>VDFB02000003.1:699741810-699914256 GCA_007258455.2 Sequoia sempervirens
TCAAAATGAGAATATGCATGTTGTGAGATCTCTCCTATTGCAAAGTTTATATATATCAAATTCTTTGATTTGTTGTTATTGTGTTCAATATTGGGGTTGAACAATTAAATTAGAGAAACTTTTTTGTATGGAGATTTGGAGGAGATCCTCATCACTCAACCCATGCACTTTGTTATGTTTTAAGGACATGATTTACAAGATAGATCTCTATATATGCAAGTTTGCAGGCCAATGTGTTCTCATTTCTAAGAGAACAAGACTTTCAATTAATAAGAGTTCTTTCACACTAAATGAAATAGAGGATACAAACCATTTCCTTTATGTAAATATGGTTGGTAATCTACTATAATTGATTAAGTGTATATATTTTTAATGTTACATGATGTGTTCCAACTCTGAATTGAATTAATTGATTGTCTTATTCAATAACCTATTTCTGGATAATCCATTTACATCTTTACAATATTATACAACATAAAACAATAAAATTAGAATGAACATTAAAACAATACTATTTAATAAGTCTTTAGTCAAATTATCACCACCATTTTTATGTGTGAAATAATATTTATTTATAACTAATAAATACTGTTTCCTTATAAACAGAAAAGCTAAGAATATATATGGTTTAGAAAAGCGTATTTATTAATTAAAATATTAAGTGCTTCACCAAACTCCCGAAATTTGGTGTTTCCAAAGTAATTTTAGATTTCTTAACAATTTGATTTAGAACCGTTGTATTGAGATATCGAGAAGGCAAGCATTAAATGCGAGAAAAGTACCTTAATGTTTTACCAAAACATCCAGTTAAAAATAATTAAGGTGGAGAGTTTCTTGTTAAGAGTGCCTTTGGATGGAGGGCAATTAGGTTGTATGTGGATTAAGATAAGCCTACTCATGAGCACAAACATTTTTTATTAATGTTTAATCAACCGAAAAGAAATTACCATGTGATCCACACCACCGTGGAATCCTGATCATAAAGCTTCAAACTGGTTTGATGTTATGCCGAGATTCATAATCTCATTGGCACATCTATTATATAATCTAATTTTGGGCTGGTGAAGCCCAGGTCAGGAAATACAGGCCACATATATTGGCCCATCCATGTTCAATCAGCAGATAAATGCATTGATTTGCTACATTCCCTTACAAATTAATGCAGATGAATATGCACTGATTCTGTACAAGTGATCTCAGAGACTAGAGGGTTATGTGAATTGGTGATAATGATCACCAAGCCCTACTCAAAGTTAGCACAATAGTCTCACCTCAAAATGCGTGGCAAGAGTTTTTAACAACACCCACTTGAGTTTTAAGTCCAAAACAATACAAGCTTATAAGAGACATTGCATTGGATGATGCATTTCAAAATGACAAGTAATAAGTTTAACTTCATCCATTAAATGGTTATAAATGCCACAACACACTGCATTATCCCTCTAAACAATGTTTTCCAATTTGGGTCAATTATGCCATTAAATTTCAGGACTTTAATTTCCTGGAACTGGTCAGGAAGTCTCCTAAACCATGTTTTCCCATGTGGATAAATTATTCCATAACATTTCAGGAAATTATCCTCTAACCATGTTTTCCCTTGTAGATCAACAGCACCTAGCACTTTAAAGTTGATGTAACTGGTCGGCTTGCTCTTCAGTCTTTCTAAACTAAAGAATATTAGTTAAAGTTTTAAACAAAGTTATATTGTCAGCTTATAAGAGACATTGTTCAAAACCATTTGCAGTTTACAATTTACTAACTTCATCCGCTAAAAGGTTATGAATGCCCCAAACACTGCTGAATGTTTTCCCATGTGGATCAATTGTTCGATAACATTTCACAAAATTATTTTCCTGTGAATAACAAGAGAACCACGAATCTTCAAAAGCACCTAGCGCTTCAGAGTTGCTGGAACTCCTTAGCTTACTATTTCTAAACTAAAGACATTAACCACTTGAAACAAAAATCTTTCTGGTCACTTGCCCTACTTCCAAGGTACTTGAGGCATTCTTCAATTGGGACTGCTACCAAGCTGCCAAACACCCTACCTTTAAAACCTCTAGACCTCAACAGATGGAATAGTTCACTGATAACTCCTTGCTTTCTTATGTGCATGAGCTTACCAGAGAAAGTGGTGTTGATGATTTATGTGCTTTCATAGGTTTCTGTGGTGCTTTGGCTCCCTTTGGAGAATATCGGTTCATCCATCCTCAACAGCTTATATTCCTTCTTTTGTAGGAGCACCCTTCAGTGGAAAAACAACTGTTGATGTCTATTTTCTGCTCGGATTATCCACTATTGAATGTGATGCTTTGCCAATTTGTTTAATGTAATATGCCTCTAAACTGTCAATTCTTACAATTTGTTTCAGTTTGAAACCCCCAAAGCTTATCCTAGCTGCTCTTCTTGTAGTTTTGCTCTTCCTCATAGTAAAATTTAGCTTTAAAGAAATGTTTTTGACAAAGACGGCTTATCTGGCTGGCTGCTCTTATTGTAGTTTTGCTCATCCTCGTAATATAACTTGGGCTTTAGCTTGGCAGAAATATTATTGACAAAGACTTCTCAGAATAAGTAAAGCTATATTAAATAATCTTGGTCTTCTTTTCTTGATAAGTCTTAGGTGAGATTTTGCACAAAGCCTATATTTGAGGTATTATAAGCAAATTGATATTTCTCATTAAAATAATATAGAAACTTGTTCCTCAGAAACAGCATAATTTTGAAAAACAGCATTTTGTTTAAGTTGCTTGGTAGCTATTTTAAGGGAGCTTTCAAAAATTCTCCCATCATAATATTATGACAGAAACATTAGCAGAATGCTATTCAAAGAAAATACGATCCACTTCACAACACATGCTTCAACTGTCGAAGGGGGAAATTTGTGCTGCTATTTCTTACAGTCGTGATCAAGATGACCCAAAAATATATTTGAGATGGTAAATTTGTCACATGGTATACAAGATCTATAATTCTTTATCCTGTGTTGTAGGGAATGCAAAATTGTGCATGCCGGAGGCAGCGGGGAAAATAATAAGTATATTGGCACAAAGGCATTCCCCACAACATCTATTTTTACTTTTTTAAGAGATGTGTTTAACCATACCATCCAATATGTATAGTCACTATACAATAATGTAATTACATTATCAGGCCCATGCTATACATTTCAAAAAATAAGTCCCTAAAGTTCGGATAAAAATTCAGCAAAACGGAGAAATTGCTCCACTAAAAAGCTGAAAACTCTGGTTCTCTTGCCACTGGCTCTGTTCACTTTTGCTTATCTGTAAAAGAAGCAACATCCTTGTTATTATACAATGAAGCAGTGTAGCTTGTCCTTTCTCAGCCCCTTCTTTTCTCAGTACATGAACTCTCAACCCCAAATCGAGCTAGCAACTGCACAAGTTTGTCTCTGGAGAGAGGCTGTTGAGGGCCAAGCAGAATTGGAAAACAAAATGAATATAAAATATTGGAAACAATTATACAATACCATGAACAACCATACAATACCATGAAAAACAATATGATACATTGTAAGTCATGTCATAAACTATGCTACCAGAATATATATATATATCAAAAAAAGATCATCAACTTGATACATAACATATTATAATATTAATTAATAAATAATATTTAATGTTGACTATACTTAATGTGGAACCAATTGTGGGCTGTAAAAACACAAAACAGTTGCTCTAGGATGTGTTTCCTGCAACATAAGGCATTTGGGAGAAAGAACACGGAAAACACATACCTTAGTTTGAAAGTCATCCACACCAGCTTCAAAGAAAAGGTCTTTATCAGATTGCAGAGCATTTCCAGTCAATGCTACAATGGGCGTCTTAACTCCCATTGTTCTTAGTTGCCTTGTTGCCTAATACAAGACAGAAATTTCAGATACTAAATACAACTGAATCGTGGCCAAAGCAAAGAATGTTTGCATTGTAGAGGATGATTAATTGACAAACTTGGGCCCAACAAAGTAGAATAAACACAACTATACATATCAAAGAATAAAATATGTTCACCTCATGTCCATCCATGACCGGCATTTCTTTGTCCATCAATATAAGATCATAAGTTCTCCCTTGCTTGAAGTAGTCCACTGCTATCTTTCCATTTTCAGCTTCTTCACACTGAAGATTAAGATTCTGGAGAACTTTCCGCAAAATTATCTGCCATTTATAAGAAAATCGAAAACACAATTAGCATGATTGGTGACAGAAGTCCTCTACCAACAAAGCCTTGATGAATCTAACTGAAAATTTTGGAATAATGTCAGATTTAACATACTCGATTGATTTCTGTGTCCTCTACAAGTAAAACTCGTCTTTGGGAGCCAACGTCCTGGGATGATAAGGAATTTTTTAACTTGATATTTCTGCTTCTTTGAGTTCTGGACTCAGTCTGGGATGAACTGTCAAGACCATCCTGGATAATGCACACTGGCCTGCAACCAGTCGCATCAGATTTATAAGCATCCTTTGCTTCTGTATCTGATCTTGCATGTCTATCAACTGGTACCAGAATATAGGGTATTGACAAGCAGAAAGCTTTATCCTTGCTATTTACGGATTTCAATCCAATAAAGCCACCCACTTGCTCAGCAAACCGTTTTGCCATGCTGAATCCTGATCCAGAAAGTTCACAATTTGGAACACAGCTAGTTGCCAATGAGTGTGGCTCAAACAACTTTGACTGATCCTGAGAAGACATACCTGAATTTTAACTTCTTATTAGAACACTCTTATCCATCCATTATATGGCATGAAAAAAACAACCACCATTACTAAATTTACAAAAATTCCAATTCAATAACAACACTTGATAACTTTCATATTTAAGTAATATCCGTTAAAAAATGTTTAAGGAATTAAGTATTTTGTTTCCTCACCTGTAACAAAGTCCTTGACAGAAAGGAGAACATTAGCAACCTTATATTTCACACCTACATCATCCCGAGGTGGCATTGCAGAATGCTGCAGCCTTAGTGAAGATGCTATTGATTGTAAACATGTCTGCTGCCACAAGTTAATTGATGCACTCTCCACAACCTCTTCACACCTTACTTTGAGCTCTAGACTGCCCCCAGCTGGAGTGAATTTGACAGCATTGCTAAGGAAAAATCCTGCATTACAATGGCAGGAAACCCTAAAACTAAATCACAGTCAAAAAGCTTTAATAACCAGTAAAACATGTGTCGGTAATCACCATGGAAGGTAGTTGCAACATACCTAACGTCTGCACAACCCTGTTTTTGTCCCCAACTACACAGTATGTCGTAAGAAGGCTCTCAACCATAGGTTCAATATCCATCTTGAAACAAATTTTCTTGTGGGATATAAGATCTTTCAAACCCCAAACCAAAAATTTTAAAACTGTCAATAAGTAAAACTCTTCCAGATGAAGTTCCATTGCCCTACCTTCATCTTGGCCTGCAGTCAATGGATCACACGTGTTAGTAAAACTCTGAGCACAAAACCATTCACACATCTACAACCAAAGTATATTCAAATATTAGCATAGATTTCTTTTAGTAAAACTTAGCAGGCTTTGGATGAGAAAACTAGCTGGAAACAAGACTGGTGTCTGTTTGATTGTTACATTTCTTTGAATTTTGCTATGGCTTTATTTAAAATGTTTGATGTATTCATAATTTTATTGTATATAAACAAATGTTGTTGACCAGAATGTTGTAATATGAACAAATGCAAGAAAACTCTCAGACTAAGGCCATTCACAAATAGACGTTTGGCATTTATTTTATTTTTGACTTATGGCCAACCAACTCTCTCTTTTCCCTCTTGAATATTGGACCATAGCATTCTTTGAGTTAAGTGTTGTGTTCTACTTAAAATATTTGATATGCCCATCATTTATTAAAGATACCTGTAATCTTACTGAGAAAAATGTTGCAAGGGAAACTCTAGGACTTAAGGCCATTCAGACATGCATGGATGGTATTTATTTTGCTCTTTAAAGATAGCTAAATCCTAGTTCCTACAGTGTAACTTGCTTGTTCAATAAGCCTATGTTTGCTGTTTCGCTCTCTTTTCACTATGCCGTGGGATAGGCAGGGTCTTAAACAGCATACAGAAAATATATAGCCAATGGCCATAAATGCAAACTTTACAATGAATGAAAGGAACTAGTCAGAAACACAATAAACCCAATACATGACTAAATTCAATTATGACATGTTCAAGCACAAATGGGGCCACATTTTGATTATTTCCTAGATAGTGCATATTAATACTAATAAATTAGGAGAAAATAATTATAAATTGATATTACATTTCATTGAAAAACACAACAATTTTTTTTTTGCAGCTATAGTGATTTCAAACAAAAAATAGAAAAGCCTAGAAAATAGAATCAAGAGTTCCAACATGACATCATGAAATTGAGATTTTGCATTTGAAGAAGCATACGAACCTAAATCTGCAACATCATTAAGTACATTTGTCATTGTCTCAGCACAATCAAGCATCAACTTGACAAGATCCATCTTTTCGTTAACATCAACAGAAGAGGATTCTCCATCTTCAGTAGCACCCAAGTATCCTAGGCCAAGTACTATGGCATTGAAGGGCACTGTGCATATCAATGCAAAATTATTTAGTTACTCATAATAGAAAAATAAAACCTAGGATACCCAAATCTTTTAGAAAACCAGAATAAAGAATTAAGGGTTCCCCTACAAATTCAAAATCTAAAACCAATTAAGCATAGGATCATTATGCTAATCAAAATTTTGAAAGTGAAACTATGCCAAATAAATGTGCCGCATACAGAACTAAATCTAGACAGGTAAATCCCAAACCACTGGAACCAAACTCAGATACATGAGACTCACTTCAAAAGAAACCAAACAAATGAAAGCCATTTCCATGCAATTGAAGCACAACAAACCTGTATGAATTCAATCCAAACATGTAATGCACGTGTGGATGCAATTAAAAAGCATGAAATTTGGTCAATCGCAGTCCATATTACCCAAAACCCACTTCAATGAAGACCAGGTAAATGAATACATGTCAACAGGATAAAAACACGTCAGCTTACAGACACAACAATGATAACTATTTCAGCAAATCTCAAACAAATGAACACAATTTTACTCTATTTCAAATAAGTAATCCCAACTCTAAACCGAAGACTCATTTCAATGGAGACTTGACAAATGAACCCAATTTTACTCTATTTCAAATAAGTAATCCCAACTCTAAACCGAAGACTCATTTCGATGGAGACTTGACAAATGAAACCCATTTCAGTAAAATACTAAAATTGAAATACATGAAAACCTATACAGATTAACCCATCTCTTTCTAAGTCAAAGATAAGAATGCAATTCAATGCAATTTCTTATTCATATGATGTGATGCCATTCCAATGTCGATCTGACAAATGAGATCCATTTCAATGGAATAGAAATTCATGAAAACCTACTTCAATATAACTTTTTTTATTTTGTGATGGTGAAGCTCAATAGGGTTTTTGTTATTTTGTGCTGGTGAAGCTTTAGAGGATTTGGCCTACCTGAATGGGTGTTGCACACAAAAATGAAATTAATTTCAATTGAATCCAATTGAGTGTAACATATGGCATGAACAAACATGACTATTCCCACTGGAATTCAAATAAGTACTTACCTTTCCAGAAATGGAACTCCTTTTCAACAGGATAAGATTACCATAAAACCCACTTCACCAGAATCTGGGCAGCTGAAACTCAATTAAATACACGCAAAACAAATAAGACCAATTGTAATGCATCCAAATGAGTAAAACTTGTTTCAAAGCTGAAAGTACATGACACAGTCCTCTACATTCAAAAAACATCCAAGCTGTCGAAATCTGACGGTCCATATATCTGAAAAACATTTCAGTGGAAACAGACAAATAAAATATGTTTCAAAAACATAAGTCTCAATCCAATAGAAAACCCCATTTGAGCAGAATCAGACCAATATAAATAAAATCCACACAAGTACAACTCACCCCAATGTTGAACAGTAAAATACAATTCAAATGCATAAAGCCCGTGTAAGTGCAGTCCATTAATCTGAAACCCCTTCCAGTGTGGGCCAGACATGAGACCCACTTCCATGCAACCCAAAAAGATGAAACTCAGTTGAAAGGTATGACACTAATTTCAATACAACGCATCTGAGAAAAAATAGTTCTAAGTAAATGGATCCATTCTCTTTTCAAGGCAAACCAAAACGCATGAAACCCATCCAATTACAGACATGTAACTGAAACTCATTTCAGTGGAATGGGCTGAAATGTAACTTATTCCAGTGAACATCAGACAAAAGAAATTAATTTGATACATGAGATCAAATTCAAATCAGTCCAGAACAATTAAACTAATTTGAATGCAATCTAAGCGTATAAAACCATCCCAGTGCCGAGAATGTTCCATGGCGTAACCCTTAAATGAATGAAACCCGTCTCGGTGGAATCCATATGCATAAAATTCCCTATATCTGAGACCTATTTTAGTGTAGGGAAGACGATTGAAACCCATTAGAGAGACATAAAACGCACGTCAATGCAATTCAAAACTGATTAAGACAGTCTGAATGGACTGAGGTAATTCAATTCAATCCAATTGAGTAATACATATTTGAATCCTGAAAACCAAATAAAAGGAATCCGCAAGGAAAAAGCATGGCACTGTTCAAATGCAGCCTATTTAACGGAGTTCTTTGGGTTCATTTTCAGTGGTGGCCAAACCAACAAAACCCATTTGAAAGACACAAGGACACACTTCAATTCAATCCTATACCAATTCCAATGCGATCCAAATAATGAGCCGTCCCAACTTAATCCAGATGAGAAAATAATGCGTCCCAATGCAATCAAAAACCATGGAACCCATCCAAATGCAGTTGATATAACTGAAATCCATTTCAATGGAGGCCAGACAAATGAAGCCCAGCCCATTTCAAAGAAACGAAACCCACTTAACTTCTATCCAGCCAGATGAGACTCGGTTTGAATGGAATGTGCCAAATTAAGCCCCATTCAAATGCGGAAAATCTCCACAAGTAGCACAGGCCTACAGATAAGAAAACAAAAGCACAAATTACCTCTTATATTGTGAAAAACATAAGCCATAAACTCTTGTTTGGACCGCTGAGCCTTCTGAGCCCTCTTGTCTGCATCATCTGCCCTGCTTCTGCTCAGCTCCATATCATGATAAGAAAAGCACGTCTTTCTGTTTCTCCAAAACACCCCACCCGCCACAACACCCACACCCCCAAATCCCGCCACCCAAGCAACCCAATTGAGCCCTGCTCTGTCCACACACAACCCGGCATCCTCCTTCTCCTTCTCCAGAGCACCCAAAAACAAGTACTGAACAGTAATCATAGCCAAAAGCCCAAACAAACACAACCCAAGACAGTGCTTGCATGCTTGGACTACCAGGTCCTGCTCGATCAGTGACTCCCACATACCACCATTGCCGTCATCACAATCGCCATCATCATCAAAATCCAATATTTTGGACTCATTCTTCAATCCAACCATTTCAATATCGCATTCCAGTCCAGAAACTTCAGATTTTAAATCCTCACAACTTTGACTTGTTTTGCTGCTGCTCAATCCAAACCCACTTCTACCGTCCACCATATAAACAGAACTGGGATTGTGATTATGACGGTCTTCTTGTTTGCCTTTTCCTTTACCTTCTATTGTAAGAATGCTCTTGGCTGTAGCGGCTGCTGCATTTTTTAACATGAGAGCTTCCATAAAGCTGTCTGAATCCCAATCACGCACAATACCCACTAGTAGTACCATTAAGCCTAGTCCTAAACCTTGTTTTTAGCAATGAAAAGGATTAACTTAACGTGGAATATGTGGCCAAATCCTACAATAATCATCATTGGACGAAGAATATGATGAAATCCATGAAAATCCAACATAATCTTTTTTCCTCAAAAAAAATATTGTGGAAAAAGTACGTGCAGTCCAAGACAGTCCAATCCTCAACCACACGAACACACTTTTTAACGCTCTCTCTCATTTCCGTTTCCTAACGGCCTTTTCTAAAGGATTATCGCTTCGCATTTCTAAGCCTTCTCACATTTCCAGTCTGTTGACACATTTTTCAATATTGAATTTGGTTGAGAACTTGGTAACGATTATAGAGTATTGCTACGTACATGACAGTTAAATTCAAATTTTAACATTTATTATTTGTTTTTTTTGTCAGAAATTTAATGATGGACCTATAGAGTATGATCTAAAATATTGTTTAAATTCAATATTTATTATTTTGTGTCAGTACTTTTATGATGGATTATAGAGTATGATTTAAAATATTGATATAAAATTTACCAAAGTACAATGAAAATCATACACATATATCATGAATTAAAGAAATTTCATCTCTTAATTATACATTATTTAATTGTCAAAAGAAAAAATGTATTTTTTTTCCTCTTTCTATGATGGATCATTGAGTGTGATCACAAACGTCAATTGAAAAATGAAAAATAATACAAATATTTTTGATATAATTTTATAAAAATATTGATATGGATTTTACGATCAAAATAAAGAGAGAAAAAAATTACTTTAATATATTTGTTTGTTCAACTTAAATTGAACAAAGTCTTCTTTATTAAATTACTTTAATAAAGTAGTGAATTTTAATTTATGTATCCTTATTTAAATACATTTCCAGTGCCATCTTATTTCCATTAGTCAACTCATTTTTTATTATTGAGCAAATTGATCGAAGATCTCAAAAATAAAATATTGGATTTGAGTGTGGGTGAACTTAACCAAAAATAATAATAATAGAATGATCCAAAGCACACATAGGATAATTTAAAAGGACACTTAATAAATAAAATAATAATAAAATGAAAATGATCTAGAGTAGTAATATACTAAGCTTTTATAGCCAAACTCTAGATCTAGATTTAGGAAATATAATAAAATATTAAAATAAAAATGACATCAAATCTAAGAATTAAATTAAATAACATAATGGTAAAAATAGTGCTACCTAGACTGAAAGTTAAGCACTAAGAAAAGTTAATTAAAAACAATAAAAAATTAAATTAAAATTTAAAAAATAATCTTTGACCTTTTCCCTTTGACCTTTTTGCCTTTTACCTTTTATTTTCCTTCGCGGCAGGCGGCAGGCGGCAGGCACATTGCTTTCGACAGTGTCGTTGAATTTCCCGTCAATTGACATAACTTCTCCCGCCACGATATTTCTGTGTCTGACGACCGTTAACTTTTATACGCTATCGTACTGCCGTCAAAGTAGAAGATCACATTGTGATTTGGGAAAATATTCTTAGAATTTTATCACCTACCCATTTTTATCGGTTCCCTACTTTTCACCTTTGACCGGCGGTAAATGCGGGGGTTCCGTTGGAAGAACTAGAGCAAAGCCTATGTAAATAGTGGTTTTAACTGCGGTTAAAAAGGGGATTACAAGATTCGTTAATTAAATACGCCTGCAGACGGATACGCGATTCTACGGACAATCTGATTGGAAACTTTGAGAATATTTGGCAGACTGTAAGTCTGACACGTGTTCGCTCCTAATGACGGCGGGAGCACTTGCTTGCACGTGGTGAAAACTTGCGAGGATTTTTACGGTGGATTTGACTAGGCACTGACGTCCGCAAACGCTTTCTTTCCTAGTATTTTCTTTTCTTTTCTTTTTCCTTTAAATTCTCATTTTATGTACCTAATATGATGAATGTATTATTATTTTTGTAATAGTGAAAATGGCAATACCCATGGCCCACTTCAATCACAATTTCTTTTATGCAATAATAAGTTTACAAGTGGTATGTTTTTGGCATAAAAGTCGGTATATGATTTTATTTCAGTTTAAATTTTTAAATTTTTTATTTATCATCTGATTAGATCTAGAGATGTGAAACTGACTAAGGTCACTTCCCCGTGAATAGATGTGAACCTCAAACTTTTAAGATTCAAAATCTGAATTTAAACCTTTGTTGACATTTTTCAGTAGTCATTATGAGCCAATCTAGTGCATGTTTGTGTGGATGTATTTGTTATGTTGTTGTCTCTAAGAACATGTTTCGTTCATTTTAAAATCATACAAGAATCATCAAGGGTTCTAGAAAGTCATTATCATAGAGCATTCATGATATATTCATAACACTATTATTAGAGAATACGTCTTAAACTTCTCTACATGCTTAGTTGATATCTTCAATTATTGATCAAAGTCATATAATTAGTCTACCTATGGGCTTGACCAAAGAAGAATAAATCTTTGTTTAGCAAGTTTTCCACCCTTTTGCCTACAGTGTCAGATACCCTTATTATGTATATTTCCAACATCCCACTATCATTATTATTGTTCAAAGTCATATAATTAGTCTACCTATGGGCTTGACCAAAGAAGAATAAATCTTTGTTTAGCAAGTTTTCCACCCTTTTGCCTACCGTGTCAGGTACCCTTATTATTGTGCTTTATGCATCTACTCACTCCTTACATCCCACTATCATTTCACACACTTTTCATGTTATCCCTACTAATACTATGACTACTCAAGTTTCTAGTGTTTCTTCTATCATAAATCCACTTGCACCACTAGGGTTTCCTCTTCTTTCCACATTTCTAGTGCTATTCCTACCTTAATTGTTACTACCTTTCACTTTGATACTTACTTCATCCCTAGCCCCATACCTCATTTCACGCCTTTTTCCCTACCTTACTCTATAGATTATTCCATACCATATTCCACTCTTCTCACCATGGTCATGTTTATGCCTTATCACCCTCTCTTATCATATTTTCTATACCCAACCTTTTGTGTCTCACATTCTTCCTCCCACCATCTCTACTTCTACCCTAGATGCACTTATTAAAAATAAGATAGGGTGAAGCAAAAGCTTGATACTATAACTAATGGTCAAGATAAAAATGATTGTGCTAAGACACAAAATATTTAAGTTGTATTTTATATTGTTGCTAATTAGTTACTTAGTGGATTTGTAACACCTTGATTTGGATAGAAAAGGTGATCCTAATACACTTTTGAGATCCTTCACTTCTTTATTTTTACTTATATATGAATATGAGGTATTAGATAAGTTATTCCCATAAATTTTGGAATATTATGTTATTCAGTGTTTTTCTTTACCTTATGGATCTATTCATTATTTTTTAGTCAATCAAATGATTTCTTAAGCATTTCAAAGTTATATATGGGCCTAAAACTACCATTGAAAATTTATTTGTGTGCCCAAATAAATAATGAGCATATACAAATATATTATTAGATTAATAATGAATTACAAAATATTTATATTTATTATTGTGAACTCTTTAAGATAATGGGTATATGAATGGATTTTCTTATTTTATGGACATGTATGCCCATGCAAAGGGTGTTCAATTGAATTTGCTTGTTTCTAATTTTCTTAAACATGGTTTGTCTTCTCGTAGTTCTTCCACATCTTATCCTTCTAAGTTCAACAAGTATAATAATTTTTCAAAGGGTAGTGATCATAAAGACAAAAAGGATAATGTGTGCATCATGTTGCTAATACTTCCAATTTACATTCTTTCAAGCTACTTTTGGAAAGTTTACTAATTTATAATAGCCCTTCAATACTATGTTTCAATTTTTATTAAGCTCTAATTTGATTAATATTTCACCTCTATTTTTGTTAGATCCAACGAGAGGGATACCTAAGAAATATAATGAGAATTCATTTTTAACGTTCATAGTGATAATGGTCATCATACTCAAATTTGTATGGATTTGAAACATAAAGTGTAATATTTCTATAGATAATAATATGTTCTCATGTAGAGGTTGTTAATGATGGGGTTGATCCTTTAGTCTCTCCCCCAATCATAATTAAAATATATGCTAATCATTTTCCTAGGCATGATAACATTGTTCATGCACATCATAAACAGGATCCTCTTACTGTGCCATAAACACATGTCAATAGAAATGTTATGAATGATTGTTATATTGATTCTTAAGTATAATCTCATACAATTTCTTTTGGTTATGATCCATGATTGTGACACTTATTTTTCTCATGTTTCTCCATTGATTATATTTTTGGAAGAGGAGATTCCATTATGGCCCTTAAATGTGCATAGAAATGTTAGAAATATTTTACCAACTTTCTTCCCATTAATTGTACATGTCAATTTAACAAATACATTGAGGAGATGTTTTAGTTATCAAATTAAGCTTTATTTGAAAATGACTAATGAAACTTTGATTGAAATCATGGATTGGATTATTTTACATTTGAGAGTTGGCTCTAAGGAGGTTCTAGTATTCATTACATGTTATTTCATCTTTAGATAAATTTGGTATTTTACTTGGTAGACCATAGGTAGAGTAGTGTAAAGTCATTCGTTCCATTCTAAATCAATGTGCTAAGTTTATTTCTTCAAGGAAAATCAATTAAAGTTGATAGAGATCATTATAAGTCATTATCTAATTTTAATCATTTTGTTTTGGATACATTTGTGAAGACTTGCAAAAATATTCCATATGAATAGAGAGATGATATGCATGGTTTATACAAATTTCACAAAGATTGTTGTAAAGGACAAATATGAGCAAGAAAAAAAATTACTACAAATTTTGTTGTGATTTAATCTAAGGCTACTCACATAGTTCATCATTCCAAAACTTATGAATTTTAATACCTAAGGAACCTTGAGTTACACATCCTACAATGTTTAGCATGTAGGTTTTGATATATTTATGCCTTAAAATCATCCTTATATGAGGAACAAGTTACTCGTGTACCAAGAAAGCAAGAGAATGTTGAATGAACAAGACAACTTAGAGGGGGTGAATCAGTTGTATCTTATCAAAACATCAAAAACTCTCAACAATAATCAAATCCACATGCATTCGATAAACCCTTATTCTATTAATATGATTAATCATGAAATGCAAATAGCAAAAATTGAAATGGCAATACCATACACAAGAGAACACCAAATTTACGTGGAAAACCCAATGAGGGAAAAACCACAGTGAGGATTAGCTCAAAATATAAGTAATTGCAAAATCAGTACAAAAGGGTTCACTGTCAAAATAGGACACACTATCCAAAAAGGCTCACAACCAGGGTTCACTGCCACAGAAAGAACAAGAAAATGGAAAAGAAATGTTACATAGGGAACACTTTCTCAATGCAACAAGAAATTCACCACAATGCTCCAATACTTTCGCAGTCTTGTTTGAAAGATTTCGGACACCTTCGGCTCAATGCATTCAGGAATCCAATACTTCAAATTTTGCACTGTTATGCTCAAATTTGCATCACACATCACTTGCATTGACTTCACATCTATTTTGCTTCTCTCTCCATTCTCTCTCAACTCACAACAAATCCACTCTTGTATATCAACCTCAACCTTAAACATCTTCTCCAAGGTCAGGATTATATTCATTGTATTTACAAATTTAAATTAGGCTGGCACCTAAACATTCCCGCAGTGGATAGGAATGAAAGGGGACCAAAACAACACTTAACCAAGACCCAAAATTAAGTCTCTTGTGTCACGCTATGCGTCCATTAATACTTGAACATTTTTTAATGTAGTGTAGACACTAAGTTGGTCATTACTTGTGAAAACACATGAAACATTAAGTACACGCTTTTGAAACTTCCAATACATGAGTAAAAGCACAAACCTATGTCACACTTTATAAAGGAATCTTCTAACAACAAAAACTTCGACCACATAAAAGTGGTCTTTATGTTTTGAATTTCAAAATTATGTAAATTAATGAAAGGTAGAAATATTGATGAAGTTTAATCCTGTAATGGGCGGGGGCCCTAGCTCGGTTGGCTAAGTAATTCCGTTGCGGCTCTGCTGGTCACGAGTTCTAGTCTCCCCCGTCTCGTGGTTGTTTTCAAGAAAAAATGGCGTTCACTTGACATCAAGAAACAAATAGAAAAAAACTTCATTTTCCCCTAATTTTTTTTCTCCAAATAAGTAACTCTAATATCTAATGCATGGAAAAAAATTTGAAAATTTGATGTATATTTTTCTCATAATAACATTTTAAAGTCAAACTTGTCAGTTTTCATTGGACGTCAACTATTATCTATTTTTTTAATCATTTACAAAAAAAAGTTATACCCTTTTGAAGAGGACTCTCTCTCTAGTGCACCATATATTTTTCAAAAAAAATTAATATGTTTTACTTTTTAAAAAAAATTCTAATCAGCCTCTTTTTTAACTTTAACAACCTATAGTTTGCATTATTTTAAAAATAAAATATATTAAAACTAATCAAAATATTTAAAAAATTACATATTCGAATTCACCACTCTGAGCTCTACAAAAGGGTATTTTTCTTTTTTTTTAAACCATCATTCTAACTTAAGAAATACTTAGTTGAAGTTTAAAGTTTCAAAAAATTCTAAAAACAGCTAAGTTGGCTGCCAACTAGGATGCCACATAGATAGTTTCAGTAGAAAGGGTTTTGATCAAAACCCTTTCTATTGAAACCCCACACATAAAATAAGCCACATTTCAATGCAACAAAGCAAAAAATTCATTTTTTTTCAAACTTTTGAGTTTCGGGCAAAAAGGTTTCACCCGAAACTCTATGTGCCACATATAGACCACATGGTTTTGGGTGAAACTAGTTCAACTAAAACTGTTTAGGTTGAAATATTTTCACTCGAAACTATTTAGTTGGTTGAAAGTGTGGCATAACTTTGTGCTTTTACCCACACCTAACCACGAATCCTCTTGACACAAACAAGAGAACAACACCATTAACTCCTTCAAAACCACAAGTCCTGAAAAGAAATTGTGAAGAAATGTGGAGCAAATACATTTCTCCCCAACACCTCTATACAACACTACAAAACCAATTCACATACTAGTAAACACAACTTCCTTTCACAAACGGTATAGAACCCAAAATTTTGAATATAGCAACCTCCCACAACCTTGAGCAACATACCAAATCCACACAAGTATAGCATCAATATAGAAGAAAAGTGGAGCATGATCCAGAGCACATTCTAAACACTTGCAAAATATTATTTTCTCTATTTATCAAATTTTCTCAAAAGCACTTAGAAATCAAGTACTAGAGACATCATCTCAACTCATTACTTCATTCCAACTCATCTCTAGAAACTACAACAAAAGATGGCTCCATGTACTCACAACACTTCCTTAATATCTCAACTACACATGCACAACCTGTAACAACCTATTTTCCTCTTTTCCACAATTTTCTCAATATCCTTGACATTTTCATCATGCAACAACTTCCTTAACACACAATTGACATCAATGACAACACCAATCAATAGACGTCCTATTGACATCAATGGAAACACTAGTCAGTAGACATCTTGTTGACATCAATGACAACACCTTTGCAACAATCTCCCCCTTTGCCATTGATGGAAACACATGATGTGAAAAACCATCAAAGACAACACAACAACTTTGAGCACACTTTCTTTTCTCCCTCTGAATGATTTGAAAATATGCACAACTTTCTCCACTAATACCTTACACTTTTTCACATAATACTTTCTCCCCCTTTGACATCAATCGAAAAGGATAAAAGTTTTGCATTATTCCCCCCTTTGACACTGAACCAACATACCTACTTTGAATACTCCCCCTTAGGCGTATACCAAATCAAATCAGTAACTCAATGACAACACATGACACTACCTACTACCCTTGAGAGGTAGCCACCAACATTAATCTAGATGAGGAATAGTTCCATAGATCCACTAGACTGATGCATCTCCATATGCATCTAGTTCAACGAAGGAGGGGTGATAACCCCCAACCTCTCCCAAAGATACTCAAAAGTATCCTTAGGAAGAGCCTTAGTAAATATGTCAACAATCTGATCCTTTGTAGGTATATACTCAAGTTTTACCTCATTCTCCATAACCTTCTCTCTAAAAAAGTGATACCTAATAGATATATGCTTTGTCTTTGAATGCACCACTGGATTCTTTGAAATGTTAATTGCACTTGTATTCTCACAAAAGATAGATATAGGATTGTCATATACAACTTTAATATCCTTCAGTGTCTATCTCATCCACAACACCTGTGTATAACATGATGTTGCTACAATGTACTCAGTCTTTGTAGTAGACAAAGACTCTGAATCCTTCTTCTTACTCAACCATGACACCAATATACATCCAAGAAAGAATATTCCACCACTTGTACTTTTCCTATCATCAACACAACCAACCCAATCTACATTTATATAAGCACTTAGTGCAAAATCAATATCCTTAGGATACCATAACCCATAATCTGGAGTGCCTCTTAAATATTTGAATATCCTCTTTATTGTTGCCACATGTGTTTCTTTAGAATATTCTTGAGATATAGCCACAAGAAAAAGGGTGATTTGATGCAATATAAAGAGGAATAAAATCATAAACTCAATCTTACTTGACAAAATTCCAACAAATCTTTCATGTCCTTGCAACTAGGACTCGTTCTTCTTCACAAAACTCATCTAAATCTTCTCCAAAATCAATGAAACCAATGGGAAATCATTCATAACCTTAAAAAATACCTTCATGCAAATTTTTACCAATTTCTAATAGTTAAAATGAAAGATATGCAATTTTTATTGCTCGTTGCCCTATCAAATCTGAACATACCCGCCTGGAGTAACATTGTCATAACTTCTTCATACCTGCATGAATTTCAATGAAACTAATTGCATTTTAAATTATATTTGTATAAATTTAACATTAAATCACTTTTGTATCATAATATGTCCATACAATTTTGTACAAGGCCAAGAAACAGTAGAAAACACTTCAAAAATAACATAAATTCATGGTGAAACTTATGATTTTTCATTCAATTTTTACCACCACCCCTCCAAACGATGAATGGATGTAAAAATGGCTTTTACAAATGTATTTTAATCATTTTTAACCACCTACAATGACCTTTTACATGACTTGACCCTTAGTATTCCCATATTTGCATTTTTTTGCAATTTTTGACAATTTTCCACCTAGTTGACTCTTGAACTTCCAAATCTTGCAATTACAACTTGAAAACTTTTCAACAATATTACAAAATGTTATTTTAAAGACTCCAAATGACCAAACACCCCTAAAACATTTAAAATGGTCAATTAAACCTTATTACATGACTCAAACACCTTACAAAGTAATTTTTTTACAATTTGGCCTCATGGAGGTAAAAAATCAAATAGGTGCTCTTGCACCATGATCCCACAATATTGGTTTACAATTTTTGGTCAAACTGGACATTGAACTGAATTTTTTAACTAAATCTTAACATTCGGGCACCTATAGCTGCTAAACCATGAGGAATTTGAAGATGATGCAAACTAGTGATTTGTGACATTTTGTCTGTATATTCTAAATATATTTAAAAAAAAAAAAATTAATTAGATTGCATTTATTTTTTCATCTCCTTCAAAAACTAGTTTTTATCAATAAACACCATTTTTAAGGAGTGATGTTCACCGTTAACAACATAACTTTTTTTCAATGAAGGATAAAATTCTATTTTTTTGAATTTAGCTTTGTAACTACGATATATAACAAGTTCACTTGGTTTCATAGTGTTTTGTTGAATATTTTTTTATTAATCAAGTTTTGAAGTCAAACCGATTACAATTTAGACATAGGCGGACCATAATAAACATAACTTTTTTTGTATGTATCAAAATTAATTAATTTTTTACTAGATCAAAGACATTAATACCTAGCCCAAACATATTTTTCAAATTTATTTTTGACAATCTATTATTTTTCCACATGTGCAAAACAAAGAGCTTTATTTTTTAATGAAAAACCTATGTTTAATCAAACTAAGAATAATACATAATAAAACCAAAACATATTAAAACTATATTCGATGGATAGCTCATTTTGAGGACTACCATCGTCTAGTTGGGCCTGTGAAGTGTCCTCCATTTTCATCCTCAACCCAAGCTTCGAAGGGAAAAAAATTGTAGAAATTTGGTGGAAGAGGGGGGGAAGGGCAAAAAAGGGGTGTTCGAGTGAACCCCCTTGACCCTTTCGAGTGAAGGGGGGTACGTTCAAAGGGTGGTTCGATCGAACCCCCCTTATTTTTGAATTTTCCATTTGTTTTCTAAAAAAACATGTCATAATATGGTTTGAGCAAACCCATCCTAGAAAAGGGGGTTCACTCGAACTAGGGGTTCAAGTGAACCCTTTTATGGGTTCATGCAAACCCCTTAAAACCTGAATTTTTTATTGTGGGAGCATTTTTACAATTTTCCTTCCTCATCAAAATTGTAAACTAGTATTATGGGCACTAGTACAAAAACATCAATAAACTACTAAAAATTGCTTATAAATGACTATAGTTGGTCACGTGACCACTAGTAGTTTATTGCCAATCATATATAATGTGACTAGATTGATGACTAAACCATTTTTAGTCATTTATTGGTTGTTTTGATTGATCGATTTGGTAGTAAATTTAGTCGTTGATTTAGTCATGCATTGTTGTGATTTGGTCACTTATTTAGTCAATTTTTTTCCACTGTTATATTTAGTCGTTGATTTAGTCATTGATTGTTGTAATTTGGTCACTTATTTAGTCATTTTTTTATTCAGTGATATATTTAACTAGTCACTTATTTAGTTGTTGATTTAGTCATTGACTGTTGTAATCTAGTCACTTATTTAGTCATTTTTTTATTCACTAATATATTTAGTCATTGATTTTTGTTAACTGGTCACTTATTTAGTTATTTTTATTCACTATTCATTGATTTCTATCAATTGGTAGTATAGTTAATCAATTTAATTATTGATGTCAATTAGTAGTATAGTTAGTCATTTTAATTGCCTGATATTTGAGGATTTAAGCATAAAACACAAAAATACACATCAATCATCAATTGCACACAATAAGACAGCCATTGAGAAGGAAAAATTGGTGAAAATTATTAATAAAAGAAAGGTGTTCTAATTACAACTTAGAAATAAAGTATTGCAATTGTTATTTCCAGTCACGAGACTGAAAATATGAGTTACAATATTGCACATAAATGATTGCAAGAAAGAAACTTCTCCAAAAAACTTCTGCAATGATGGAAATGCATGCTTGAAGCCCTTCAATTTGAGAACATGCCCCTTTCATCTCTTAAAAATTTTACAACATGGAAAATCTTCCAAGAGCAAGCTATAACATGTAGAATCCAAGAAGGAGAGTGTTGATCGTGTCTCATATATGAAGCTCTCTCCTTCAATGCAGTCAACAATAACCTAGCTAGAATCTTTCCTCCTTTATATGCAACGTTCCATTTGATATGAGCAACATGGTGTTGCTTTTTCCATCATGAATGAAGTTGTGCCTCAATACAACCAACAAAATTACCATTAGTCTTAATTTAGAAAGAATAAAAATGCATTGTATATTGCAAGCTTACAAACGTCCAAACACAGCAGAAAGATAAATCAATTAAAAAACTACATCCTTTCAACAAATGCCTTAAACAGAGTGTTCAACATAGGCCTTAAATATGCATATTGAACCCTTGATTTCATAACCTTGTTCAAAGTTTAAGAAAGGTGATATGCTCAGATTATAGAATGAAGTTGACATTATAGAATGAAGGCTATTAACACTAACCAGACTGGAACAACATTATCAATAGAAATTTATTGGAAACCAAGCCCAAGAATGCCATCAGATTTAATTAGACAACAAAATTTTCAACCTTGGTTCATGTGTTGTCTAAGTAAAGACCTACACCATGGAAGAATCCATTTATACATAAATTCCAAATTAAGTTGATGAGAAAAGATTTTTGATATCCAACTGGGAAGCCTTAACATCCAAAAAATACTAACCTAATGTTTCACAACAAGTTTCCCAACTATGACATCATCTTTACTTAAGAAACCGAATATTGATCCACTACCATATTGAATCTCACAGGATTCTCCTTCACAAACAAAAAATGATACATATTAATTTTTTACCAACTTCCTTAATATCCCCATGTAAGCATACTAAAGTAAGTGAGGTTGAGGGTTTGAAGTAGAGAACCATCTTCTTGGTATGTGCTTGACTTTGATGACTTGTATATTGAATGAAAATAGCAAGCTAGTTGCACTGTAAAATTATTGTTAATCATTGTTACAAAAATAACCACAAAATCCTCTTTAATTAAAATAATCCTTCTAGATATTTCAGTTAATTTCTAAGAGAGCTAATTTCACTATCACAACCATCAATCTATTTACTGTATATAATTTCTCAGAATTCAGAATTTAAATGTAATGAAATTAACCATAATTACCAAAGATTTGACACCAAAATGCAGTACAAAATGAATTGTTTGACAGAATTCCTCAAAGAGATGTCATCTCATGGAATGAAATGATATGATTGTAGAATGTGCACAAAATGGATTTTGCAAGGAAGCTCTCAAAACCTTTGAATTAATGAAGCACCCTGAAACACCGACATTGTAAGCTTTGTTTGTGTTCTAGATGCATGCAGTCATGTAGGTTTAGTAGATGAGGGTTGCACATACTTCATACGTCAATAACCCTTATTGTATTACATATATAGTTGGTCATTAGTTGTGCATGGTTGACCTTCATGCCCATGTTGGCTATCTTGAGGACACCCTAAACATTACTACTAAGATGCTAGTTAAACCTTTGGTTCCTGTGGCTCATATATGAATATAGGCTAAGTATTCCAACAACACTACTTTTTTAGTTGGATCGTAAAAATGTTGCAACTTATGTTCTCTAAAACATCTTTGCAGAAGTAGGCAGGTGTGGTGAGGTTCAAATAGTAAGGAGATTGATGAAAGATAGAGGAATTAAAAAGATACCTGCATGTAGTTAGATTAAAGGGCATAAAATGGTACATGCTTTTTTGTGTAGGGGACATATCACATCCACAAACATGGGAGATCTATGCAAAATTGGAGAAATTGGCTTGGCAAATGAAGGCAGCAGGGTATTTCCAGATTCAAGACTTTTACTCAATGTTGTGGAATAAAAGAAAAAAGAATCATTTATCTGCCACCATAGTGAAAAGTTAGCAATTGTATTTGGTTTGTTAAACATGGCCCCTGGTACAACTATTAGAGTTGTTAAGAACCTTCGAGTATGTTCTAATTTTCAGACTGCATCTAAATTCATCTCCAATATTGTTGCAAGAGAAATTGTTCTGAGAGATGTGAACCATTTCCGTCATTTTAAATAGGGACAATGTTCTTGTGGAGAATATTGGTGATGCTAAATGAAACAATCTAAAAAATAGGCTTACACTATAATAATGTACACTACATCAGATATCCAATAATAATGAAGGGACATCCATCAAAGCATAACAAGAAGGATTTTTTTCATCATATGTTGTAGTTACAAGTGCCCTACTAGACATACATGAAAATGTGGAAGCAATATACACAAGGAAAGCAAACTATTTCAAAAAAATGCCTCAAAGAAATGTGATATTTCTTTTTATAGTTCAACCATGATACCGCACCATTTTGACATGATCCTTGCGGTGATACAGGATGTTATGGCTACACCGCATTATTATTGCTCGGCCTTTGCGATAATGTGAGATGTTACTGTTACACCACATCATTATTGCTCAGCCTTTGCGGTAATGTAGGATGCTATTGCTACATTGCACCTTGTCTTCTTGGCTCTTGTTGGGATGCGAGAGAAGTATTTGAGTTACCGCTATACCACACATTTATTGCTCAACCTTCGCGGTAATGTAGGATGTTACCGCTACACTGCATCGTGTCTTGTTTTGCTCTTATGATATGGAGGTATTATGAAACTTGTCACAATAGTCTTATGAAACTTGTCATGACCATCTACTACCTTGACATAGAAATCTTATGAAACTTGTCAATATTTATGGGCACCTTTTAAATTACATCAGATCTATAAGGAAACTATCCCATAGGGATGACAGTCCCAAGAAACATGGCAATGGTTACACCAATAAATATTTAACTAGAAACCATGAATTTGCAATGCATAATGGAGAATATACAGAGGGTTAAGTCAATGAGAAAACATCCTTGGAGAATTATCATCAAAAGTATGACAATCTAAGAGTTCATAGTAGAAAATCATATACCCTCAAAGACCTAATAGTCATAATAGACCTAGTGATAGCTTTCAAATTCATAAGAGAATAGATGCAAGAGCATGAAAAGACACTGAGTTGGAAGGGCAGTTGGTAGAGTTGAAGAATCAGACCTGTAGTGAGAAGGTAGGGAGAACAAAGTAATTTACACTCAAGAGCATCATGGCAGTTTCTTAGGTGACTATATTTGGGCAAGGAGAGAACTTAGTGACAACATTACTATCAAAAAAATAAGGATACTCAAAACCCTACCAAACCCTAGGGCCTTTTTCATCACCTTGTAGAGATCTCAAACATGCATGAAAATATTTCACAGAGACTAAAATCATCTCTATTTTTTATGATCACAAAAAGTAACAAAAATTTAGATTTACAAGTGATGAAAAGAAGTACATGGAAAGTATATTATGCTGAGTTTTTTTTTTTTAAAAAATTAACCATTAACTATCCAATACAATCTAACAAAATACAAATATACAATGAAATGTTATGATTAACAAAATAATAATTTTAATGGTTATCTTAAGGTAGACAAAAAAAAATTGTGCAAGTGAAAAATACTACTCTTGGATTATTCTGAACAAATAACATTTTCATTTACATCATTTTTAAGCAACGGTTTTTAGATCCATCCAGCTGTACAAAAATCAAATCAAATCTGCAACGATCTCAAAGATCTGAAGGTTTAAAAATATGATATTTTTAGATCTATTCTTGGGTGTATTCTAAAAACTTCATCATAGAAGGATGGGTCATCACCTCATTTAGACCTGGATGTGGAACTTCCTTTGTTATTTCCATACAATCCAAAATAGGACTAACAAATGCTGGAAGAAATAACCCTGTAAACGTGTAAAAGGAAAAGCTAAATCAGTAGTAATTTACTAATTTTAATTCAACTTCTTTGTAATCATTTTAAGTACTTGATTCTGTTGTACTTTAAAGATTTATAATATGAAGTTTAGCTATTCAATTAGCTTAAATAATTTTAAGTTATAAAACTAATAAATAGGCTTTAGCAATTAAAAAAAAATCCACTTCTAAAATTTTAAATATATTTACTGTATCTATTTACCGTTGTTAGAGAGTTGCAAACTATGAATTGTCCTCTGTCCTATAGGACTGAGAAAGGAAGAACACTATCAAACAATGATTGAATCATAACAAACAATCCAAAAATAATGAAATTTACTATCAAATGGTAACAATGATATTTCCTCTAAGTCGTTTGCACATGGTGATTGAGAACATAGTGAGTAAGAAGTAAAAGAGCATTGGATCAATATAGCACTACAAAATGGTCATGAGTTATGCAATGAACTTCACTATTCTTTTGATCAAAAAACACAATGAGTAAGAAGTAAAAGAGCACTAGATAATAGCACTGCAAAATGGTCATGAGTTATGTAATGAACTTCACTATTCTTTTGATCACAAAGGAGATCGAGATAATAATCAACATACTGATGTGCATAGAGAATGTTCATGGAGTGCAAACTTCCTTACAAAGCAATTACCATAGCAGAGTTTGAAGTGAATTGCACTTGCTATTTTATGCTGATATGGATATGTTCGAACCTGTAGTTAATATATTGTTGTAGCATAACAGATAGGCTAAATAGTTGTTCATATACTATTTTTTCAAATTCTAAATTTCTATACCTTATTCTAGGAGCAAATCACAAGGGGATTCTATACATAGGACACCATTGTTTCAAATTCAAAATTGTCGACTTTTTCACAATTGTCTGCTTCATTTATTTGATCTAAGACAACCTGTTGTATAGAAGATGCTCTCAAAATCACAGTAAAATCATTTATTTCAAGATGACTATTCAGAATCTTTCCCATCATAACAATGAACAAAAGCATCAGTCATTAACCTAAAATTTGCAAGAGTTTCATCAAATTCTACTTTTCCACTCTCTTTTCAACCTTAAATCGTGAAGTAGTGACAATAAGGTTGAAGGATCTTAAGACCCACAATACCATAAAACAATGAGTCCCCTATAGTAAGTAAGTAAGTAGGAAGTCTATAAGGCATAGTTTGATTTTATAGAAGGATGCTCATGAAAGGAATCTTCAAGGGTGAAATATCTAGTCTTAAAGGAAGTTAGCAAAGCAATAAATGTGCAAGAAAATCAAATCGTACACAACAAACAATTCACAATGTTATCTTGCATAATGCCTTGACTTTGAAGAAAAAAATCTCATTGTATCTTGATGAAAGTAGTGACCTTAATGGTCAATCACTAGAAACCATGATTTTAAAACATTCTATTGTGCATATGAATGCAACATTTTAAGCAAGGCAGTGAGTAGTGGTTTGGAACAATGGCAGGTATGAAGGACTTTCTTTATATGCATACTATGTAGTCTAGCTTAAGACAACATTCTTAGAATAGATTGAAGGTGGATTATGGAACTCAAGGGTTACCATGACACAGATTAAAGAAAAGAATAAGATCTATTTAAAAGCCACGGTTATGAAGATATTAAAGATATCACATGTAAAACCCTAGCAGTTGGAGTAATGAATACAGTGCTAGAGAGGATAGTGTGCTGGGGTAAATTTAGGAGATCTTCACATTACTTAATCACAGGAAAATACATCATTTGTTTTTTTTTTAAAATAAAAGAAATCATTCCAAACCCTATATAGGATACATCAATGCTTCAAAAGAATATGAAGAAATTTGAGATTATGCAAATATATGTCAATTAAATACCTGGATTACAAACAATAGCCCAAACAATGTAACCCTTGTTGAGCAGAGTAGGAATGAGATAAGCAACAATGAATCCTATGCCTCTTGTCATACACATCTCCTTACCGTTCTTTGTCCTTCTTTACTAAAACACTTTTCCATTTTGGTGGGCTACGCCTAAAAATAATGTTTCGATGAAGGTTTTAGAGTATGTTTATTAAAATGGAAACTCCATTTTGGCGGGCTACACCTAAAAATAAGATTTCGACGAAAGTTTTAGGGTATGTTTATTAAAGTTTTAGAGTATTTTGGTAGGCTATATTCTTGATTCCTTAAATGATTTATTCAAATGGATTGTGACTAAATAAATGACTAACTATTTAGTCATTTTTATTTGTGTAACTAAATAATTTTTAGTCAATGACCAAATTAGCCATTTATTTACTCATTTATAGTTGAGTTGCAAAAAATGAGTAGAATTTAGTCATTTTTAATTGTTGTGACTAAAAGTTTTAGTCACCTAGTCATTTATTTTCCAAATTCTACTAGTGGGGTTTACCCAAACTGCATGCATGATATCTGGTCTAGTAGCATTTAGATATAGCAGTCCACCAATCATAGATCTATATTTGCTCTTATCAGCCTTAGGTGAATCATCCTCTTTTCTCAATTTACAACTAGTCACCATAGGAGTACATATCGGTTTGGAGTCATCCATTCCAAACTTCTTCAACATCTCTTTGACATACTTAGACTGTGAAATGAAAATACCTTTATCTGTGTGAGCCTAGTGTTTTACTTTATTCTAAGTATGCAAAATAACTAAAATGCAAGAAGGAAAACACAAGAATCATTTCAAAAGATTAGCCTAAGGAATAAAACACAAAAGGAAAGATAAAAGGAGATGAAGATTATACCTTTTGTGCAGCTCCTTGGTTGGCCTTTGATATTGTTGAAGATGTGTGCTCCCTTTGATGGCAAGATGCTAAAATGGATTCAAAACAATGTATGCAATACGAGGATTCAAATGAGCAAAGTGGGTAGTTGAATGGATGGATTGAGTGCAAAGGATGAAGCTTGAAGGCGTGATAATGGTGGATGAAAGCTTGAATGCTTGAGAGAGTTGGAGTTGAATGCTTGAGCTTGAAAATTGGTTGAGTCCCTTGATTGAATGAGATTGCATTATTGAGAAAATGAAAGAAAACTATTTCATTTTATGGAGAGAAGCCCTAAAAAGATGGGCGGTTGAGATTTTTCCACCAAGGGCAAGATGTAGGGCTGTGGTGAGTTGAGGACTCACAAGCCCTCACATCTTGCCATGTGGCAGATGATGTGTCACAAGGACACATGAGGTGGGGAGGGTACAAATGATGTGGAGGTACTTGAAAGTACCTTGGAAAAGGGATGATGTGACCTCTCAATGATCACATGGGGAAGAGGAGAATCTTGGGTGAATAAAAATGAATTAAAAATTCCTTGGGGGATGGGGAGTGTTGACCAAGGTACTGATTAGACTTAATTGATTAGTGATTAGAAGATAATTAGTGGTTAATACGGATTAAAATCCAACTTGCAAAATTTGGAGGATGTGACACATCCTAATCAAGGATTAGGCATGTGTACATCCTAATCAAGGATTAGGCATGTGCACATCCCTAATGAAGAGATTAGGAGGTGGGTTAGGGTTAAGTGAAAGTGATTAACATGTGAGGAATTAAATAAATGTCTTATTTATTTAATTCATTTGATGAAAGGAGGATTAAAGAGATAAGGTATTTAATTACTAAATACCTTAGGGATTTGGCAGAATTAAGGGTATTAATTAAATAATAGTAATTTTACTTAATTAATGCAAATAAGAGGATGTTTAGACGAAAAGGGATAAATTTGGACCAATGAGAGTGTCCAAATTTGGATGTCTACATTTTCCCCCTATTTGAGATGGTGTTATGAAGTAGCATCATTTTAAAGAATATTAAAATATAGAACCCAGAAGAAGATGGTCAAATTGGGAAAGATGCCCTAGTCATCAAAGGATTGATTGGGAAGAAAGATGATGGGGGTGGAGACGAAGGTTAGGGATGGAGGATGCCCCCTCAAGAGGACATGCAGGTTCAAGAGAACATGGGTGTGCTCTCAAAATGGATGAGAGGATGAGAATGGAGATGAGGAAGATGATGCAAAGTGACGGGTAAGAAAGGATGAAAAGGCGACAGAAGATTGACAAGCATAAATGGATGCAAGGACGAAGGTGATGTTGCCCCAGTCAAGCCACAAGCCAAAGTGGGTTGATGATGGATGGAGTGTTTTCGTTGAGGGGATGATATATCCCAAGACAACACAAAAGGATAGGGAAGGATACATCCTGATAAAAAAGGGTTGTTGATGAGGGAAGGATACATCCCGAGGATGAGGATGATGATGAGGATGATTGGATCGAGGCTTGTAACAAGGCTGGGGACAAGACCAAGGACGTGATTAGATGATTTTTTGCTAGATTGAATTGATGAGGATCAGATTGAGATGTGAGATGGAATAAAAATTATGGGGGACAAGATGCTTAGAATAACCAATCGATATTATTCAAAAAAAATTGATAAGAGATTGGATGGATAGGGGAGGGAGAGTGATGAAGGATGAATGGATGGGGGGGATTTTTATAGAGGAGAGGATGGGGGATGCATGCACGATGATGGAATGAAAAATGAAATGCAATCCTAATGCAATTTTCCATCTTCGGAGCACTGATTTTTGCTATAGCATAAGACACAAGGTGCCAGGGTATGGAGAACCAAGGTTGATTCATGTCTAATGCATAAAATAAACATAACAAACATGAAGGCTATCCCAACACCCCAAAGTCATGAAGACCTCGGTCAAGCCAAGTATTGGGATAACCACAAGCACAAAAGGATGCCCCGACGTAACACAAGATTGTAGGAGTCTTGGTGGGTACTACATGTGACAACCAAGAAGAAAAAAACAAAGAAAAGATCAAGATATGCCCCTATGTTTACTAGTCAAAGCACACCATGATATGATGGATCAAGGCAACCATGACAAGTGATGATAGGGAGCTCAAATGATAAATAAAAGACAAAAGCATCAAAATATCACAATCAATTTCAAAACGTCCTTTGCCATAGTATCAAGGGGGTGGATGGGGTTGATGAGGTTTGTGAGGAAGGATGCATCCTATTGAGACCAATGATGGATACTAAACTAAAAGATTGATATGATGTAAGATATTCAAAATTGATTGGATCTTCATGGTACAATTGGATCTCATTTGTGAAGAACTAGTTAGATAAGGGCATACTTGATGACATGATGCCAGAGAGGAGACACAAGACCGACACATCCTAAAGACCTAGGGGCTTGAGGGCCGATCAAATATTAGCCTTGCCTACATGAAAGTGTAGATCCCTCGTAGTTCGATAAAAGACCATGGATAAAAATAGAAAGAGGACAATGGAGATAGATGATGGATGGTGAAGATCAGGCGAACAAAAGCCCTGAGGGTGGATCAAATGGTTGACCTTGCCTATGTGAAAGTGCAAGGGAAATGTAGTTCGATGAGGGAACGACAACAAATGATGGATGGATAAAGAATGATGAGATGACTAGGATAAGTGGATAAAATGATGGGACTAATATGATAAGACAAGATAGACCTATTGGATTGGATAGCATGATGATGATTACCTAAAGCTTAGGGATAGGATAGTTATGCAAATCAAAAAAAGATGAATTGGGAGGATGGTATGATGGAGAGATGAGTGACGAGAAGTGATGGGAGATTGGAAAGATGATTGAGGATAGGGAAGGATACATTCTGATTAAAGGGTTGTTAATGAGGGCAGGATATATCCTGAAACAACACCAAAGGATAGGGAAGGATGCATCTCGATGATGATGATGATGTTGATGATTCAATCAAGGAATTCAGTTGCATGATGGAAGAGCCTATAGCCAGATACTAATGACAAGGGATTGTGAGATGGGATGAAGATAAAGATGAAAGAATGGATAGAGAGATAGGGATGGGGGATGGAAGGGATTGTTTGGATGGATAGGAAGATAAGCATTGGGAGATGAAAGGGATGCTATGATAGATGGATAGGAAGATAAGGATGGGGAGATGGAAGGGATGAATGGATGATTTCTCCAAGGACTATATCACAAAGGAAGATAGATGCCCCCATTCTATAAATATCATGTGTGATGAAGCATGAGGGATGGAAGGTAGAAGGATGGGCTAATGAAGGAGTGAGATGGATATGGATAGGATGCATGGATAAGGAAGGAAGATTAATGATAACATGACGGGTGGACAAGGAAGGTAGATGGATGCGAATAAGGATTAGGATAGTGTATAGATGAAGGGAATGTATGCCAAGAGGTGTCCAAAGCATGTATATATGTTTCCCTCTATCTATATCAAGATCACAAGGAGGATGGAGGGGTTGGGATAAATGGGATATGACATGTAGGATGTGAATGGTAGGGGGGATGGAGGAGATGGTTGAAGGGGATGCAGTTGCCCCCAAGTGCAGAAGGAAACTGGATGAGGGATTTACGCATGACACTTGTTTTCCAGGTTTTCATCATGGTACCTATCTAAGGTGTTTGTTTGCCATGTTTTCACCATTAGATGAATTATTTCTCTTTACTTTTTCTGCTTTTTCACTTACTTGGATTTTTTTGGATAAAATGTGGATGGAGATGGATAAGGATAGAGATGTGGATAAGCAGATTTAGAAGACATGTGATAGGGATATGGATGAAGGACTCAAGCATCAAGTTCCAAACGAGGTATTAAGAGCCCATGTATTTGATGTTGGTACAACCTTATTAGGATAAATGGATTATGCAATAGAATGGATTAAAGGGATATGATGGGGGAGATATGGGGGATAATGTATGGGATGTTGGAAAGGGTATGGATGGAATGATGGGGTAGGTGTGTGATGGGGTGATGAGTTCAGGACCAACATTGGCACATACGGTGGTGGATGTGGAATGATAGGAGGAGTAATGGATAGATGATGTGGGGATAGGGGAGGAGATGGGATAGTGAATTTTGGGACATAAGGACCCAAAAAAGATTTAGGAGATGAAAGGGGTGTATGTTTAGCTTTTGTATTAGAAACTTTGGATGGTGTTGATACAAATTTTTCATTTTCAGGCATTGCATCTTTTTTCTTTGGGATCCACATGTTTTTTTATTTTTGCTTTGGTGGGCCTTTGCGGCCTATAGATTTGATTTTTCTTTTCTTCACCATGTCTTTTAGAGGGAGCATGGGGAGCTTTAGATTCATGTGGATGTTTAGATGTATGCATTTGTACTTTGGCATCCAAAGTGCTTTTAGTAGCAATGGGATGGGTATGATGAGATGAGTGGTGTGGAGGAAACATGAATGGAGTAATGAAGGTAGGATTTTGAGGATGATATGTGGATGGGGGATGCGCGGGTATGTGCCCTTTTTTATTCTAATTAGGGGACATGAGAGTGGGATGTTGATGATGGGTGATATGGATAGGTGATGGATGGATAAAAGGATGAATATGATGAGATGGAGGAGATGATTTTGGGATATAAGAGCCCAAAATAGACGTAGTACCTGGAGGAGACATGAACAGAGTAGATGAAGGATGGGAGATGGTGGATGGAGGGATGTAAGGACCCAAAATGGATGGAGCGGATGAAGGAGGAATATGGATGGTTGTTTTGAGGTGATATGATAGAGGAGGGGGGATGGCAGTGAATGATTTGGTGGAGCGATGGGAAGATCCTCTTATGCTTTTGGATGAGACTCATCGAGGATGAGTAGAGGTTGTACCAACATTTTTGGATTGTGAGTCTTGAGAAGTATAACCAAGAACACATGTGTAATCATGCTTTGTGACTTGGATGGGCTCTAAAATACCTTGCTCATGAAGGCCTAAACCTTTTCCTTGGTAGTTCATGTTCTTAAGCATGCGATCCATGATAGGATTTTTGTTATTTAAGAAGAATGATGCAAGTCCATTATTAGGCAGAGGATGATGGTTGGTATATAAGCTTTGTTTTTCTTCTGCAAGGAGACCACCATGGAAGAATGTGAGAGTACCAAGGGGATATAAAAGTGGTGTGGGGATGGTATGGTTAGGGGATGATGGAGGATCATTAGATTGAGATGAGGGGGTAGTAACTTCTTGATTGGGACAAGGGGTTGGTAAGGGATCAAGAGAGGGATTAGGTGACATGATATGATATGGATTTGTGGTAGCAAGTGATAAGGGATCATGCGATGGAGAAGGAGATAAGAGCTCATGAGATAGAGCAGTGGAATCTTGAGTGACAAGGGGATCATGGGATGGAACATATGGGAGACTATGATCTTGAGATGGGCTAGATGGGATGATAGGATCTTGATGTGGAGAAGGGGATATTGCATGCTTTGGATCAATCTCTTGGCATGACTCAACATGTGCGGGAGGCATGATAATGGAGGAATGTTGGATGAAATCCCCAAGTGGGTGAGGTGGAAGGATGGAGGATTCATGAAGTTCAAGAGGAGGGATTGTGGTGATACTAGGAGTGGAAGGAGTGGATTGGATTTGTGGATTTGTGATGGATTGGGAGGATATAGGTGTAGGAGGAGTGGATCAGATTTGGTTATCTTTGATGGGCTTGATAGATCTTAGAGTAGGAGATGGGGGTTCAGTGGATTCGAAGGATGTGATGGTTTCAATGGTTTGAGTGGTGCTAGGGGTGGTAGTATCAATGATAGATGTGATACGGAGAAGTGTCTCATCACTAGTGACCATGGATGATGGATTGGGATGACATTGCTCCATGACTTCATGATGTGGGGTTACAAATGTCTTCTTTGTCATAAATCCTTGGAGAACTTCTAGAGTGAGAAACTTGCATATTATAGGTTTAGATGGTGAGGTAGGAGTGGATGAAGGATTGGGGATTGGTAGAGGATTGGGATTAGATGGGGGAATGGGAGTAGATGTAGGACTGGGAGTAGATGGAGGATTAGGACTGGATGGAGGGTTAAGGTAGGGATATTGGAATGATGAAATAGGAGAAGAGGATATGGGCGATGGATTAGGACAAAAGGATGTGGGTGGTATATTAGAACAAGAGGATGTGGGTGGTGTATTAGGACAAGAGGATGTGGATGTTGGATTAGGAAAAGAGGATGTGGATGTTGGATTAGGATAGGAAGATGTGGATGTTGGATTAGGATGAGCAGACTGGTATGGAGGATTAGGATAGAGGGCATATGTGGATGAAGGATTGAGATAGGAGGATGTGGATGGAAGATTATAAGAGGGGTGTTGGGATACTGGATTGGGATAAGAAGTCATGGATGTCAGATAAGGAGATGATGTAGAGGGAGGATATGATGGAGATGTGGGTGAGGAAGATAATGGATATCCCTTATGAAAGGTAGCATAAGGAGTGTTATTAGGCATGGATGAAGACATAACGAGATAGCTTAGAGGGGGGATTGGATTTTGGAAAGCAATTGGGGAAAGATTACTAGCAATGATAGCATCAAGGGGATCGATGGCATACACCTCTTGATCGACAAGACCCTTGTTATCGTCGTCAACATAATTAGGGTTTCCCTTGATTACTACTGATGGAGGATAAGGATTCATGATGAAAGAAGGATAAATAGGATGGGTCAAATATTTTGGGTGGAAATAGACTAAAGCTCGAATCGGGATTTAGGTCAAGCTTAGATCGGTATTGGATTAAAGCTCATATTAGGATGATTGGATGATGTGATGGGATTGATTCTAATGATTGGATTTGAACAGTAAAGGATGATTGCGACACCGAATCTACCTCGAGATGGAAGCAGATTGATTGGGTATGAGATGATTGGATAAGGGTGTGGTTGAATTAGATCGGATAGGATCGACTGATCAAACAATTGATAAGATCAAAGGATGGATCAGATAGGGTTAAGAGAGGGATTCTAAATCTCGTTCAAAGATTACCCTAGGTGACTTAGGATGTTGATTGATCAGATTAAATGATGAATAGATGATTGCAGCACAAAATTCACCTTAAGATTGAAGATGGATTGATTAGGCCGATGATGATAACTAACTTGGAATGGATGATGATCCTAAGCAACTATGGATGGTGATGATCAAATTCAGACTCCTAGGTCAATTTGGATAACTACTTCAAATGAAATTCAGAGGATTTGTATGGGGGACACGATGGTGGATACATAAAATAGATATGTTTGAGGATGATGTATCGATACGATTCGGATGATGAATGAATGAGATCGGTAGAATGCAGATGGATTTTGATGTAGATTGTGAGTGAATGGTGTATTGGAATGGTGTATTGAAACGAGTAAACATACACTCATAACGAAGAAATGGATGCTCAAAATGAGACTAATGCTAGGAAGGGGAGACTACTACTCTAGATGAGAAGATGGATGGTTGAAATGAGGAAATGGCCCCTCAGAATAGGTAAACGGATGATTAAAATAGGAAAACTGATGCTTGGAATAGGAAAACAAATGCTTGAAACAAGAGGATGAAGATTCAAATTGAGGGGATGCATGATCAAAGTAGGGGATGGATGTTTGGAATGATGGAGGAAATTCTCTAAATGACCAAACAGATGCTTGGAATGAGGGAAAGACTGGTTGAAAGAGGCAAATGAATGCCCGAAATAGGTAGACGGGTGCTTGGCTCAAGGCAACAACTGTTCAGATCAGAGGGATGAATACTTGGAATGGGGAGATGAATATTTGGGATGGGGAATGGATGATCAAAATGAGGAGACAAGGACTTGAAGCAAGGAGGTGGACGATCAAACTGAGGATATGGGCCTTTGGAAATATTCATCTTCGAACACGTGCCTTGCCAGGATGAAGGTTTGGATCAAGGAGATGAATTCTTGGGATGGGGAATGGATATTTTGAATGGAGAGACAAATGCTCAAAATGGGTAAATAGGCACTCAGAATGAGCAAACAGGCACTTTAAACAAGCAAACAGGAGCCTAAAACGATAAAACAAATGATGAAAAAGGCCATTTGGAGGGCAGGTCCGCCCCAGTTAGGGAAGGTCCACCCCTTTATAGGGAAAGTTCACCCCTTTAGAGGGAAAGTATGCCCCTCTCAAGGGTAGGTTTGCCCAAGGATAAGGGAAAGTTCACCTTTTAGTGAAAAACGAGCAGAAAACGGGTGATTGGATTAAGTAAACAAGTGCTCTGAGAGGATGAAGGTTTGGATCAAGGAGATGAATGCTTGGGATGGGGAATGGATATTTAGAATGGAGGGAAAAATGCTCAGAATGGGTAAATGAGCACTCAAAACGAGCAAACGGGTGCTTGAAATGGGTAAACGGGTGCTTGAAATGGGTAAACGGGTGCTTGAAATAGATGAACGAAGGCTTGAAAAGGATGAACAAATGCTCAGAATGGATGAACGGAGGCTTGGAAAGGATGAATGGATGTGAAATTGACTGTTTTGGGGGAAATTTCACCCCTTTAGTGGGAAAGGTCACCCTTCTACAACAGTTCTTTGGGCAAGGTCACCCTTCTATAGCAGTTCTTTGGGAAAGTCTACCCCTTTGCAATAGTTCTTTGGGAAAGGTCACCCTTCTACAGTATTTCTTTGGGAAAGCCTGCCCCTCTACAATAATTCTTTGGGAAAGGTCACCCTTCTGCAGTAGTTCTTTGGGCAAGTTCGTCCCTCTGCTTTCAAACTCTCAAAGGGGGTAAACAGATTGTTAGAATAAAGAGACGAGTGATCAGAACGGGGTGTTGGATAATCGGATTAGGGAAATAGTTGATAGGATTGGGGAAATGAGTGATACAAGTGGATGAAAAAATAATCATAACTGTTAAATGATTGCTTGGAATGAGTAAACGATTGATCAGAATGGATGAACGAATGTTCAGATGGGGTGAACGAATGTTTGGAAAGGATGAACAGAGGCTTGGAAAGGATGAATGGATTTCCAGAATAGGTGAACAAGTGCTTGGGATGGATGAATGAGTGTGAAATTGACTATTTTGGGGGCAAGTTCACCCCTCTGGTGGGAAAGGTCACCTTTTTGCAGTAGTTCTTTGGGAAAGTTCACCCTTTTGCAACAATTCTTTGGGCAGGCCTGCTCCTCTGTAGTAGCTCTTTGGGAAAGTCCGCCCCTCTGTAGGGAAAGGTCACTCCTCTGCAAAAAATTGGGACTTGACTTGGATGGAAATGAGTATGGCAAGGACTTAAGATATAACAAACAACAAGCAAAAAGGTGTACTTGTCAAAAAGTTTACTGGTTTCCCACAAGAAGACAGTTCAAACAAGCACAATCCTATGATTAGTGTTAAGGGTATGACCAACAAAGTTCTTAATCTAGGATGCACAAGGATTCTAGGGAGTCCTCGATATACTCTGAATACGTGAGGCACAACCATGAACACCAACCCTTCACAAACGTGAGTCGGGAACCCCGACGAGATACTGAAAGGCTCAGACAAACTCTTGATGTCTAGCTAGGTATCACCCTAGCTTCAACGCTTCACCAAACACGACATGATTGGATTGGGGTACAACTTTGGCTCTCCCCCCTTTCTATATCCCGTCAGTACGTGTGGTTGGGATCATCCTTTTGGGTGATGAAATCCCCAAGCAAGTCCTGCTAAAAAGAAAGCACTAATCGTTTTCAACTACTCCCTAGGCTCACAAGAAGTGCAAGGGGAAAGTGTGAACAACTAATGCCTCCTTGGGTAGCAAAAAATAGATTTATAGACACAATAAATAGCAATTTTTTCTTCCCCCTAGTTAAACTATGTTCCTAGATTAATGAAAACAACAAGGAAAGCTTTAAACAACTAAGAAAACAGATTGTCCTGCAAGTAAATGTTAGTTGTTCTATCCTCCGTTCTTCATCAATCATGAAATAAACTACATAAACGTTAGCAAAAAACAAAAATACCCTTGCAACAGACAATGTTAGGGGGTTAGAACCTAAAAATGACAAAAAAATGAAACAAAAATGAAGCTGAAATAGTCGTTTTATCTCCCAAAATGTTTTGCTTTGGGAAAGTCTACCCCTCTGCAATAGTTCTTTGGGCAAGTTCGCCCCTCTATAGTAGTTCTTTGGGCAAGGTCACCCTTCTGCAATAGTGTTTTGAGCAAGTCTGCCCCTTTGCAACAAATAGTTTGCAAACAGACTTATAAAAACACAGTGTTGTGGGCAAGTTCGTCCCTCTACAACAAACAATTAGTGGATAGGTTTATAAAACATAGTGTTGTGGGAAAGTCTGCCCCTCTACAACAAACAATTAGCAGACAGGTTTATAAAACACAGTGTTGTGGGCAAGTCCTCCCCTCTGTAGCAAACAGTTAGCAGACAGGTTTATAAAACACAGTGTTGTGGGCAAGTCCGCCCCTCTGCAGCAAACAGCTAGCAGACAGGTTTATAAAACACAATGTTGTGGGCATGTCCGTCCCTCTGTAGCAAACAATTAGTAGACAGGTTTATAAAACACAGTGCTATTGGAAATTCTACCCCTCTGCAATAAACAATTAGCCAACAAAGTTACAGAAAACCAGTTCCTTGGACAAGGTTTCCCTTCTACAACAAACAATTAGCCAACAAAGTTACAAAAAACCAGTTCCCTGGGCAAGGTCACCCTTATGCAGCAAATAATGAGAAAACAATACAAAGAAAAAATTGTTTTGTGGGAAATTTCGCCCTTCTGCAATAGTTCTTTGGGCAAGTTTTGCCTTTTGCAACAGTTCTTTGGGCAAGTCCGCCCCTCTACAATAGTTCTTTGGGAAATTTTGCCCCTCTGTGACCTGAACCTTTAAAGAACTTAAACAACATAAAATGTGAAAAGATGGAACCCTTTTGTGGATCCCACTGGGCATGCCAAAAATGTGAGCCTTGTGTTTTACTCTATTCTAAGTGTGAAAATTAACTAAAATGCAAGAAGGAAAACACAAGTCACTTCAAACGATTAGCCTAAGGCATAAAACACAAAAGGAAAGATAAAAGGAGATGAAGATTATACCTTTTTTGCAGCTCCTTGGTTGGCCCTTGATATTGTTGAAGATGTGTGCTCCCTTTGATGGAAAGATTCTAAAATGGATTCAAAATTATGTATGCAATATAAGGATTCAAATGAACAAAGTGGGTAGTTGAATGAATGGATTGAGTGCAAAGGATGAAGCTTGAAGGTGTGATAATGGTGGATGAGAGCTTGAATGCTTGAGAGAGTTGGAGTTGAATGCTTGAGAGAGTTGGGGTTGAATGCTTGATCTTGAAAATTGGTTGAGTCTTGTGATTGAATGAGATTGCATTATTGAGAAAATGAAAGAAAATTCTTTCATTTTATGGAGAGAATCCCTAAAAAGATGGACGGTTGAGATTTTTCCACCATGGGCAAGATGTAGGGCTGTGGTGAGTTGAGAACTCACAAGCCCTCACATCTTGCCATGTGGCAGATGATGTGTCACAAGGGCACATGAAGTGGGGAGGGAACAAATGATGTGGAGGTACTTGTAAGTACCTTGGAAAAGGGATGATGTGACCTCTCAATGATCACATGGGGAAGAGGAGAATCTTGGGTGAATAAAAAGGAATTAAAAATTTCTTGGGGGATGGGGAGTGTTGACCAAGGTACTGATTAGACTTAATTGATTAGTGATTAGAAGATAATTAGTGGTTAGCACGGATTAGAAGCCAACTTGCAAAAGTTGGAGGATGTGACACATCCTAATCAAGGATTAGGCATGTGCACATTCCTAATGAAGAGATTAGGAGGTGGGTTAGGTTTAAGTGAAATTGATTGACATGTGAGGAATTAAATAAATGTCATATTTATTTTATTCATTTGATGAAATGAGGATTAAAGAGATAATGTATTTAATTACTAAATACCTTAGGGATTTGGCAGAATTAAGGGTATTAATTAAATAATAGTAATATTACTTAATTAATTCAAATGTTTAGATGAAAAGAGATAAATATGGACCAATGAAAGTGTCCAAATTTGGATGTCTACAATCTATTTGATTAATTTGTAGCCCAAGGAAGAAATTCATCTCCCCAAACATTGACATTTTAGACTCTTTCTGCATCTCTTCAGCAAATTCCTTGCACATAACTTAATTTACACCAAAGATAATATCATCCACATATACAACCACTATCAAGATCTTATCTTCCTCAATTTTAAAATAAAGATTACTATTTGTGGTGCCCTTCCTAAATCCTTGTTGTATCAAATATTTGTCCAATCTTGCATACCAAGTTCTGGGAGCTTGCTTCAACCCATATAGTGCCTTCTTCAATTACATACCATATCTGGTTGATCTAATAACTGAAATCCTTCCAATTGTTCCATGTAAACTTATTCTTCCAATTCTCTACAATCAGGTTCATCTGACACATATCCATCCATTTCAATTGAATTCTACAAGTTCTCGTCAACCTTAATATTTGCACTTTCAACTATCTTTCTCAAACTTTTGTTGTAACATCTATAAGATTTGATTTTAGTAGAATATCCAAGGAAGATACCTTCAGCGAACCTTGCATCAAACTTTCCTAAGTTTTTTTCTTCTATTTTGATATAACATTTGCTTCCAAATACTCTAAAGTACTTCACAGTAGGAATCCTTCCAAACCAAACTCTTAGGGAGTCTTTGTATTGTTAGGTTTGGCTTGTACTCTTTTAAGTATGTAAACAATAGTATGAATTGCTTCTCTCCAATAGACTTTTGGTAGATTTTCCTCTTTCATCATAGTCCTAGCAACTTCTTGAATCATTTTATTTTTCCTCTCAACCACTCCATTCTGCTGAGGAGTTCTAAGGGAAAACAAATGCCTCTTTATTCCATGAACTTCACAAAACATGTTGAACTCATTGAAGGTGAATTCACCACCTATGTCAGACCTCAAACATTTTATTTTTAGATCCATTTCATTCTCAACCATAGCTTTATATGCCTTGAATTTATCTAATGCATTATATTTTTCTCAAAGAAAAGTAACCTATGTCATTCTAGAATAATCATCAATCAAAAGCATAAAGTACCTGTCACCTTGTATACTTCTCACCCTTGTAGGACCACAAAGATCTATATGAATTAATTCTTGTAGTCTAGTATAAGATTTTTCCTTTCCTTTGAAACTACTCCTTGCTTTCCAAACTGACAATTCCTGCAAACAACATTGATAGGCTTTGTGATTCTAGGTAGGTCTCTCATTGCATGAACTGAATTGATTCTCACCAAATTATCAAAATTCATATGACACATCCTTTAGTTCCATAACCCACTATCACTAATCTACAACATAAAGCAACAACCATCAACACCCTTAAGCTGATAAATGTTTCCATCTGTTCTCTTACTAGCAACAATCATAGTTTCGGGCCATTTTTTGATCTCACATGTGTCATCCTTAAACAAAAGATTATATCCCTTGCTACACAATTTTTCCAATACTCAAAAGGTTATGCCTTAAATCCTTAAGATAGTAAACATTATCAGTGTTATGCTTGCCATAAAAATTGATCAAACCTATTCCTCAAATCTTAGCTCTTGAATCATCTCCAAATTTAACTAGTTCTCCATCATATTTTTCAAGTTTAAGTTTCTTTGGTCATGTGATTAAAGTAGCCACTGTCAACAACCCAATAATTCTTATATTCTTTAACATGAAAAGAAGATACCAAAGTACCTTCAACCTTATCCTTCTTCTTTGGAATACATTCCTTCACACAACTTTCAGAGTTAGTAGAACTATGTTCTTCTTTTATAGCCAGGAACAAGCATTCATTGTCATCGAAGTCTCCATAATCAAAATTCATCCTCAGAAATACCAACATCTTCTTTAACATAATAAGCTTTCTTAACCATCTTTCCTTTATTCTCCTTACTCTTATTGTTTATAGCTCTTTTCGGACATCTAGAAGCTTAATGACCTATATCACCACAACTAAAAAATTTGAAAGGTAATTTACCTTTGTACTTACTAATGCCCTTCTTTATTCTTCTCACAAAATTAAATTCCACATCATCAAGATCTTCCTTATCTGAATATCCATTTTTTTTTATACTCCAGCTTTGAAAGCAATCTCTATAGCTATACCATTTTTCAAACCCTTTTTCCTCATTTCAAAAGAAATTAGTGTAAAAATGATCTAATTTCTAGAATAAGTATCAAGATTTGTAATTTCCTCAATAACATACACCTTTTCACTATAAGAATTAGGAAGAGATATGAGAATTTTCTTTACCACTTTAGATTCTTTGACTTGTGCACCACAACCTCTCATTGCACTCACCAACTCATCAACTCTTTGCATGTAGATTTTGATTGTTTCATCTTTAGACATATGCAAGGTCTCAAATTGTGCCTTCATATTCTACAACTTTTCTTGTTTGAATTTTTTCATCTCCTTCATAATGTAAGGAAGCTAAGGTAGCAAAGCAACTTCCTACACTAATCTTGAGAGGAGAATAATGCAAAACCTTATAGATCTTTAATAGTTATAGAAAATTAAACATAAATAATATAAATATTATGCATACCATGACATAGTGATTTATGTGGGAAAAACCCTTTCAAGAGAAAAACCCCACACTCCATAATTTTCCCAATATATTATTCAGTAAATCACAAAGATTACAATATACTTGTAGAGCAAGATTCTCACAGGAGTATCGCCACTCATACATCAAGAGACAACACAACCGCTATCAAACTCTCATAAAACATCATCGTCTCTCTGTATCGTAATCATAGTACTACGCCCTCATAAAATAGAGTTACATTCTAGGGAAAGATAGGCCAAAAAAATATCTATCATTAGATCTAAAACCTATTAACAAATGGTCTAGATTTACAATATATCATTATTTAATGTATGTCAACCATTTTAGAAGTTTCTTGAAAAAGTTAACACACTCACATTTTTCTCTTTATTGCCATTGTATACACCTATCGGTGTAACTAGGAATTATATATATATAAATATATATACATCCTATCAACAATAAATCATATATAATTTCAAGGTTGAGACATATTTTCCCAACAAATATCCCACTTGTTGAACACCTTACAAGAGCAACATGGGGTGTAAACAACGTCTCTTTAATTGCTAGGGGCTGAAAGGCCCATAGTCTTTGAACACCATCTGAACTTCTTTGTGCTCACAGGATTAGTTAAAGAATCAAAAACATTCATCGAAGTCCCTACCTTAACCAACTTCACCCTGCCATCTTTGACCATGTCTCTAACAAAATGATATTGTACATCAATGTGTTTGGTCTTGGCATGAAATCTTGGGTTCTTAGCTAGACATATCACACTGACTGTCGCAATAAATTGTCATTGCACCTTGTTTTATTCCAATATCTGAACACGATCTCTTAAGCCAAATGGCTTCTTTACAAGCATGAGTAGATGCCATATACTCTGCTTCAGTAGTGGACAAAGCAACCACAACTTGTCGCTTACTCATCCAACTAATTACACCACCAAATAAAGTAAACACATAAGCACTAGTGGATTTTCTGCTATCAACATCACTTGCCTAGTCTGAATCCACATAACCATGAATATCAAGGGAAATTTTGTCTTCAGTCATATTACTATGATAACATAAGGAATAATCTGAGGTACCTCACAAATATTTGAAGACTCTTTTAACTGCATCCCAATGAACTCTACTAGGATTAGACACATATCTATAAAAGAATCCCACTTCTTGGGTAATGTTCAGTCTAGTACAAGCCATAACATACATTAAACTTCTAGATGCACTATGGTAAGGCACTTTTCTCATGTCTTCCATCTTTGATGGAGATGTTGGACAATCTAAAATAGATAACTTTGTTCCAACTGAAACAAGAACACATAATGGTCTACAATCTTGTGTATTAAACCTCTATAAAATTGAGTTAACATACTTACTTTGGTCAAGCCATAGCTTTTTGTTCTCTCTATCTCTTTTAATTTCCATCCCAAGAATGTGTTTAGTTGCACCAAGATCTTTCATTTCAAATTTAGTAGCAAGTTGAGATTTTAGTTCTGAAATCATACCTTTCCCTCTACCAATAAATAACATATCATCAACATATCATGTAATAAATAGGAAATGATCACCATCAGTTTTATAATAAACACAATGATCTGATTTAGAATGCTCAAATCCCAAACTCAACACATATGTATCAAATTTTTGGTACCACATCTTATGACTCTATTTTAAGCCATACAAATATTTTTTCAATTTGCAAACCAACTTACTTTTACCTTTCACCACGTAGTGCTCTGGCTATGTCATATAAATATCCTCCTCCAAATCACCATGAAGGAAAGCAATTTTCACATCCATTTGGTCAACCTCTAAATCATAAGTAGCAACAATAAAAAGAAAAAATCTAATGGATGTCATTTTTGCAATAGGAGAGAATATCTCACCATAATCAACACCTTCAACTTGAGAGTAACCCTTCACAACCAACCTTTCTTTGTACTTCTCAATACCTCCATATGAACCAATCTTTTTCTTGAACACCCATTTGCAACCAATAGGTTTTCGTCCTTCAGGAAATGGTACAATATCCCATGTATCATTCCTTTTCAAAGATGTCATTTCTTCATCCATAACAATCTTCTAGGATTCTGCATCATTCATACCGATTGCCTCTTCTACAGATCTGGGTTCATCCATGTTAGTCTTCAAAGAAAAAATACATCTCCAATCATCAGGTGAATACCTTTCAGGTGGTTGTCTATGCCTTGTAGACCTACGAACCAGCTGAGTTGGAGGTTCTTCTTCCTCTTCTAAAGATCCAAAGCTATATGATCTCTCCTCAACTTCTTGTGTATCCTTGGGCTTCGATTCAACTTTCTTAGGTGTAGAAGGAAATTGAATCACATCTTCCCGTTTACTTTGTTTTGGATACAATGTAACAAAAGAAGGCTTAGTTTCTCTAAAAATACACTTCTACTATGTATTACCTTATGTGCAACAAGATCCCAATGCTTGTATCCTTTCACACCATAACTATATCTGATGAAGATACATTTCACAACCTTGTTCTCCAACTTTGTTCACTTCTCCTTTGGCACATGTGCATATGCCTCACAACCAAAAACTCTAAGATGTCTTAATGAAGGCTTGCGACCCGACCATGCCTCTATAAGCATCATATAAAGTAACAAGCAATGGCAATAGCTTCAGCCCAAAACCTTTGTTCTAGACCAACACTACTCAACATACTCATAGCCTTCTCCATCAGTTTCATGTTCATTATTTCTCCAACTCCATTTTTTTGTGAAGAATATGGAGTTGTCTTTTGTCTATGAATACCACAATCTTTACATAATCTATCAAAATCGTTAGAGAAAAATTCACTTCCATTATCAGTCCTCAAACATTTTGTTTTATTTCCAATTTGCAACTCAAACAATGCTTTAAATTCTTTAAATTGACTAAAAACATCAGATTTACTCTTAAGAAAATATACCCATGTCCTTCTACTATAGTCATCAATAAATGAAATGTAATACATGGATTTACCAATCGAAGGAACATCTATAGGACCAAACACATCAAAATGAATAAGATCCAATACACCACAAGATTTATGAGAAATTGAGTAAAATTGAACATGATTTTGTTTTCCATAAACATAATGCTCACAGAAATTGAATTCAAGATTACAATTAGATAAACCTTCAACAAGGTTTTTATTTTTTAAGGTCCTTAGACCCTTTTCTCCAATGTGTCCAAGTCGCTGGTGCCATAACATAGTTTTCTCTGTAGGTAAATTTGTTTCAAAAGAAAGAGTACCCTTGGGTACCCAAAAGCCATGACCATCTATTGAAGGTGAAACCCTCACTTCTTCCATAGACTTGCTTTTCATAGAAGTACTATTGTACTCAACAGTGTATGCATCAAGCTTATACAATGTGCCATATCTGACATCTCTAGCAATCACCATAACTCCTCTAACCATCTTGCATCCTACACACCCACATCTATTAGTTTTCTCACAGATAATAAATTTCGTGCTAATCTAGGGATATGCAACACACCATTAATCCTTTTTATTCTACCATCAAGAAATCTGATTTTAACTTTACCATAACCAACAAGTCTAAATGAGAATCATCACCCAAGTACACCTTACCTCCATCAAATTCTTCATATTCAAAAAACTAATCTCTATTAAAGGTCATATGAAAAGATGCACCTGATTCAATTAACCATGCATCATTACTTGCATGAGTTACCAAAGCTACAATTAATGTGTTGCCATCTTCCTTCTCAAACTTAGAATCAAAATAAAATTTCTTCTTTTTCTTCTTCTTTTCTTCTTTGCATTCCTTGCGAACATGTCCAAGCTTACCACAGTTCCAACAAATAACTTTGAACTTTCCAGGAGATTTAGATCTCCCCTTGGACTTGGATTTTTCACACTTCTCATTATTTTGTCTTTTTCCTTAGGTCTTCCATGAACATTTAGGGCCTCCTTGGCAGTGATGGATACCTTCCTCCTCATCTCTTCAAAAAACAAAGAACCCACCACATCTTCAGTCTTCAACATAACATAAGTACTCCCAATAGCCATAATAAGAGAATCCCACGAATTAGGCAAAGAAAAAAGCAGGATCTAAAATTTCTCATCCTCATCCATTTTGACACCAGCTAATGCCAATTGAGCCACCAACATATTTAATTCTTCCAGGTGGTATGTGATTTGTCCACCCTCTTCCATTCTCAAGGAATGAAAATTCTTCCTCGAGAAAATATTGTTCACTAAAGATTTGGCTTGATACATCTCACCAAGCTTCTTCCATAGTTTTTGTACAAAGGTCTCCTCATGGACATTAATTAAAACAATTTGATTAGACCCTTGGATTTATGGTCCATAACATCATATTGAGCAGCCTGAGTAGGATCTGCAAGCCTTGAAACATTCTCATCAACAACATCCCACATACCTCGATCTATCAATAGATCCTCCATCTTTAGCTTCCATCTTAAAATTATTGCAACAATATCACAAAGTGTCTTATGCACAAGCTCCCACTCAAATCTGGATTAGTTCAAAAAACTCAACAATTCACAACTGAAACCAAAGGTGATCAAGCTTTGATACCACTTGTAAGGAAGCTAAGGTAGTAGAACAACTTCCTACACTAATCTTGAGAGGATAATAATGCAAAAATTTACAGATCTTTAACAGTTACAAAAACTTAAGCATAAATAATATAAATATTATGCATACCACAACACAATGACTTACGTGGGGAAAACCCTTTTAGGAGAAAAACCCCACACTGCAAAATCTGCCCAATATATTAGTAAATCACAAAGATTACAATATACTTGCAAAGCAAGCTTCTCACAAGAGTATCGCCACTCAAAGATCAAGAGACAACATGACCCCTATCAAGCTCTCAGAAAACATCGTCTTCTCTCTATACCACAATCGTAGTACAACGTCCTCATAAAATAGAGTTACATTCTAGGGCAAGACAGGCCAACAAAATATCCACCATTAGATCTCAAACCTAATAATGAATGGTCTACATTTACAATATATCATTATTTAATGTATGTCGACCATTTTAGAAGTTTCTTGAAAAATTTAACATGCTCACATTTTTCTCTTTGTTGTCATTGTATACACCTATCGGTGTAACTAGGAATTCTATATAAATACATATACATCCTATAAAAAATATATCGTATATATTTGAAAGGTTGATACATATTTTCCCAACACATAAATGCTTTCTAGCTTATCCCAAACCTCTTTAGTAATCTTCAAACTCATAAATTTTACTAATTTAGTATTTGAAAGACTATTCACAATAATAAATCTTGCCTTAGCATTGATCTCATGTACCTTGATCTCTACACTTGTACTTGGACCATTTACAGGTGGAGTATATGTAGTTTGATAAGCCTTTTCAACCTCAAATCCATGAGCTGCCAAATATCCTTCCATCTTTGTATTCCAGAATGCATAATCTATGCCATCAAATCTAGGGCATTACAAAGAAAGCTTGTTAGCCATTCTAGATCTACCTCAAGCAATTAAGCTCTTCTCCAAGGAACCTTGCTTTGATACCAATTATTGAATGAACAAGAAAACTGAGAGGGGGGGAAAATTAGTTGTATCTAATCAAAATATCAAAAACCCTCAACAATCCCCTTATTCTATTAATGTGATTAATCATGAAATGTAGATAACAAAAACTGAAATAGCAACACCATACACAAGAGAAGACTAGATTTACATGGAAAACCTAATGAGGGGAAAAACCACGGTGAGGATTAGCTCACAATATATAAGTAATTGCAAAAATGGTACAAAAGGGCTCACTATTAGAATAGGACAGACTATCCAAAAAGGCTCACTGCCACAAAAAGAATAAGAAGGTAGAAGAGAAATGTTACACAAAGAACACTTTCTCAATGCAACAAGGAATCCACCACAATCCTCCAACACTTTCATAGTCTTGTTTGAAAGATTTTGGACAACTTCGGCTCATTACATTTAGGAATCCAATACTTTGAAGTTCACATTGCTCTGCTCAAATTTGCATCACACACATCACTTGCATTGATCTCACATCTATCTTTCTTCTCTCTTCATTCTCTCTCAACTCACAACAACTCCACTCTTTTATATCAACCTCAACCTTAAACATCATCTCCAAGGTTGACATTCTATCTGTTGTATTTACAAATTCAAATTAGGTCAGCACCTAAACATTCCCGTAGTGGATAGGAATGGAAGGGGACCAAAGAAACACTTAACCAAGACCCAAAATTAAGTCTCATATGCCATGCTATGCATCCATTAATACTTGAACATTTTTTAATGTAATGTAGACACCAGGTTGGTCATTGCTTGTGAAAACACATTAAACATTAAGTACATGCTTTCAAAACTTTTGATACACCTAACCATGAATCTTCTTGACACAAATAAGAGAACAACACCATTAAGTCTCCTTCAAAACCAAAATTCCTCAAAAGAAACTATAGAGAAATGTGGAGCAAATACATTTCTCCCGAACACCTTTGTACAACACTGCAAAACCTGTTCACATAAAGATAAACACAACTTCCTTTCACCAACAATCTAGAACCCATAATTCTGAATATGGCAACCTCTGACAACCTTGAGCAACATACCAAATCTGCATAGGCATAGCATCAATACACAAGAAACGTGGAGCATTATCCAGAGCACATTCTAAACACTTACACAATACTATTTTCTTTGTTTATCAAATTTTCTCAAAATTACTTGGAAAGAAAGTACCAGAGACATCATATCAGCTCATTACTTCATTCCAAATTATCTCCAAACACTGCAACAAAAGATATCTCCATGTACTGACAACACTTCCTCAATATCTCACCTACACATGCACAATCTATAACAACCTATTTTCCTCTTTTCCACAATTTTCTCAATATCCTCGACATTTTCATTATGCAAAATCTTCCTTAACACACAGTTGACATCAATGACAACACCGGTTAGTAGACATCCTTTGAAATCAATGAAAACACGTTCATACTTGCAATAGACAACAGTAAAGGGATATGCATGGTAAACCTATATTTAACCCTAAAGGTGCTATTTCTTTATGGACACCTAAGAAAGGCATTATGATTAAGAAAATTCAAAATGTTTGTGTGGAGTCACCTCCAAAGAAGCAAGAACAATGGGTAAAGAATGATAAATCAGTAGTTGCACCAATTACCAATGAATTTACAAGAGAACCACTTATTATTGAGATGAAAGTCATTTACATGAGGATGATAACTTGAATTTACTCATTGGGTTGAGGATGACTCTTGGATGGAAATCTCTAATGTTCATGCTCAATACCTTTAACATTCTTATGCTTTACTTATTTATATATTCATTTTAGCATTTACATTTTCTTTTTTTATGTTTCCTTACTCTGGCATTTTGTTTATGCCATATTTTTTGAGCATCTCCTATTTTTATGCTTGATCTTGTTTTGATACATGTATAATATTTATAGGCTTAATTTGAACATTGTTATACCCTATGTCACTTTGTAACAATTTTGTACTATGTTGTTTTCTTTCTAGTTGTTATAAAGTCTCAACCAATCATTTAAAGACCTAGTATCACTCAATTATTCATATCACAATTTGGTGAAATTGTAAACACAAAATTGATTGAGTATTTGGAACCTTCCACTTGAATTATTTGTGTTTTTTATTTATTGGTCTCTTAATAAAAAACAACAAAATATTTAATCATGTTGCCATAAACTATATCTAAGGAAGTTGTGCAACGTCGATACTATTTTTTGCTAAAAAAAATTCTAATGTTTTAGTTTTGGCTTAGGTTTTGGTTGCATCTATTTGAATATCTCTCATTGAAGATTAGTTAAATCCAAATATATGTGATTAAGGAGAGAACTACATTAATGATGATTGGCATAGATCATTGAAGTAATAATCAACATGGTGAAACACTTCAATCGATCATGACAGTTCAAAGAATATAGAATGTTGTTTCAAATCCTAAACACAAATGGCCTTTAAGGACTCACCAAATAATCAAAATCATAGTTGAAGTTGCCCATATGTATACTTGTATAAGAGCCATGGATATGAAAATTTTCCAAAAAATTCCATTGGAGTGATCAAATGAAATGTGGTTGTGAGGGGAGTTCTCTAACCTTAGTTCTATGTTAATTTTAAAATTTGGAGCCTTCTAGCACAAAGTGAGGTTTCATTTAAAGGTAAATAGCATATTATCAGTGGCCCTAGGATAATTAAACATAAATTTATTTCATTTTCACATACATATGTATTTTTAACTGTGATAGTAAATATGAGATTTTTTTCTATCTGTGACTTTTTATTTAAACTATTTTTTGATTGAATGCATTTTTGTTTGCTAAAATTCGTTTTGCTTATATTATACATAGGTTCACTTTTGTTTCAGAGATGCAACACATACCTAGAATCCTTATTGTTCATTTCTACTATAATGAACCTTTATAAGCATGGGAATCAAGTGGATTTGATAAGGTTGATCTAATTATCTTATGCATAGATACATGGTACAAAATAGAATAACACTACAAGTGATGATCAATGCAATAAAAAATTTCACAAATTGTAGTGATTCAAGTCCTAGAAAGAGACTTTTGAATCTTAAGGACCAATTTTTTTATCATACCTCAAGATTACAATTAGAGTAGTTTACCAATGCACTGAAAGAGACTAGATACTCAAACCTACCTTAATTTTGTGAATAGTCAAATATAATATAGCCATGCAAGGAGAATGTTGATTTTAATAGCATGTCAAATTTAAATTATGGACCTCATGGTGTAAGTCATTGCCACACATAGTTTTTGATAATATTAGCAAGGAAAAGGGGCCTTGAACCTAGAGTTCAAAATAATAACAAAAACAAAACCCAACAAAAAGGCACATAGGCCATCAAAAGAGCGACAAGGCATGTAGGGCTGTAAAAAAACAAAACAACAAAAAAGAAAACTAGAAGCAAAGAAACAACACCAACAACCAGAAGAATTTTAAAATATACTAAATGGATGCAACTAAGTTACCATGGAATCCATTAATGGATGCTCTAAGCTAATAGTGCATGTAAATTAATCTAAAATTCCTTTAAAACATAAAACATGGATGCAATATGAGAGTGATTTTCAACAACATAAGTTTGCTCTAAAAAGGTGGATCCCTATTCAATAGATGCAAGGTCTATTTATAGAATAGGAAAAATGAAATTGATGGTCAAGATTGAAAGAATCAATCAATGGTCAAGATGGAAGGAAAATGGAGGCATGGATCATGGATTCCCATTAAGGGTTGAAAATGCAAGATATTTAATCAAGGGCTCACAATCATGCAAAGAAGCATACTTTCAAAACTTTCTCAAGAAGTTTGTTGAAATTTTGTTACAAGGAAGAATATTCCTTTTTTCAAATGAATGAAGAGGGAAAGAATATTCCATAAGAATATTCCCTTTTTGGAGGAATGTGCAAAGGACGAATATTCTCAAGGAATATTCCCTTCCAAGTGGGAGAGTTAGAATTAATTAGTAATTTGATAATTAAAACAAAGTATCAATTATGCAAATTAGGGGAATTTAGGATATTTATTAAATAATTAACTTATTTAATGAAAAGGGGTCAAAATGACATTTAATTAAATAATTAAGTTTATTTATTTTAAATGAGAAGATTTAAGGTGTTAAAATTAGATATTTTGATTTATCCAATTTAACAAGATGAAAGGTTAGCATGAAAGGGGTAGGAATTAACCTAATTAGATTAATCAGATTAATAGATGAAAATGATGTGATTAATTAAATAGCTAGGATAATTTAATCAATCAAGTGAAAAGAGGACGAGTTTTAGGATGAAACGGTGTTAGTATATTAGATTTGAGTGTGTGATATCATTCAAGACATTTTTAAGCATCTACAACTAGAAGAATCCCTAACTAAATAGAAGATAGAAATAAAGAAAAAATACCAAGATACAAACATAGTTGAAGCAATCAAGCCTCCATATATCATTTTGTAAATGGTAGGAAATAAGGTAAGTAAATTCTAAACTTTTTTATTTAACATTTATCAATCGAGATAAATTGATCTATAATTATATGGTAGACTCAAGCTCAAGACCCTTTGTAATCCCCATAAAATTTATTGATTTCATAGGTTGATATTATGAACATGTTTCCAATGGAATTATGTAATTATATAGAACTAGTAAAATATATTGGTTCAATTATCAATAACATACCTCATTTTTCTAGATATGCTTTCCCAAATATGGAAGTGATACAAGACATGTTGATAATAAAGGTTCTTGTTGTATTTAGAATATTTATTTTTTAAAATTAACTACCAAGATAGGGATACCTCTTTCTTGACTATAAGCATATGTTTTTAACTACAATTTAATATCTATGATGATATTCATTTATCTAATTCTTATAGGCTACATATAATGTTGATTTTGTATACAAATATGATGATGACTAATGTATAATATGATTCATATGTTAATTTAAACTATATGATTTATCATCCTAATCAATTCTAATATAGATCATTATAAGTTCTTTAAATGAAATCATGTATCATGGGATGTACATGGATAAAGAAAACAAGATACATTTGGAACCATTTTGAAGCTTAGAAGGTCACTTGATCATTCTAATATAAAAGATACTAATCACTTGTTCAATATAACATAACATCATCTAAATGTATAACTTTATGAACATGTATTACTATGACTAAATCATGACACACATGGACAAAAGATATAATGATGCATGAGCATCCAAGGTGAGATGACAATACTGTATCACCAAAAATATTGTTATTTCAATTTTGTTTATTTTCAATGAGGGATTATCGGGTAGGAGAATAAATAATTTAATTTGCAACTTTGTAAATTCCCTTGTGAGAAAATTGTAAATGTAAATTTGGTGGAATTATGTTCTAGTAAATTTTTCTAAGGTATAAATTGGGAAATATTCCTTTTGGGCATCCTATTTCTTGGTAGGGACCACTTGGGGTGCATGTTCTTGCATGTTCAATTGCATGCCTTGCATGCATTTGCATGTTGTTTCATGACCATATTTGGAGCCGTCAGAGCCATCGAGAATCAATGGTTTCATAGTTGGCCAAGATTATTAGTAAAGTGCTAGGCATCCATATGTGGGTCATATTTGTAATTAAGTATTTTATATTTAATATTCTATTCTCCTCAAAGTTGGGCATGAGATTTCAAGGTGGTAATGTTTGGTTGTTTTGGAAATGAATAATAGTTTTCTCCTCACACATTCTCTATATATTGATGCTTGTTCATATGGAGAGGGGAGCTTTTGGAGAAGTTGTGGTTGCATACCCAAATGTTGTCAAGATGAACCTAGAATGTTGAAGAAATTATGTCATAGATTTTTTGTACGTGTGAAGCCCAAGTTGTAAGGAAGCATATGAGCTCCATAATTATGTAATTCATTTTAATATTTTGAACAATATATGTTGCAAATTTCTCTTCCATAAGTTATGTTACGTTATAATTTGTTGCATTCTTGCATAGTGTTTTGTGTGTGTTTGGTTTTAGATTTGAAAGGGAGAGTATCCCTTTTCATCATATAATTTGGCATACATGACATACATGGCATGTAATATTAATTATAAATAGGTATGATCTAGGTAGAAACATATATTAACTAAAATAAAATATATTATAATGTTCTTTAATAACATTTGAGAGCATGTTTGAATGAAACAACAAAAATATCACATATCACATCCAAATGAACATATATCTCTAAGGTGCACACTTTTTATTCTTAATTGCTTAAATGTTTAAATTAACTTTGAAAATACTTTATTACATGACTAAGATAATAGAAATTTGTTGGTGTGAACAACTAAGCTCAAAATATTCATTCCCAAACAACTCACTCATTTATGTACTGCACCGATTGGATTAGCTCACCTTTCAATAACTTGTAATATTCTTTGATGATCATCTTTATCTAGTCTCCACTTATGACATCCACATATGCATGGAACTTGATGAAGAGATAGGCCAATACCAATTACTAGGTGGCTATATTGTAACACCATGTTTTCAAGATGGTAATCAATAAAATGAATCCCATTTTGAATAATTTTGACTTGTTTGAGATATGTCCCTTGCACTACAACTAAACTTGTGGGAAACAACATTCCATTGCTTGTTTCTGGTTTCGTTAACTTCATCCTCTCCTTAGTGGAACATAATAAATAATATTTGACACCTTCTATATTTCCAGCCTTTGCTATGACCACAAAACATCTCTTGTACACATATATGTACAATATTCAATTTTTTTAAAAATAGAACCAATCTTTAATTGTAAAAAAAAAATTACATATAAAATTTATTTTTCTATCTTAAATGAAGAAAGTTACAAACTTTACATGTTCAAATTTATATATGCACGTACCTTTTTTAATCAATCCTAAAATGTTGTCATAATCAACTGAAATCAAAGGAATAACTTCAAATCTTTCATCTTCATCTTCATTGTATGTGTTAGTAACAACTAGTGGCACCAAATTCCATCACTGACATATCCACATTGTTAGTTGTTGCAACTATCATAGTGTCCCAAAATGTATTCATAACAAAAACAAGAGTAATCTCTAGTATACAATGTCCATGTCTGTCTATTTGTACTCATCACACAATGCAAAGATCTTGTTTTATCTACCCTCTTGCATTCATGCATTATTTTTCTATCCACTCCTATAAAAATTATATATAATTCAAAATAATATATATGTGAGTTCTTAAACTTAAATTTAAATAAAAACTAGTTCAAATTTTTTTTCAAATAGTAAATTTAAACATACCTAATATCTCCCAAAACACTCTATGTGGACATGGGTCACTCCCTGAAGATGTGTTGATATCACTTGTAAAGTGTTTCCTACACCATTCAACAACATAATGTGCATCATTTATACGATCTCCCTCTAATTCATTTTATATTTTTTTAGAGAACGTTTGATGGAAGTTCCTACACCATCATGTTCACCCTTTCCATGCCCACTCTCAAAGAAACTCCAAACATGTGCTATTTTTTTGTGTCAATGATATCTACATAGTGCATAAAATGGCATTGATGATTTGTATTGTGATGCACACCTGTTGGACCATACAAAATGTTTTTCAATCTTCACACCTCTTCCAGCCAAATCTTCAAAAAGGTTCTTAAAGCAATGTTGGAAAAAAAGTGTGTCATGCTCTTTATCACCACTAATATAAAACTGATATTCTTTCTTGATGAATCATTTTTCATATGTACTATCAACACCATCCAAATCTAGTTGTGCATGTCGATGACACACATGCACCATAATAGTGACTTGCTCTGATAGTAATATTGTGTTTGAATCTCCTTTTGATGGGTAAAAGAGTAATTTTCTACAAAGTAAACTACTGATAAAAGTGTTCCAAGTGGGAAAGTATCTCTTAACAATTGATATTGTTTTTCTTTCCACTTAGCATAAAATGCATGATGTATGTACGGTTGTATAAATTTATGATTTTTTTCATAAATGTTCCAATAGTTACCTCCTCTTCTACATAATCTAACCTTGTGGATTCTTTCCTAATTTTTGTTTCAATCTTTTTGTACTTGTAACTCTTGTAATTTACCATCTTCAACATGTCAGTATCTTCATTTCTCAAAAGGAATTTTAGCCAGATTTTGACATGTTTCACAAAGTCCTTTTATGCATTTTATTGGACCATCTACATCATCATTAGATTTATCACATAAGATGGATGTTATGATTTGACATACCCCTTTAGGTGGTGCATTTTGAGAACCATCACTTTATTCTCTTATCTTTCAAAATACTTGATAGTAAAGATCAAATTCAATATGATAACGATAAAAACAAGTTTCAAAAACATTGTTTGCCTTCACATAATGTGGCCTTAACATTTAAAACATTGTTTTCCCAATCTTTATATGAGGATTTTCATCACAAAACATGATATCCATCTCATGTTGTGTTATGTCTAACCAATTTTTTGTATGCAGTAGAAAATTATCTCCAAGCCCAATCCTGTGTTTTAGAACATCTCTTTTATTTGATGAGGGATGAGTATGATCATGACAAAAACTTGGGATTAGGTTCCTAACACCATATTCACTCCTATCATAATGAGGAGCCCTACACATCAATGCCCAATTGCCTTATACAGTAGTATCATCCAAAACCTTTCTCCTTTTCACATATCTTGTTAGTGTCTTTCTACTTAAGCCAGTTTCTCTTGAAATTGAAGAGATTTGTCACTTTCTTGACATTTGTGGACTTACAATAGATGTAAACATCACTCCTCTTGAAATTATCTTATCTAATGATTGAGATTGTTCCTTAATGGAACCCAAACATTTTTTAACATTTTCAATAATATCTTCTTCTAGGCCTCGTCTTTTCCTCCTTTTTGTGAAATGTATACCCATCAATTGTAATGGCTCTTTTAGGTCATCACAAAGAAGAAATGTTGATAAAAATTGGGCTTGACCAAGTGTATCATGAATTTTAAAATAAGCCTCAATTATTTACTTTGAAGTTCTTTTGAATTCCCTCTTAGTAGTATTAGTAGGTTGTTCAACATAAAACTTCAATCTCTATATCCATTTCAAGTAAATGATTTATATTTTTGTAGTAATTTTTTCTATTCATCTCTTTAATTAGATTCATCGTATGAATATTGATAGAAGGAAGTGATCCTAACCCCTGTACAACATCAAATTGTGCATGTGCCTCCTCTCTAACATCAATTATTTGTGCTTCGTTCTCCTCCCTAACATCAACCATTTTTGCTTCAACCTCCTCTTCTCTAGTAACTAAATTAGGCTCAGGGACCTCTACTCTAGTTTCCATATGTTGAGCCACTACAAATATCATATAAAGAGAATTTTTAGAATATATAAAACTTAGATTATTAAAATATGGATCTAAAGCATCAAGGTGATTATGAAATTTTAGAATGAGAAAGTGTTAATAATTAGGAACTTAAAGTTAATAATTGAGAAAAAATATGGTCCTATAATAGTGTAGAGAAAAAAGTGCATATCCTAACACATTTTCCTCTTGTTTTACATTGTTTTTGACACACATTTATGTTCTTAAAGTGACCCTTCTACAATTAACTAATTTAAACATGGGTTTCTATTCTTAGGGTGTCCTAGAATTAACTAATGTGTATAGACATTAATATTCTTAAAGGGGTCTTAAAATGTATTGAGCATTTCAAAGGGTCCATATTGAAGGGAGTCAAACCTAGGTCATTTAGATATCACATTAGACATCATCACTTTACACAACAAAACATATCTTAGAATTGAAGGTAGGATAACATATTTGATAAGGTCAAAATAACCTCATCAATATAATGGACTCAATACTTAACCTTACACCTTCCAGCTAGCCATACCCTACCAATTAATCATCTTTAGGATAAATAATTGCTTTCTTTTTTGTGAATAAGTGTACAATCTTTATTTCTTGAAATTAGTCAAAATAAGCTAATTTGTGTTGACTTAATGGTTTAGTTTTTGAGTATTCCACAGGTCAACTTCCACCATCGGTTACCATTCCAATCAAATAGGTTTCAATGCAAACTTCAACACCATTAAAGACAAATGAATGGGCGTCAAAACTTCAGAAGCATACATGATGGACCGAGTTTTTATAGTTTCTATTATTTTCAGTTCTAAAGACTTTATGGCTCATGTTGAGCCTCTTTAATATTTTCATGTCATGGGATTTAAAGTCTATTAGTTGTTGACAATCAGTTGAAGAATTTACCAATTGAAAAGTATGATTTTGTTAGCTGCTCTCATAAAAGTATGTAACTAATGAAAGCAATGATATATAGAAGAATATCGTTATGATACTAGTATGTTTTCTAAGTTATACTTTTCTTATGAATAAAATGAGTTTTTCTTGCCACTTTTGGAGTTACTGAATAATGTGAATGGAGTTCTTTGAATGAAGTAATTTGAAGTTACCAGTGTATGTGATCTGAGCTAGGTGTAGGAGCACCTGAGAGCTGGCCACTCGAGGGGTTGTAGATTAGATAGATAAGTATTTTACTTCTAATTATGTACTTTCCTTTAGTAGATAATAATTGGAATAGGAATTTATTTTCATATGTTTAATTTTGTCAAGATCAATCCTACATGTTGTAGTTGAGTCTGTAGTCTTTGAATTTACTCTATGAAGTTTCAAAGCACTTTCTTTCAGTTTTTTTAGATTGTTAAATCATTTTCTGCTAGCTATTTTAGATTGTTATCTTTTGATTGGATCAATGTTTCCTAGTTTCTTTACAAGCTTTACTTCTTCAAAAATCTATACATTTCTTAGTTTAATCATTTCCATGCTTTCTAGTTTAGTGGTTATGATTTTTAGATTCATAGTTTTCTGCTTTCTAGTTTAGTTATTTCAAGCTTTCTAGATAGATGATTTCTTGCTTTTTAAGTTTAGTGGCTTCTTAGTTTAGAGTTTTATTACAACTGTTCGATATTCAGAAAACCTAAGAGAGATAGCCAAGATGTCTTATGTTGCATATAGCCTTTGGACACTACCCGGTCAATATATTAGTGTGTTTATCAACTAAAGTGTTAGGAACTAATGACAACTTATCACTTTTTGGCGTTGTTGTTGGGGATCCTTCTTTTTCTAGTGTTAGTAGGAGATACCTTGAATGCCTCTTTTAGGGACACAAATAGTCCTTTGGATTCTTTTGTACATGATCAGGAAATGAGGCCCCCATGGAAGATTCATACCAAAACCCTCCCAATCAATGTACCAACAACAAGTAGGGAGGAAGGAAACACAAATCAAGAACTTACTGAGGAATTGATTAGGAAAGGTCAACCTGAGACCTTCCTACATACCCCAGAAAGAGAACACATAGTTGTAGAGGAACATATTCCTCTACAAACTCCAAAACCTCACCCAACTGAGCGAATTGTTGAAGAGGATCACATTCCCTTCAACATCATGGGTGACTATAGAAATTTCACCAACAACAATAACCCTCCACCACCATGCACATCACTTATCCTACTGCTATTGATGTAGATGATGATATGACAATGAAAAATATCTCACCAACCTTCTTTCCAACCTTTCGATGTTTTTCTACTGAGGACCCTGACCAATTTCTATTTGAGTTTAAAGTCTTGTGTCAGACATATGACTACAAGAGTGATAATAAAAAACTAAATCTTTTCCCCTCCACTCTGAACGACTCAACCATGCACTAGTTTATGGGATTAGCTTCTTAGTTAATAACCTTCTGGGATGAAATTGAGTTTTCCTTTTCAGAGAAATACCAAAGTTACTGTAGGGTTAGCGATAGGAAAGAACTATTCAAAATAAGGAAAAATGAGGATGAAAGTCTAGAGGATTACCTAGATAGGTTTATCTTCTTATCTAAACGATGTGGTGGAGAAGTCATAAGTCTTGATATTATGAAGACCCTATTCCTTAAAGGTCTCAATGACGAAGCTCGAAGGAGCTTGGATTTAATGGGAAAATGAGACATGTCCCAACTGGGGTTGGACAATATTACTGAATTGTGTCAGAATTTCTCTCATACTTGAGGAGGTATTTGGAAGTCCACCCTCTTTAAAGGTTCCAATGAAATAGGAAAACTATGTGAAGAGCTAGCCAACTTCAAGACCAATATTCTTGTTCAATTAAACACCATGTTAGATGGCATACAGGCTAAAACGTGAAATCCTGAGACTTTGTCCATTTACTGCCCCAGGTGCTGAAACAAACATTTGCTAAGGGAATGCCCTTTGGAAAAAGTTGAAAATTTGACGTTTGTCAAGTATGTGATAAAAATAACCCCACTGATCAGTGTGAGATTCTGAATGCCATCAAGAATTCCAAGAAAAGAGTACCCCCAGTTGAGGAAGAAGTCAACGTTGTAAATCAAAGAACTAGAGGAAATTTTCCTATGGCCAGAATTCAAACCCTAATTGGAGACCTCAACCCAATTGGAACAATAATCAGTGGGAAGCACCCTAGCCTTAGACACCACCTCTAGGACCACCTAATTGGGGAACTTATCCTTGGGGAGCACCTAAATGGAAAAATCAATCTTGGGGCAATCCTCAGTGGCCTAACGAGCCTCAACAATAGTGGTACCCTAAAAATCCCATTTCTCAATGGAATCAACCTCAACATCAGTTTTATACTAGTCCCATAAGGATTCCTACTCAATAAAAAAATATTTTACCACCTCCCAAAAATACTCAACAAACTGAATAAGTTAACCACCACTTCTGGCACAACCCATTCTGAACCCAAAGAACAATCGCCCAAATACTCTAGTGTATGCCACCAAACATGACAATATCACTGGACTTAACACAATACACTGTGGAAACTTGCAATTGAGGTCTAGAAAAACACTTTTACAACTGACTATTGAAGAAATTCTAGATGAATCTATTATGAAGTCTGCTGAGAAAACCACAACAACATCCACATTCATAGAACCAGCCCCAAAAGCTACTCAAAACAAGCTTGAACAACCATCTTCAGTTGGAGCTTTCGACCTACCTCAAGAGGAGGGGGATCAGTCTCCAACTAAAATTTTGAAGGATTCCACTCCTAAGGATAAAATCAAAGCACCTTTTCCAAAGTGTCTGAAACCAATTACTGTGAAAGATACTCCAGAAATGACCACATCCATCGAAACTGCATTGATACAAGAAATTAAATAGTTGCAGATTGAAGTTCCTTTGCTACAAGAAATTAAGGAGATTCTCGAGTTAAACCAATTGATCAAACAATTGTGTATCAAAACTCTAGGGAGGAAGCCAAAATGAATAAATACTGTCCACATAAACGGTTATCTAGCTGACTTGTTGGCTGGGACGACCATTGCTTCGAAATATGATGATCCAAGTAGTCCACTTATAACAATAAAAATTAATGAGGTAGCAATACCTAATGCTTTGGTGGAACTTGGAGCAACCATTAATGTAACGACTGTTGATGTGATGGAAAAGCCCAGACTTACTAATTTACGTCCCACAATTACAGTCTTGCAGATGGAAAATCAATCCATAGCTATTCCCAAGGGTGTCATTGAAAATGTTCTTGTTAAGGTGGATGGATGGGAATATCCAGTAGATTTTCAAATAATTGAGTCCCTTACACCTAAAGACAATTATCCAATAATTCTCGGATGACCATAGCTAGCTATTGTCGTAGCCAAAATTAATTGTAGAGAGGAAGGAATGACCATTTCACATGGACCTAATGACAAACATTTGTTTTTGTATCCTCCTTCCAAGCCTACTGAACACAATAAAGTATGGGTTGATGAACCAGAAAGTCCCAATGGATAGGAAAATTTGGCTTCACTGGCCATGGTAGTCATCAAACAACATGGTGAAGAATTAGAGGATGAATTGGAAAACAATGTGGAAAGTATTACTATGGACTTGAGTGGTGATGAGATGACAGGCGTAGAAGAGATCCTAGGACACCCAATCAAATAGATCACACAAAATTTGATAATGCCAGTTTCATGGGATTGCCCTATCCTTTAGAAAACTTAGTTCCAAAAATGCACCATTTCTTTGCAGATGTTGCCAAGCTTCATAAAACCATACCTCATAGATGTCCTCTTAACACCTTGATAAGTCCCATGTATATTGTCACATCCAACCATTTGAGAGTTAAAACCATTATGTTGCTGCCAGGAAAAACTTTGAACATTAACAGTTGGTTGACTGAGCTAGAAGAACACAAATTGTTTGATACCCTAGTGAATAGATCTAAAGCTTTTGCTTGGGACTATATAGATATGAGAGGAATACACCCCAATGTGTGTACTCATCATATCTATACTGAGGATGTTCAAATTATTCACCAACCACAATGGAGACTTAATCCTACTCTGAAAGACACCGTGAAAAGTAAAATTGAGATACTCCTATAGGTAGGGTTTATCTACCCAATTTATGATAGCAAATGGGTGTCACATTTGGTTGTTGTTTCAAAGAAGAATGAAAAGTGGAGAGTGTGTGTAGACTATAGGGAACTTAACAAGGAAACAAACAGAGATTATTTCTCTCTACCATTTGTAGACCAGGTGTTGGATAACTTGGTCGAGAGGAAATATTTTTCATTTTTGGATGGATTTAGTGGTTACAACTAGATACGGGTAGCAACAGAAGACCATGATAAGATGACCTTTCTTAGATGACATTTGCATATCAAGTTCTTCCTTTTGGGCTATGTATTGCTCCTACACTATTCTAGAGAGCTATCTTGGCTATATTTATTGAGTTGGTGAGTGAGTGTGTGGAAGTTTATATGGATGACTTCGTTGTATATGGTTTAGCCTTTGATGAGGCCCTCAAAAATATAGATAAGGTGTTGAAGCGATGTGAGGATCATTGTTTGTCCCTAAGCCATGAGAAATGTCTAATAATGGTGGAACAAGGAATAGTGTTGGGACATCATATTTCAACTGAAGAGATTAAGGTTAATCCTAAGAAAATAGAAGTAATACAACAACTCAAAATCCAAAAAACCTAGACTAATGTCAGAAGTTTCTTAGGGCATGTTGGATACTATCGACGATTCATAGAAAATTTTAGCAAAATCACAGCCCCTATGTTTTCCCTTCTTTAGAAGAATGTAGAATTGATCTAGACACTTGAGTGTCAGTCATCATTTGAAATTATCAAGGAGAAACTCATCTCTACTCCTGTCCTTCATGGACCCGATTGGAACCTTTCATTCCATATCTATGCTAACGCATCTGATGATGCCATTGGATCAATTCTAGGACAAGAAGATGAGAATGGGGGAAAATATGTCATATATTTCATTAGTAAGAATTTGACTCCAACATAAAGGAATTATACCACAACAGAGAAATAATTCTTGGTTGTAGTTTATGCAATCAAGAAATTTTGATATTATATCACGAGATACAAAGTCAAAGTGTACACAGATCACTTAACCATTAGGTACCTCATGAATAAATCTGTAGTAAATGCAAGGATAATTAGGTGGTTGCTTCTTCTCCAGGAATTCAACGTGAAAATTATTAACAAACCAGAGAAGTCCAATGTAGTTGCAAATTTCTTTTCCTGAATTAAACATGATGGCGATTGTGCTCTGGTATAGGATGAGTTCCTAGATGAAAATCTGTTCACCGTCTCTATTAAAAACCCTTGGTTTACCGATATTGCAAACTACTTGGCCACTGCAGAAGTACCACCTCATTTTTCATCAAAACAAAAGAAATGCATTGTTAGAGAAAGTGCCTCTTTCAAATGGATTAATGGAATCCTATTTTGATGTGGACCTGATATGGTTCTATGATGTTGTGTTAGCGAAAGACCTATAGTATCCTTAGAGCCTTCCATGATGATCCTTCTGGAGAACATTATTTGCTAAAAGGAGAAAACACAAGATTTTGGGAGCAGGATACTACTGGCCTTCTATGCATAAGAACATCAATAAACATGTTTGCAAATGTGATGAATGTCAGAGGGTAGGAAGACCAAGTGCATCTAATGAAATGCCCCAGTAGCCTCAGGTAGTCCTTGAACCATTTAAAATATGGGGATTATATTTTATTGGCCCTATAGACCCTCCTTCACAACGAAAAGAGTACATCTTGGTCTGTATCGACTACTTGACTAAGTGGGAAAAAGTGCAAGCCCTATGTGTTGCTAGGGACGAACAAGTAGCTGATTTCCTTTACAATAGAATTTTCCTTAGATTCAGAGCTCCTAGGACAATTGTCATAGACCAGGGTGTCTATTTTATGTCTAAAGTTATGTTAGCCTTCACGGATCATTTCCAGGTGAGTCACAAGAAGCCCTCACCCTACCACCCTTAGGTGAATGGACAAATTGAAGTCACTAATAGGGAATTGGAAAATATTTTAACAAAAATAGTTTCATTAGGAAGAAAAGACTCAACTCAGAAACTACTTGAAGCTGTTTGGGCTTACAACACCACCTAGAAATCAACTACTGGCTATAGTCCATACGAGTTGGTTTTTGGGAAGAAACTCCTCTTTTCCATTGAATTTGAACTCCAAACCCTTAGGACATCCATGGATTTGGGTATAGATCTTAAATGAGCCCAAATTGAGAGAGTTTTACAGCTTAGTGAACTAGATGAACTCCGTTTGGATGTCGTCCATCAAACTAAGCTAGTCTAACAACAATGCAAGGTATAGCATGATAAACATATCAAGGAGAAAGAATTTAATAATGGGGATTGGGCATTACTATTTGACTCTAGCTATAAGGATCATTAGGGAAAATTTAGAACGTATTGGCTTGGACCATATGAAATTTTTGAGGTATTTTCCAATGGTTTGGTCCAGCTAAAACCCATTGATGGTGATACCCAAACTCTCCTGGTTAATGGACACTGGTTACGCATCTACCATAAGCCTGTTAATAAAGAAGAATTTACAAAAATGGTAGAAATGCAAGGAGAAATCCAGTGATTTGACTTTGCTATGGTAGATTCAATATAGTTTTTCCCATAATAAATGCCTAAAAAAAAAAGGATGTGTGAATTTACTTCATTTCATAATGATTCTTTCAATTTCTTCATCAACTTCATCATTTGGATTTGGCTAAATTTCATCTATATTTTGCAAGACTTCATCTCTTTGGTAAACATAAATTCTGACGCACCCTACTACGATGCTCTGGAACTAGTTGGCTTGGTTACTGCAATGCTCTAGAACTTGTTGTTGCTATGCTCTAGAACTTGTACAACTGACTTGTCCCGCTCCTCGCTCTGATCTTGCATTTTGATGCATCACTCAACTATGCTTTGGGAAGCCAAAGGCCGAAATTTCACATTATTCTTCCTTCTTCCAATGACATCTTTCAATGATACTCCAAAACTTGTTCGAATGCTTTGGAAGTTGTTCAGATGCTCCAAAAATTTGTTCGGTTGCTCCAAAAAATTTTGGTTGTTGCTCTGGCTACATCTTTCAACGATGCTCCAGAAAGTTTTGGTTGCTACTCAAATTGTATCTTTCGACAATGCTCCAGAATCTTCAATCTTGTTGTTGTGTTCCGATGACATCTCTCCATGATGCTTCAAAACTTTATCTTCTTCTACCTGACAACATTTTTCAGCAATGCCTTGAATTTTTGTAAACTTTTTCCTTTTTCAGTATTTTGATTTTTCCTAAGTTTTGTGCATGCCCATCATTTGATTTTCTACTGCCTCAAGATTTGCTCCCTAATAGTCATTCCTCCATATTATATCAAATCTTCCCATAATAAATGAAATTATTATGACACCCCTTTTTGTCATAATAATTTTTTCCATCATTCAAACCATCCTATCCATGTCATTATTATCTACCGCCACCCTTGCCAAATCATGTAACTATCCAATTACGTTAGCAAGGGTAAGTGATGTTTGATTTAGAGACAAGATGTAACATGCATACAAATTTATTTATTTAAAGTTAGTAATTATTTTGAATAAAGACTAATTAATTGACATGAATTGTTCCCTCTCACAATTTTGAAACTTGTGCCATCACACGATTGCTAGAAGTACGGAAATGGTTGCATAAGTCCCCATGAAAAATTGTCATAATTATTCAGTAAGGACTCAAGTAAGGTGATTAACTCCTCTTCCATTGGTTATATCAAAATTGTGTTCCTTTTTCATTTGTAATTCGGTAAGGAAAGTATAATAGAGCTCTGCAAAATTTGGAAGAGAGGAAAGGGAAGAAAAAAATGGGAGGAGCCAAGAAAAAGTTTGAACCAACCTCAACAGCTCAATTGTTGGCATTGAGCAATATTGTAGGTCTATTTTAAAAAGTTTGAGGGGTATACAAAGCAGCTGGTAAAATAATTCGTTGAGAATTTTGCATACGGACATACCATGGTGTGTGGGAAGCGATTTCGGGTAAGTCTAAAAACCATTGCTCATCTTTTTGGTCTTGAAAATAGAGGAATTGATTTGAATGAAACTACAAATGTTACCTATCAAAGACTACTAGAATTATTTCATAGGGAGGGGGATCCTCAACCTATAATCACCATAAGTACAAGGGGACAAAACAAAGGTTTCCATAGACTGTCTATTCCAGAACCCTGGAGAACTGTCATGGCTTGGATAATCAAATATTTCACCTATTAAGGACAAATAACTACGGTAGTGGGACCCCCTTTCTACTTGCTAATTCATTTACGCCATGGAATTGAGGACCCTTCTCTTAGGGTTAATTTACCAACCTTTTTGTGTCATTGAGTTATCTCCATTATGGAAAAATACAAAGTTGGGACAAGGCCCCTTAAACATCATGGCCTTATATAGTTGGTATGCAAGTATCATTTTCACAAAAAGACAAAAAAGAAGTGGCAAAATTTTCTGCAAAAATTTGAAAAAGTGGAGTTTGAAAGACCACTTGAGGAGGTGAGTCCTCTAAACAAAAAGAAAAATCTTTGGAAGAACCCTCCTTTGAGGCCGTAGGTGCTCCTGAATCCCAACAGACCTCAATGACTCCTAGTGGCGATGCATTGGAAAATTTTCTAGACGTGTTTGAAACCCTAGGGCAGTCAGGGGATATGAAAATTATGCACTTTGGAGAAGAAGAGCCTCCTCGCAAGAGGAAGAAGTGGAATAAAGTAACTTTTCAAACAATCCCTCCTCTACGGAAAAGTAAGAGGTTGTCTGCAAGATCTAGTGAAATCGGACCCTATGACATATGAAGTACTTCCAAAAAGAAAAAGGCCAGGACTCAAACAAGGGTAGTGGAAATTGAAAGTTAGCCTGGTAGTGAGGAAATAAGTGAAATAGAAAAGAAGGTTGACCAATCCCCTAAGGTTGAGGAAAAGAGAACACCATCTCCAAAGGAGTAGGAGGAGGAAAAAGTATAGTCACCACATTCTATGGAGATTGAAGATGAACCTGTGGGGGGACTTTCTCCTTTTCTTGAAAAAATTGAAAATGTACTTGATACCAAGGAAAATGCACCTCATACTAACATGTAAATTCCCAATCCATCTTTCTCTGTGGACACAGGAGATGCAAAATCTGGTCAGAAAGAGGAGGAATTAAAGAAATTGAAAACAAAAATTGTTGAATTAAAATCTAGGTTACAGAGTAATGAAGAATAGATAACCTAGCAACAAGAAGAAATTGGGGCACATGCTGCAATTGTAAATAAAAGGGATCAAGAAATTGCAAAATTGACATTATAGATGGAGCAAAAAGAAAGACTCATTGAATAGTTGCAGTACCAAATCCAACAATGGAATCAACAAAGCAAGCAACACATGGTTGGTCTATCTGAGAAAGATAAGCATATTCAAGGTTTGAAAAACAAATTTATGCAATTATTTAATGCTTTTTAAGAAGAAAGAAATAGGCAGGAAATTGAACTTAATGCTTCTATGAGTAGAATTGAGGAGTTAGAGTAGAATTTTCTAGAAAGTGACACTAAGCCAGTAATGGAATCCAAGGGGACACAAACTAAACCAATTGTTTTAGAATGGTTCCAGGTACATATCCCTCCATTATTAATAAAATGGATGGAGCGATGCTATTTTTTGAGGGATATAGAATTTGAAAATAATAGGCTGAAAAAGGAGTTAGTACTGTTAAAAGAATCATTTCACAAAGCATATAAAGGTAAACAGGATGCTTGTGAAATCAGTGAATTATTATTAGCTTGTAGAAGACCATCTAGGTTGTACTCTATGTTCCTCAATGAACAACTCCTAAGATGGAAGTTATTGAGAATTCAACATAATCAGCTACATGACCCCAATGATAAAGAATTTGTGAAGATATTTGTTGAGTCAACTCCTGAATAGCAAAATTTATTATGTGAATTCTTTGTCCATAATTTTCTCCTGGAAGAATATACAGATTTCTTTGTGCGAGAAGTCCAATTGAGATCATTCCTATCCACAATGTGTAATTAGCTTCACTCACAAAATCGGTCAAGGGAGTACATGCACATGCAGAGAAAACTGTTGGGTTGCAAATTCAAGATACCCCATAGGAAGCCTTTCTATTTCATGGCATAGTTTCTGGGCATTCAAATTAGAGAGGGGTTACAAAGAAAGTACAATAATAACCTCCGGATGTGCTATGATCACTTTCAAGATCAAGGACCAAAGTTGATAGGGAAAGCTTGGCATGCATGTGAAGAATGGTATACCCCTCTTCCTATGTATCTCAGGAAAATAGAGGTAATCTCACCTCTTAATATTAAATGGTCCTATAGAAGGGTAGTAGCCTTGGCCAAAACCCTTGAACAATTAACAATTAATTGGACTGGCATGAGGTATAGACCTCCTCTACTTCTTTCACCACCCCCTGTAGCATATACCAATACAAACCAGAGTGATGACAGTTTTGCAAGATTGGTACAAAGGGTCACTTTTCATCAGACATTTTTGAGGGAGCCAGAGGAATTGGATACAAAGGTAGATGAATTGTATGATCTTAGTGCCAAGTATGAGGAGATGAATAAGGGAAATGAAGGACAAGGAACACACCAGAGAGTAGGAGGACTTGCTTGGGCTTAGGAAGGGGAGGAAATGATGAGGTAAAATAACCTCATCAATATAATGGACTCAATACTTAGCCTTACAACTTTCTACCAACCTTACCCTACCAATTAATCATCTTTAGGATAAGTAAGTGCTTTCTTTTTTGTGAATAAGCGTACAATCCTTACTTCTTGAAATTAGTCGAAATAAGCTAATTTGTGCTGACTTAATGGTTTAGTTTTTGAGTATTCCACATATCAACTTCCACCATTAGTTACCATTCCAGTCAAAGAGGTTTCAATATAGATTTCAACATCGTTAAAGACAAATGAATGGGCGTTGGAACTTCAAGAGCATACATGATGGACCGAGTTTTTATAGTTTCTATTATTTTCAGTTCTAAAGACTTTATGGCTCATGTTGAGCCTCTTTAATATTTTCATGTCATGGGCTTTAAAGTTTGTTAGTTGTTGAAAATTAGTTGAAGACTTTACCAACTAAAAAGTAGGATTTTGTTAGCTGCTCTCATATAAGTATGTAACTATTGAAAACGATGATATACAGAAGAATATCGTTATGCTGCCACTATGTTTTCTAAGATATACTTTTCATATGAATTAAATGACTTTTTCTCACCACTTTTGGAGTTACTGAATAATGTGAATGGAGTTCTTTGAATGAAGTAATTTGAAGTTACCAGTGTATGTGATCTGAGTTAGGCGTAGGAGCACTCGAGACCTAGCCACATGAGGGGTTGTAGATTAGATAGATAAGTATTTTACTTCTAATTATGTACTTTCCTTTAGTAGATAATAATTGGAATGGGAATTTATTTTCATATGTGTAATTTTGTCAAGATCAATCCTATAGGTTGTAGCTGAGTCTATGGTCTTTGAATTTAGTATCTGAAGTTCCAAAGCACCTTCTTTTAGTTGTTTCATATTGTTAAATCATTTTCTACTAGCTATTTTAGATTGTTTTCTTTTGATTGGATCAATGTTTCCTAGTTTCTTTACAAGCTTTACTTCTTCAACAATCTATACATTTCTTAGTTTAATCATTTCCATGCTTTCTAGTTTAGTGGTTATGCCTTTTAGATTCATAGTTTTCTACTTTCTAGTTTAGTTATTTCAAGCTTTCTAGATAGATGATTTCCTACTTTCTAAATTTAGTGGCTTCTTAGTTTAGAGTTTTATTATAGTTGTTCGGTATTCAGAAAACCAGAGAGAGATATCCAAGATGTCTTCTATTGCATATAGCCTTTTGAAACTACCTAGTTGATATATTAATGTGTTTAGCAAATAAAGTGTTAGGACCTAACGACGACCTATCAAGATTCACACATTTGTCTCTGAAATAATAGAAATTAAAGGTCCTAAAAAACTACCTAGTGTTTGAACTTTATTTAAACATGTTTATCAATTATAGATTAAATTAGAATTTAGATTACAAAGTAAGCATTCTTAACCTAACATAAAATAACTAACTTGAAAGAGTTGGGACTAAAGACACAATCTATAAATAAAATTAGGAAATGAGAAGCAAAATTAGGAAAAACATAACTTGTGCACCTATAAATTGGAAAGTGATGAACAAAATTAAGAAACTACTTAGTGTTTTCTTTATTATTTAGTGTTAAGAGAATAAAATAAGAAACTTCTTATTTAGTGTTAAGAGATGAACAAAATTAAGAAACTATCTAGTGTTTTCTTTATTTAAATATGTTTATCAATTATAGATTAAATTATAGTTTAGATTACAAAGTAAGCATTCCTAACCCAACCTAAAATAACTAACTTTAAAGATTTGGGACTAAAGACACAATCTAGAAATAAAATTAGGAAATGAGAAGCAAAAATAGGAAAAACATAACTTATGTGCCTAGAAATTGGAAAGTGATGACATGAAAATATTTAGATATACTAAAAAGAGGTCCTTGGAAAGTTATAAGTTTGTCTTATGGGTACTAGTGATGACATGAAAATATTTAGATATATTAGTTAAGTGTTGTGGAGTCTAAAAAGGTTTTTCACTTGGTGTTGCACACAATAGAGAAAAAGAAAAAGAAAAAGAAAAGTGGTTATTGTACAAAAATAATACTACCTAAAAGTGAATAGAAAATAGAGAAATTGGAACATCTACCCTTATATAGCAAAATAAAATAAAAAATTGATTTTAGTTGAGAAATGTTGAGGGAAGTTTCCATGAAATTTTGGAGGTAAACTCCACAAAGTTGGCCCTACTAGCCAAGGGGAACTAGCTCTAACTTAGTAATTTACCATAGGTTACATGGCCTTGGACATAATGATATGAATAATTAAAAGTTTCATGGAAGGTTTGATAAGTCTTGTAATCCATTCTTCTCTTGGTTATTTTTTTGAATCTACACAAATTAACAAGTGCAAAATAAAGTTTTGAAGGGTATGCTACCTTGATCAACCCCCCTATAATTAATTTCAATAAAATTGATATATTGGTTCAATAGTAAAATGATGCATGTAAAACTAGGTGAGGGTTAAAAGTGGAAATAACGATAGAAAAGATAAAACATTTGGGATAAAAGGATAAACCTCTAGACCTGGTGTGTACAAAAAGGTTATAGACAAGGAGTGGAAAATCATGATCAAAAGGATAGTGAAATGGTTTTGAAAGATAGAGTCCATGATAAGTTGGGATAATAGCTAGGGTGTATGTAGATTGGGAATGAAAATGGAGGTTCTAAGGGTTTGGGATGGATAAGAGATGGGTGTAAAGAGTTCTTGCACACCAAATTCATTATTTCAACACATAATTCTTGTGGATGCATGATGATGAGAAGTGGAGGAAGATGGATTTATGTATATGTTTTCTAAGGGTTTTAGGATAGGTTAACATTGGATTTGTGATAGGAAGATCATAAATGAGACACATATTAATTTTGGTGGCTAAAAATCGTTAAAATTATCCCCTCTAGTCAACGAATGTGAGAAGATACAGCCCGAACATGTACACTAGGGCTATGACTAACATTTAATGCTAGGAGGTTTTGTTCTATAAGTCTAAGGAGATAAAGTTAACATAAATAAAGGTGAATGTGCATGTTTTTTATTGTTAGAGAGGGATTTATAAGGGAACATACAACTCAAATATAAGATGAACAAGGATAAGAATGGCTAGATAGGGATAAAACAAGGCAAAACAAGGTTGAAAAAACATACAAAGTGGACATCTAAAATGAGTACATAAAATATAGTAAAAGAAGCGAAAATAATTTGATATTATTGATCCTAATCTTTTCTAGAACATGATTTAATTGAAAAAAATCATAATTTATAATATAAAATGTACATTCCTTCTTTTTGAGCATAGTATCTTTGCCTCCTTTCACACAATTGTTGTTTCCTTTCTTCTGAATGATATTATGCAGCCTTATTTTTCTTGTTCCTTGGATTTTGCATCTTCTTCTTTGCAAAATATGATCTTGATAATTCTTTGCAAATTCCACATTCCAAATTTGTAAAACACTTGCAAAAAAATGAACTTTTGAGCACACCTTACGAATTTTCCTTTATTTTTTGATATTAAAATCCCAAAAACCAACTTTGTATATATAAATGTAATTTGAATAGACATATTTTTTTGGAATTTTAGCTAAATTAGCCTTCAATCGAAGGTTGGCCACTAAAATTAAATAACCATTGTTTAATTTTATGACCTTCAACTGAAGACAATTAAATAATCCCTTTGTTTAAAGGTGCCTTTGAAAGAAGGTAAAATATTCGGTCGAAGGCACCTTCGATTGAAAGACCTTCAAACGAAGGGCCTTAGCTAGACAGTTTTGGCTTCTACATCAAAATTTTCTTAGAAATCCCAGTTTCAAACCCTAGGTTGGACCTTCAGATGTACTTAACTTGACAAGATATTTTACAAGATCATAGCCCTCAAAATGAGCTTTCCAATAAGTATAGTTTTGATATGTTTTCATTTTATCTTGTATTAAATTTTCAATTTTTATTGAACATAGGTTTTTCACTAAACATCAAGTTCTTCATTCTACAAAGGTGGAAAAAAAGTAAACCATTGTAAAAAAAATTCAAAAATACCTTTGCACTAGGTATTGATGTCCTTGTTTCACCAAAAAATTTGAATTCCAATATATACACAAGAAGTTATGTTGGACGACATACGCCTATGTCTAAATTATGGTTACAGTGAGTTCAAAAATTAATTAAAAAATATAACAAAAAATTATGAAAAAAAATCCTTGCACTAGATATTGATGTTAAGAATTTATATTTTAAAAATTAGAATTTTATCCTTTCTTAAAAAAAAGTTATGTTGGACGACATAAATGTTACTTTCTAAATTTATGTTGTTTACTATTTAAAACTAATTATTAAAGGAGATGTTGAAAGATTCATGATCTATTTCATAATTTAAAAAAAAAAAAAATTAGAATCTACACATAATTTGCCACAAATCACCAGTTTGCATCATCTTTAAATTCTTAATGGTTTAGTTTCTATAGGTCTTAGAAGGTGAAGATCCAGTTAAAAATATTGATATAAATGTCCATCTTGGCCAAAAAGTGGGACTCATCATTGTGGGATTACCCATCATATGCTTATGATATTTTCTCATTTTACATATGCTTGAATTTATGGAGTGTTTTGAGTTAACAAGAAAATATTGGCTTCTTGAGCATGATATCAAAGCAACCTTGCAACTCCAAATTCCTTTTTCTCTTGAATTCGTGAGGGTCACAAACATCGAGTTTCAACTGATGTATTTTGGAACAAAACAAACATCAAGATTGTGCTCAGGGGAGTGAGATGAATTTTTTGATATATAACAATTGGGTATCCAAAGATTTTTTTTTTCAGTTTTTTGGGGCCCAACCATGGAGAGCCATACAAAAATTCATACAGTTCATATGGATTTGTACATCCGTATTATCTAGCATACCGTCTTGCATCAACATACCAATCTACTCCAGTCTTTTGATTTGCATGTTGCCTCAAACTCTATGCAATAATTTTTTGTTTTTTAGTAATTTTTTAATCATTAAAATTTTACTTTTTTTGGTTGCTAGTACAGTTGCAGGTGTTTGATAATATTTCAGTTACTTTTGAGAATATTTTGTTAGTTGACATCATCATTTTTCATCTTGAAGTTTACCCTTCACTGTTGGCTTGTTTTAAGTTTTGGCTCAACTTCAAGAGCCTTGTTCTTAGGCATGCAAATGTCTTTTTGAGTTTTTTTTTTTGCATTCTACGTATTTTTTTGTCCTCTATCTAGTGGTATGATTTTTTTACAATATGAGATACAAATATTTTAAAAAATTTAGATTCTCAGAGGACACTCTGCATAGTTCTCATTTTTAGAACTTCAAAGGGCTCGTTTGGGCTCGTACAAACTGCTTTTTGGGTCCTTTTTTTTAACCTTCATTATTTTTTATCTCTAAACAATGGTGCTTTTAATTTTTCATGACTATGTTTCAAAATTTTAAATTTTGAGTATGCCTCTTTTGATGTTTTGTACATCAAATCCACATTGTGGAATCTAATGCACTAAAATAAAGTGCCATATCACTATAGCATTTTAGCGAGGGGTCATTCTTTGAATCATGGGGGTTGTCATTTTCTTGAGGTTTGAAAGACATACTTGATTTATGTATTCATTATCCACCTCATGAAATAAAATTTTAAGAACTCAAAATATAAAATAAGTATGTAAATGCACTCATATAAAGTGCCACAATACCTAAATGTGTGTTCCTTAGGGAGGGATTTTTGTACATATACTGAATTATAAAGTGTAATGGGGGGTTGTGTAGAGCCTTGATTTTCCATCCCAATAATGGATCCTCTTGATTATCACATCATGCATGTGTGCCTTGATGCACACCCCTTTTTAGTTTCTTGTACATATTTTGGGCTTGATGTTGGGTCTACATTCCTTTGCACACTTTTGTGCCCGATTTCAATTGGTCTACCAATACCAGTTCCTCACCAATATTAAGGGGGGGATTATCACAATGTTATGCTAATGCTTCCTTTGTTTCATTGGAGAAATGGAGGAACCTTAGTGGAGCCAAATGAAATTCACAATTTTTTTGGGGGGTCATATAGACCTACTCTTTTTATCTCTCCTATGAGGGGACTATTTCAATGGATCATATTTAATGAAATTCTAGTACTTATGTAGTGCACCATGATGCATATTTTAATAGTGTACAATAGGTCACGCATGCATTTGTTGACCATACTCTAGAATCATAGTACTATCTGCATATTCAATTTCACAAAGTTTAATTGCGTTTGTTCCATCTATTTATTCATGGTTGAGTAGTGTTCTATATATATTCACTCATGCAATATTTTGTATCTCTTACCTTGTTCTATATTTTTTGGAGGTTCATTGATTCCAACAAACAATAGTTTATCTTTGGTAGAGTTTACAACTTCAACATGCTTAATGAGTTCTTCATCATCATGTTCCTATCTTCATGGGACATCTTTTAAGGAGGTCTTATCCTTCTCTTTCTCTCTTTTGAAGAGTTTTGTTCCCATTTGTGAGAGATCATTATTGTACATTAGTACCTTATAGGCCATGTTGTCGAGACTCATCTTTTTAGTGTTTAGCTTACTCCCTAAGTATCACTTAAGGGGGGTGTTAGTGTGAAAATAGGTAATATCAAACTAATTATCTTTTAGCCTACTTAGTAGATTTCTATCCACGCCACACTTATAGGTTATCTAGATTTTTATCTCACCTCATGTAGATTGACCAATTATCCCAACACTTGTTCATAGGGTCCTACACTTGTTTCATACTTGGAGAGGTAGTTAGAGTTTGACTCCTACCTTTTCACCTATTCATCCTTGCATTTGTAAGCAATACTCATTTGTACATTTTACAACACATCACATGCTTATGATAATTTCTCATTTTACATGCTCATTTATGGATTATTTTCAATTTGCATGCAAATCTTGGCTGCTCCAACACATAACACCTAGTACTACATCAAATCTAGGATGCCTACCACATCTCAACATATAATTTTGTTAGAAATATAAAATAGATTGATAACCTAAGGAACTTTATAAGAGAAATTCAAGCTACATGAATTTAAAAAAGGTAAACAATGCAAACTAACAACTCCAAGAGATATGCAATATCACAATGATAGAATTGCATTAAGTTCTTCCAAGATAAAATATACAAGCTAGGTAATGATTTTAAATATAACTAAGGAGAGGATGGAGATGGAAAATCAACCAATAGAAATTGACCACCAATAACCACCAATATTAAATAAAGTGATGAAAAAGTAAATACTCCACTCTTTTAGGGTGGAGACGCCTCATCACTTTATCTTCTAGTTATTAAATAACAAACTTACTTTATTATCCTAAGCAAGCTTAATAAAAGTGTAGGAAAAACCTATAACTAAGGGAAAATAAATTAAACCACTAGGAAAATAAAAACCTACACAAACATCCCCACAAATAGAGAGAGAGAGAGATAGAACAACCCCCTAAAATAGAGAGAGAAGAAGAGGAGAAGGACTAAGTAAGCCCCCCCCAAAGAGATCCAACGATAGATACTCAAAATTGGAAGTAGAAGATAATACACGATTGTTGAACAATGTTCCTCCCCTTAGGAAGAAGCAAAAACAAAGGTGAATGCTAGCTATCTCCTAAGTCCTAAAAGGAATATGTAGGAAGAAATTGAAAAATTTATGTAGTCTCTGAACTTGGCTCAAATTTCCCCATGTAATTGTTGAAGGCTCTCACAATCAAATCAGACATTTTAGGCCACATTGTTGAAAATGGAAAATCAAAATATCTTAGAGATTGATGTAGAACACAAGCCAAAGAATCAAGTATCTCCTCTAAAGATGTCTCCTCCAAATGCTGATCCAAAATATCCACACTCATGTCAAACTAGAATGAATGATCATGTAGAGAATGAACAAGAGGGTTAGAGTTTTCGCTAACAACAACTAAAGAAGAATCAACTTCATCAAAGAGAAGATGAATGTAATCAATAGTGCCTACCAAATTTACAATATGTTTCTCCCTAAAAATGTTTGAAATCCTTGTCGAGAGATCATCCCACAAAGTTGAATTTGAAAGACTATGAATTAACTACTACAAGGAATCACCGAAAGCTTTCAAAGAAGAAACATTAGAATCTATTGTAGCAACAAATGCAAGGACCAAAGAGATGTTCTCAAAGAGAAGACATATGTCCTTAGTGTTATCTATATCCAATGTGAGGGACTCTACAAATAAACAAGAGATGTCTGGTACAAATTGGTCCCAATGGATTGAATCTAGAAGACATAAATGACACTGCTGCAATGAATTATGAGAGGCTCTTAAAGAAGCATCTCTAGAATTTGAAGTAGAAATAGGTATTATTTATGGGGTATTGATGAACTAATTTTCCATACAAGATATTTCCACACAATATGGGGCAACATAAGTCTCAATATCATCCATAATAGCTTGGTTATCCAAGGAAACACCACTTTCAAATGAAGATTCAATGTCTCCATACAATTGTTGGATGATGATCCAAGCAGTGAAAGGGAAATTAGTGTGCTTTATGTGATGTAAAGCATCCTCATAAATAGTAAGACATATTAGTCCATAGACTATGTCATTATTGTTAAACCATGCATTCTTCTGATCATAGTCACTTGGCTCATGAATGAGTCCAAGGAGATAGGGCAATATATCCTACTCATGACAATGATTCTTTATCCTTTATTTCCAAGACAAATAGTTCTCTAAAGTTAACCTGACAACAAAAGAATGAAAATATTTTTTAAGCAACATGATTAACCCACCATAAGTGAAACTTTATCTCAGTTTGTGACTACAAAATGCTTGTATAATCCCCCAAAAAGAGTGCAAAAGAAACCAAAGGAACATCAATACACTCCCACCATTTTTATTAGTATCAAAAATCACCCCCCAAATATTACAAGGTTGGAACTTTAAATTTTAGTGCATTTATAAAGTTTTTCCAAGATACAATGCTCAATAGACCCACAATGGCCAAAATTACAAATTTTGATACAAACAAAATTTGAAAAATTCTGAAAAAATTAGCCCTATAGTTGTGTAGTGCTCCTAATGACCTTTCCAAAACCTATTTGTTTCTGAAAAATGGATCTTCAAGGTGAAATTCATGGCATGTTGAAGAAAATAACAACAAACAACTTCAACTTGAAATATTTGGCAAAACATAGCAAATTTTATTTTCAATACCTTCATGGATGGAAAGCGCTCATCTCTAGATTTTTTATGACATCTCATTTTCCAAAAATGGATGTCGTGGCGAAAAGTTAAGATTTTTTTTTAAATGGTTGAATTTAGCTTGTAGTGACAACCCTCCAAGCAATTTTTTTTTCCAAAAATCAAATTCATCTAAAATGGAAAAATTTTATACGTAAATAGGGGTTTTTGGGCCATCTAAATGTAATGGAAACATCCATTTGGGCTATAAGTGCTCCAATAAAAGTTGTTCACCAGATCTGAGCTTCAAACCCTAGTTTGTAAATATATCAAGTAGTGACCAAATTGAGTAAAACAAAAGCTAGATCCGAGTTTCTTGGATATTCTAATCTAAATAGTGAGCTTATATTTGTACCCTCATGCTCCAAAATGAGCCTATAATACAAACCCACAAAGATAAAACCTCAAATCTGATATTTTTATTATATTTTTTTATTCTCTAGGTCATCATATGGTGCAAGAGAAGAGCGTACTCAACTTTTCAATATCTCACATAAAAAGCACAAACTCACAATTAGGAATCTATGAACTTAGAATTCTCAAAAAAAAAAAATTGATACCATATTAAAAATCTGAAATAGATTGATAATCCAAGTAACTTTAAAAGAGAAATTCAAAAGCTACATAAATTAGAAAAACATAAATAATGCAAACCAACAACTCTGAGAGATTTACAATGTCACAATGACAAAATTGCATAAAAAAGCTTCCAAGATGAAAAATACAAGCTAGCTATTGAGTTTATATAGAACTAAGAAGATGATGGAGGTGGCAAATCAACCAATAGGAATTGACCACCAATAACCACCAATATTAAATAAAGTGATAAACAAGTAAATACTCCACCCTTTAAATCTGGAGACACCTCATCACTTTATCTCCTAGTTATTAAATAATAAACCCACTTTATTATCCTAAGAAAGCTTAATAAAAGTGTAGGAAAAACCTATAACTAAGAGAAAATAAATTAACCCACTAGGAAAAAAAAAACCTATGCCAATGATCCAAGTGGATATTTTTCACCAAAAAATTGATAGTTCCAAATGCTGAAGAAAATGACAACATATCAAAGAGCTTGTTGAGACGAATCCAATGCCACTTGCATTGTGTCAATCGGAGTTTGTATGCGCAAGTTATGGACAGTCAAAGTTTCTGAGAACATGTTGACTAGGCAATACAAATGCTTACATCAGCATGACATTAGCATGATGTGGCTAGCTGAAAGGTGACATGTGGTAGGTGATGGTGTCAGCATGATGACATGGTAGGTATAGTTGGCAATTTGATGACATGGCACAAACAACTAACATGGACCAATGGCATGGTGTCACATGATGGATGTAGGTGAATGACATGATGCCATGTGGACCAATGGTTGGGTGCCATGTGGAACTACTGCATTGCTCTAATAGGATGGGAGATTAAAAGGTTTGTTGGGGAGATTCAAATACCCAATCTCCCCCTTACTATTCTCAACCTTCACTGTTGGGCCACACGTGATTCGTGGTAACCATGGGTGATATATTCTATTTAAATTCAAACAAAGCCTATATTAAGCAAAGAGGAGGGCTGATGGTTTGAACCATCATCCTCCCAAATCACAATGACCACTCATTTGCCATTGTGCCACACACACTTACCTCAATATAAAATGAGGACAAATCTATTTTTTTATATGTTAAACCATGAGGGAAGAAAAAGAGGGGATCAGGTTTGAACTCGAACCCTTCTATATATATTGCAAAATATTATACCATTAGACCAAAGCCCAAAGGATGTAATTATAGTGCATAGAATGTTATTTGAAGTCTTATTTTCTCAGGATAGCTAGAGGTTTTTAAAGGATTTTGAAGCCTACTTCTTGTAATCAAGAGGGGGATAATACTTCAAGACTTCTTTACTATTGAGAAGACTGTGTAAAGGCCTTAGCTGTAGATTGAAAGGTTCCTTTTGATGTATTTAAGCATTAGGGGATTATGAAGGATCAAAAACTCATTGGAGAGTGGCTCGAAGATGTAGCCCAATTTTGGGAGAACTCTGTTATCAATTTGTGGTCTTTTGTCTTCCTTCTTTCTATGTTCTTATTCATATTTCCAATTTATAAAATATTTTTTAAAATGATTTTATTTAAGTTTAAGACAATTTTCGTTTACCTAAATTAACATTCACTCAGAAAAATATTGTCATAGATCTTTTCGGATCAAGTTGGTATCAAAGCCTTGTATGACAAGCATTTGTAGAAGTGGATGTTCCAAAGGTTAACTCAATCTAGAAGTTGACAAGGTGAAGGAACACTTGCATCAATTGATCTTGATATTGGTAAATGAAGAACTTTTCCACCACCAAAAATGGAAGAGATGAAAGTTGAACAAAAATACTTAGAGCTTGACAAGAGAGGTTTTCAATGAGCCTTTCTTGACATGAAGGTTGTGGTGGAAGTGCTCTATCAAGAGAGGCAAGAACAAATGAACCTTGAAAAAGAAGGTTCGTCGAGCATGAGGACCATGAAGATTGGGAGGACAAAGGGAAAAGAGAAGGAGGTGATGATGAGCCTCCAAAAACTCCTCCATCTCCATCTTCACCTTCTAATTCTATTTCTTCTAGTAGTCCTTTTAAAAGTACTTATAAGCTTGTAATCAAGTTGGATGTAAAGTTTGAACTACCAAAATATTATGGAGAGTTGAATGCTAGAAACTAGATGATTGGGCTCAATAAGTAGAAGTATATTGTAGAATTCAAGGTCTCTTAGATGATGCTTCTAAAATCCAATTAGCTACTCTTCAGTTGGGAGGAACTGCTCTCACCTAGTGGGAGAGTTAAACTCAAGCAGAAATTGCTCGACATGGTAGTGTCAACTTAACTTGGATGGAGTTTAAAGCTTCCCTCAAGAAGCAGTTTTATCCCTTAGGCCATATACAACTATGAACTAGAAATTTTTAGGCAAGATAAAGGTCAAACTATCCAAGACTATACTCATGAACTTAGGAAGCGAGCTATTGCGCTTAATGTCCCATTATACACCTAGGACACATTGCTCAAGTATATAGGTGATCTTCACTCTTAATTAAGACATACTATTCTGGTTTTAGATCCTAGTAATATAGATGAAGTGTGTGTATAGGCCATACATTTGGAGTTGAGAGGTAAGAGTAATTTCAATGACAATTTTGTTTAGAAGCCATCTAATGTTGAAGGTAAACCTAAGGACAAAGACAAGGGGAAAAAGATAGCTACCATCAAGGAGTGATAAGCCCACATGATCCCATTTCAAGAAGGAGGGGCATTATGATGCAAAATGTTGGAAGTTTCATCCGAAACTAAGGCCGTAGAGGTATGGAGGAAACAAATTCAAATAGAAGACTACTGCTATAGTACAATAGGATCTTGGATCTAACTCTAAGGACAAGAAAAAGAATGTCGCTACTAGGATCCAAGGTCAATAATTTAAAGGTATATCTCTTTCTATTGATACAAGTTTTACAAATGCAAGTGCAAGTAAATAATCTTCTCCATCTAAAATTGATAAGCATTGAAATGAGTTATTGCATATTAAGCATACAAAGATTGATACTTTGTTTGATATGGGATCTCAAGTAAATTTAATATCTGAAGAAGTTGTAAAGAAACTCAACTTGGCTACAACACCTCATCCAAAGCCTTATCCACTTGGATGGGTTTGCAATGATGCACAATTACAAGTAACAAAGCAAGGTAAGTTAAGACTTGCAATCATTGCAAACTTCATAGATGAGGTAGAAGTTGATGTAGTCCCTTTAGATATTTGTGGAATTGTACTAGGGAGCCCCTATCTTTATGACCGGAAAGCAATCTTTTATAGGGGAGAAAACAAATATCACCTTTTTAAGCATGGTAAAGAGTGCATTGTACGTGCACATAAGACAAAGACTTATCTAACATTAGTAAATACTAGACAAATAAAGAGGGTAGTCAATGCCAGTAAAAACTTTGTAAATTGATGATTGTAAAAGCCAGAGAGGATGAAAAATCTGAGGCATTCAAAGGGTGTGATCCAAAGTGCAAAGCTAAATTAGTCAAAGTAATTTCCGCCTATGATGATTTATTTCAGGAGTCCAATGGATTGCCACCAAAGAGATAGATACATTATGAAATCTAGTTACAACAAGATGTGCCTCTTCCAAACATTGGCATGTAATGTTTATCAGTTTTGTAGAATGAGGAAATCAAGAAGTAAGTTTAGGAGTTGGTTGAGAAAGGAGTTATTTACCCAAGTACCTCTCCTTATGATTCTCCAATTGTGTTGGTGCCAAAGATGGATGAGTCATGGAGAATGTGCATCAACTACAGAGCATTGAATAAGATAATGGTAAAGAATAGACATCCCTTCCCTAAATAGATGATTTACTTGATCAATTGAAACATGTAGTTTATTTTACTAAGTTGGACTTGTGTAGTGGATATCATCAAATAAGAATTGCAGATAATGATATATGGAACTATGTTTAAGACAAAGTAGGGACTGTATAAGTGGTTGGTCATGCCCTTTGGGCTTTGTAATTCACTAGTTATCTTTATGAGAGTCATGAATGATGTCTTCCAACCTTTCATAGATGATTTTGTCATAGTTTATTTAGATGATATACTTGTATTCAGGAAAGAAAAATTGTATGTAAAGATGTCAAAATGTGATTTCACTAAGACATCACTAGTGTACTTAGTCTGTATTATAGGAGGAGGTCACTTGAAAGTGGATCCTACAAAGGTCATTGAAGTCATTGTAAACTGGCCAAAGCCAAGTACAGTTACATAAGTAAGAAGTTTTCTAGGTGCAATATAGTATTGGAGGAAGTTCATAGCTAACTTCTCCTACATAGCATCTACATTGCACATATTAACAATTGTAAAGAAATCTTTCCAGTGGGGAGGTCCAAAACAAAAGGCCTTCAATACTTTAAAGGAAAAGATAAGAACTGCACCAGTTTTGGCTCTACTGGATCTACAACAACCATTCAAAATTGAAACAAGTGCTAGTGGGTTTTCCATGGGAGCAATACTCATGCAAGGAGGTAAACCTATTTGCTTTCATTCTAAAAATTTCACAACTATGGCAAGTAACTATCCCACATATGATAAAGATCTATATGCATTGGTACAAAGTGTAAAGAAATGGAAACACTACCTAATGGGTAAGGAAACGATAATACACACAGATCATCAACCACTTCAATATTTGCACTCACAATCTAAATTGCAACAAAGCAGACACTTTAGGTGGATGGGTTTTTAACAATAGTTTCATTTGGTTGTAAGGTATAAGAAAGGGGTTTAGAACAAAGTAGAACATATGTTGTCTAGGCCTCCTATAACAAATGCTACAATTATTCTTCAAATTAGTTCAATGGCACATGAAAGTTATCAAGAAAAATATGCTAAGGACAAAGACTTTAAGGATATATATGCAACATTAATTCAAGGCAAACATATAGAAGAGATAAATTACTATGTGCAAGAAAAATTATTTTATCACTTAGGGAAGTTGTGTATTCCACAAGATGAACGAGCACAAAAAATTAGAGAAACACATACAACATAAATAGTTGGACACTTCGGGGTAAGCAAATAATGTCACAACTGCAAAAAAATTGTTACTGCCATCTGCATAGGAGTAAATTTACATCCCACGTACAAATCCCCTTTTTACCTTTATCCACCTTAAAAAACCAAGTTCGGAGGCTTAATTCCACCTAAGCCCGCTGCTTTCATCCCACTTGGTGCCTGTTTTGAGCGTTGGTGGAGGTGTTTCTATCGGGGATGTCTGCGTGCTGCACAAACATCTGTGTAGTGTGCTTACGTCCCTAAAAGATTCTTGTGGTTGAACCTACAGAGGCGTTACACTTCTCATTGGGAGTCAAGTTGTAACACCCCCTTCGACTGATCGACCCAAATATGGCTATTTTTCTCCATCCCTTCTTCAAATTAACTCGAACAAGAATTTCATATCTTCACACCCTCTAAGCATTCAAGTAGCCATTCTCACAATCTTACACTCATTCTCAAGCATTCTAGCAACACATTTGCACCTCATTGCAACAAACACAACACTCCATCACTTTGGTAGAACAAGTTGGGAATGAAACACCATTACAACTATAACACCCCACCGTGTGAACCCCAAAGGACAACAAAATATCGCACAATTTTGTTTTTTTTGAAAGGAAAATATTGCATAAGATGATCATGAACATACATTATATAAGATGATCATAATATACATTACGTGACAAAACCTAACTAGTCCCATGGGGTTACATGGTTGCATTACAGGTAAACGCTCCCAACCAAAACATCATTAAAGTTAATGCCCATAAGATAACAATAGAAGCATACATTCACAAGATAACATAATCATACAACCATCCATGATCAATAGCAATGAAAAAGATACATACATCATTCTATTACATTTCAATTCATAGTTTAATATTACAATTGTGGAGCATATTTCCACAGATACAACACATCATGAATACATTAATACATTACATAATGCTTCCCTTATAACAATGGGAAGAGTACATCAGGTACAAGAATAATTACATCAATGAAGAATAAGGTACAAGGCATAGAATAGTCTTCAACCAAGTGAAGTTCCGAAAACTTTGTGTTTGCTTCCACATCACAAACACAACTTGGGAACCCAATGGGGTGCATAGCATGTTCCACCCAACCATGTGGACCCAAAGATCCACCCTCCATGCTAGAAGTTGACAAGAAAGACCCACGACCAAGACAGATGAGCAGAATGACCACAAGACCAAACCACGAGAGCAACCAAAACATTACAAACAACAATCTCAATGACTACTTACAAGGTGACTACTTTCAGAGGCATACGAAGGGAAAAGTAAGGGATACTATGGGAGAGTGTCATCACACGGTCCTATCATGGGTTATCCTGACTGCCTCTCAACTGGCGTCGACCCCCATCTATGGTTATCCTAGCTTCATAGCACTAGGCACCGACCCCATAGGGTGACTCGTGCGAGACCCCTAGCCTCTGATAAGGGCGAGGTAGCGATCTTGCTAACCATGGCCTTCTCAGCCCACCCTTAGTCTGTGGAAGCACTAACGGTGAGGGCGAGCTATCTTATTTATCTTTAGTTTATGTATTCCTACCCAAACCCACTAATACATTTTGTTAGGTTTTCACTTATTTAACCAACTCATCAATGGGTTATCCAAGCTGCCCCTTTGTGCATCGGCCCACATGAAGAGCCACTCTCCCCAATAGCCCTAAAAAAAAGATAAGACATCAAGGGGTGTACCAAAACATAAGGAGCATTAAAACCACAAAACTAGTGTACATGCGAGGCATGAACCATCTCGCCAAAATCCACTTACAAAGACAATATTGATACAAGGTACAAACCACACATGAACTCTAAATTAGTAGTAAGGTCAAACTTATTACAATGATTAAACTGAGGAAGTTCAACATGGAACAAGTCTTTCCCTAGCCTCTGAAAGGCTATAGGACAACCTACCCTTACACTCCTAAAAGAGTAACTTAATGAGATGGGCTCCCAACATGATCTCACAACAAGTCCAAACATAATCCATTCAAACAGAAACAATGCAAATGAAAGATGAAACCGATCATGGGGGCATAAAAAATATTAACTTCTTAATCTACTAACGCATTCCATGTAACAAATAAATAATAATCGCTACACCTATTTGTACAAGCAATTGAACACTAGTTAGACAACTAAAGAAATTGTGCAATCCATATACACATACACAATCAAGACTTAATCAGAAACTGAAATATATGTATAAATTAAAATTAAAATGTTCTACAAATTAACTAATTTAAAATATGGTTTGCAAATCTTTTACACACATTAGTAAATAAATTACTAAGAATTGAAGTATATGTATAAATTAAAATGAAAACGTTCTACAAATTAACTAATTTAAAATATGGTTTACAAATATTTTACTCACATTAGTTAAATAAATTACTGAGAAACTGAAATATATGTATAAATTAAAATGAAAACATTCTACAAATTAACTAATTTAAAATATGGTTTACAAATCTTTTACTCACATTAGTAAATAAATTACTAGAAACTGAAATATATGTATAAATTAAAATAAAAGTGTTCTACAAATTAGCTAATTTAAAATATGGCTTACAAATCTTTTACTCACATTAGTAAATAAATTACTGAGAAAATATATGTATAAATTAAAATGAAAACATTCTACAAATTAACTAGAGAAACTAAAATATATGTATAAATTAAAATGAAAATATTCTACAAATTAACTAATTTAAAATATGGTTTACAAATCTTTTACTCACATTAGTAAATAAATTACTAGAAACTGAAATATATGTATAAATTAAAATAAAAGCGTTCTAAAAATTAGCTAATTTAAAATATGGCTTACAAATCTTTTACTCACATTAGTAAATAAATTACTAAGAACTGAAATATATGTATAAAATTAAAATAAAAATGTTCTACAAATTAACTAATTTAAAATATGGTTTACAAATCTATTACTCACTTTAGTAAATAAATTACTGATTAAAGTAACTTAAAAGATAATGACATTACCCATAATGAATTAATATTCAATATACATTTCTACACAACAGATTTAACTTGAATGATTAGTTACATTTTAAATCTATGTTCCAATAATTTTCATTTAAATGATTATGAAATTGTATAACCATAAACTAAAAAAAAAAACCTAATTATTTGTTTAAAATGTAAGGAAGTACATCCATAGAAATGGAATCATAATTTAAAATATTTTTATTTAAATAGATATGCATACAAACGTATATATACATATACATAAATGCTTGCACATGTTCATTTATATAAATATTTATATATTTATATATATAATTATATTTATATACCATATGAATTCACAACATATGTTTTTTTATAAAAAATTGAATTCACAACAAAGTATCCACTATATATATATATATATATATATATATTTTAAAAACATACTACTGTTATACACAACTTAACACATATTCATCCACACCGAAATTACATCAACACATACACACAAACATACATATATAATTATTAATTTAATATTATCAACATTTCAAAAAAAAACCGTACAAGGAAAGAATGGATGGGGAGGCACGGCTTAGGCCGACCTCCATCCCTCTCACAGGTAATAAACTCTGTCACCGCCACAACAAGCATGAAATACAAGGAACATAAAACATAAATCTAGAAACTGATCAATACCAAGTTTTCAAACGGGCACGACAGTTTGGTGGATGAAGGCACATGCTTCATATTTAATCCAAATGACAAAAATATAGAGGAGTTATTGAAAATAAAACAAATACAAAGAAATAACAATTGACCAACCTAATTTCGGTGTTTGCTAATGGGGATGGAGACATGGGTTACTTTCAAATGCTTCTCCCTTGTGAAATTTTCTTCTAGCTTCCACTTTTTTTACTAGAGCACACTGCAGGGTTAAATTTTTTTACCATTTATTCGAATGCTCTTTTTGTTTCCAAAATTTCCCAAATAAAATAAGAAAAGCTCTCTTTAGTTTTTTGATAAACTAAGGGACAGATAGCAATCTTTTCAAATTAATTTACACTTTCAAGGGTGCACTCGTCAACTTAACTATTTCCCGTTTTACCACGTGTTGAAAATCCTTACATTTTAGTTAATTTATAAACCTAACTCTCCCGAAAATAATTAAATTTAATAAATCAGATTGTTTTCGCAAATTCCTTTTTATTACTTTTTGGCATTTATTATTCCAATTATAATATTAAATGAATTATCCACTTTGTTATTTTATTCAATACCTTATTTTCCAATTATTTTAAATTTTTTTAAAAATAAACTTTATTAATAAGTGGATTATCAATCCATTATTTATTTAAATTTAAAATAACATTATTTATAAAGGCAATTTATGTTTTCATCTTTAATCAAATAATATTATAAACTATTAAATCATTATCCTCTTTAAATTAATTAATAAAATACTCTTAATAATTTAACAATTTGATTTAATACTTTAATTAAATCACGTTACAAATACGAGCAACATAACCCAAAACAACACCCGAATGACAAAATAGAACAACATTAAATGAACAATTAAAATGAACAATTCAAACGGAGTGATACCAAAATGAGAACGAGGTTGCAAACAAACAATGTTGTCAGACACAGTGACAGGGTGACAGACTAGGATGAGGATACTTTCTTGTTGAGTCCCTAAACCACATCATATCCATTGGATATGCTGGGCACGCTTAGACCTAACGGTGTGAGTGGAGTCGGTGCTCGGTACCTGCAGTCCTACATAAAACCAAGTGTCGAAACAACATATATATTCAATGCTAAACACATTGCCAGAGAGAATTACAGTGTGGCAAGGTGCTCACGGATGAGCGATGCAACACTATCCCTCTCACCTGAACTTCAAACAATAAACATATTCTAAACAACATCATCATTAAACAATAAGTAAATGATTGCATAAGCATAACATCAAACACATATGTCCACATGTCATAAGCAATAATAACAGTGTCACAAACAAACAAGTCTGATAAGTAGAACTATCAACCAACCAAACAACATGGTGAAACAGTCACCAACATAGACTCAAGTATGCATCAAACATAATAGTATCCAAACAGTATCAACCACACACGAAAGAGTATCATAGGAGCAACAGAAACATGAGAGGCACTACATCCTCCCCCCTAGAACTAAGCTTACTCCTGGAAGCCAGAAAACAAAAAGGGATAAGAATCTTGAATGCGGGATGCATCCTCCCATGTCATTGATGTCTCATCATTAGGGTCCCACTGGGCCCACACCTGATCAATGTCTCTACCCCTGAGAATGAGCCTCTTATGTTGAAGAACGACGAGTGGCTTGAGTGCCAACTGCCCGTCCTCAATCTGCAACACATTCCAATCAAGCACATGAGAAACATTTGGATAATAGGGCCTAAGTACAGAAACATGAAACACATTGTGTATGCATGATAGACTGGGTGGCAATGCTAGGCGATAAGCAATGGGGCCAATTCTCTCCAACACCTCAAACAGTCCCACAAAATGAGGTGTGAGCTTAGAGACTTTCCTATAACAAATTGAACTCTTTTGTGGACACACTCGCAAGAAAACCCGATCTCCAACAGAAAACTGATGGTCGACCCTATGCGCATCTGCAAACATAGTTTGCCTATCTTGGGCTACTACTAGGTGCTCTCTGATGCGAGCAACCTGTTGCTCCATATCCTAAAGCATCTTGGGTCCAAGCAAAACTCGGTCCTCAAGTTGGTCCCAACTCAACAGGGTACGACAAGGACGACCATATAATTCCTTAAAGGGAGCCATGCCAATCAAGCTATGATATCCATTATTATAAGCAAACTCCACCAAATGCAAATAGTCCTCCCATGGCAACTGTTGGTCCATTACATACATACGAAGCATGTCCTCAAGAACCTGGTTGACTCTCTTGGTCTAACCATCTGTTTTAGGATGGTAAGAAGAATTGAAGTTCAGTTGGGTCCCTAAGGCATGCTATAAAGATGTCCACAATGCAAAAGTGAACACTAGATCTTTGTTGGAAATGATCCTCCGCAGAATTCTGTGTAGTCGAACAATATCTTCCATGAATATCCTGGCTACTAAGGAAGTAGTATAGGAAGATTGGATGGGAGAGAAGTGTGCCACCTTGGTCAACCTATCCATAGTGACCATGATAACATCTTTTCGATGAGAAGACATAGGCAAACCGACAATAAAGTCCATCGATATGATATCCCACTTCCATTCAGGAATGAGATGAGGCTGTAAAAAACCTGTGGGATGCTAGTGTTTTGCCTTAACTCTTTGACATTCCAAACATCTCGCTACGAAATCTGCAATATCTCTCTTCATGCCAGCCCAAAATTATAGTTAACAAAGGTTTGCATACATCTTCTTGACTCCCGGATGAGCATAATAGGGAGCCCGATGTGCCTCAGTCATGATTAGGGTACAAAGACCCTTAGTAGGAGGTACATACATGCAACCCAAAAATATCAAAAGACCATCAGATTCCAAAGAATAATAGGAAAATTTTCCCTCTAATGCCCTATCTGACTCAATTTCTAACTTCACTCCTGATACCAACTATCCGTAAGAAGTGCTACGAGGATCTGGCTCCTCAAGTCCACACCAAGAGTCACTGCAGATATATCATGTCTCTACCAACTCAGAGCATCCACCACCATGTTTTCCTTACCCTGGATGTACTTAACCTCAAAATCATATTCGAAAAGAAACTCCATCCATATCCTCTACCTAGCATTTATGTTCGGTTGTGTAAAGATATACTGCAAGCTGTGATGATTGCTATGCAGCTCAAACCAATGCCCAAATAGAAAGTGCCTCCATCTCACAAGGGAATGAACAACAACGACTAACTCTAAATCATGCGTAGGGTAATTCAACTCATGATCCTTGAGCTTGCGGGACTCAAATGCAATCACATGACCTTCTTGCATCAAAACGACTCCTATGCCTTCCAAGGAAGCATCTGTACACATCACAAAATCCTTAGAAGGATCAAGAACTACTAGGATTGGTGCATTGGTAAAATTTTCCTGAAGGGTCTGGAAAGCTAACTAGCACTGTTCTGACCAAACAAACTTCTTCCCTTTCCTTTGAAGGGAAGTGATGGGATGTGCAATCCTCGAAGATCCCTACATGAACTACCGATAATAGCCCGCTAAACCCATAAAGCTATGAATCTTAGGAACATTTGTGGGCACAGGCCAATCAATGATGGCTTGACTCTTTGAAGGGTCCACGGAAATGCCTTCACTAGAGATGACGTGACCCAAGTATTTCACTTAGCCTTATAGAATTCACACTTCACCAGATTAGCATATAACTGGTTGTCTCTCAGGCACTACAACATATTTTTCAAGTGTTCCTCATGTTCCTCCATAGTCTTCAAGTAGATCAAGATTTCATCGAGGAACACAAGAAAAAATCTATCCAAATAGGTTTGAAAGACTCCATTCATCAGGCTCATGAAGATTGATGGTGCATTCGTCAACCCGAATGACATAACAATGAATTCATAATGCCCGTATCGAGTGCGAAATGTTGTTTTGTGAATATTTACTTTCACTATCCGCAATTGATGGTATCTTGACTTAAGATCAATATTTGAGAATACTTGAGCCCCCTTTATCTGATCAAACAGGTCATCAATTCTCGACAAAGGGTACCGGTTCTTCACCATCACTTTGTTTAGTTACCTGTAGTCTATGCACAAACGGAGGGAACCATCCTTCTTCTTCACGAATATCACTGGTGCTCCCCACAGGGAAACACTAGGATGAATGAACCCTTTTTCTAATAACTCCAACTGTAAACTGAGCTTTTGAAGTTCCTACATTGTCATCCAATATGGAGCCCAAGATATAGGCTCAGATCTAGGTATAAGATCAATTATGAAGTCGATGTCATGCTTTGGTGGCATCCCCAAAATTTCACTTGGAAAAACATTTACAAAGTCCTTAAGGAGAGGATAGTCATCCAATGACGCCTCTCGACTAACTCCCAAATATAAGTCATCGAATGACACAACAAATAGCTGACAACCCTAACATAAACACCTCTTCAATTGCATAGCAGAAATCATCTGTAATGAGATAGGTCTTTGAATGCTGACGATTTCAACTTCCTTACCAAAAACATCTACACATCGCACCGCCTTGCGGCGACAATCTATTATCTAGCTCGGTGAGAATTCAACCAATCCATACCCAAAATGACATCATATGAACTAAGAGGTAGGATTCGAAGGTCCATCATAGTTACTAGCGACCCAATTTTCAAACCACAACCCTGAACAAGTGATTCAATTGCTACCTTTTCCTCGAAGGCCAATTCAACCTACCACTTAATTCCTTGCCTTGTTGCCACCAGTCTACAATGCTCTACTACTGAAAGAGAAATAAATGAATCAGATGCACCAAAATCAAAGAGAATAGATATGCTAAAATCTTGCAACACACCTGAAGTCTCAACCACGATGCCCTGATGATCAGCTTGACAATTGTCAACCATTGTGAATACTCAGTGTGATCTACCTGCATCATCCACTATTGGCTCAAAAGTGGCTAGCCTTTGATTAAAACCTATAGTCTTCTTGTGCATACATTTTCTAGCAATATGTCCCTATTGACTATAGGAGAAACAACCTATACCCTGACCAAAGCCTCTACCACCTGACGGTGCACTAGACTACTAAAAACTGCCTTGACTGGGGGCTGACTATGAGCTATGTGCAGGTTGCTCGAAATGGTCCTGCCGAGCTCGTTGCTAATTCCAATTTTTCCTAGACTGAAACCTGCCACTCTACTGAGACTGGGAATTTTTGTGCCTAGGCTGTGACTGCTGCTGCTGACCTCCCTTAGGGGGTGCATGATGACTCCTAGAAGAGCCTGCAGCTTGAGGTTTCCCACCTTGAGATCCAAAACCAAATGTTGATGCACTGCCAATTTGAACACCTATGTGGCCTCCCCAAGCCATAGCCAAGTTTTCCTCTACTAGATGAGCCTTCTCAATAGCTACCTACATTGTCTTCGGCTTGAAGATGCAGACTCCACTGATTTAGGCATTTAGGCCCTTGAAAAAGTGTTGTACAAGCATTGCCTCATCATTGCTGATTCTCACATATTGCTTGAGCACATAGAATCGGTGCTCGTATTGCTCAACGAACATTTCCATTTGTCTTAACTCATGAAATTCATCTGCTCGGCGTTGTCTCCAATGATTTGAGAGGAAACAAGCCCTAAATCTCTCCAAAAATAACTCCCAAGTCACCATGCTGATGTCCAGGTGTAGTTTCTGTTCTTCTAGTCACCACTATGTAGATGTGAAGCCTTTGAGGTGCATGATGGCACACCTAGCCTTGCTATTGCTATTGTACGAATGCATCACAAAGAAATGATCCAAGTCTATCAGCGATGTTTCCGCCTCAAGTCCTCTACCAGCACCATCAAAAGTGGGAGGATTAGCTCTCAATAGATCTCTCATGTGACCAACCACTACGATATCCTACTCTACTACTATGATCCTTCTCAAAGATCTCTCCCTTTCTCTCTCCACTTGCTGCTCCCCTTCCGGCCTAGGGCCTAAATGGCCAAACACCTCCTCTAACAACTGTCGTAACTGCAATCCATCTATCCTTGGCTTATCCGGATTTGGGTATCCTCCTTCGGGATGATTTTGAGACCCCTGTTGTTCCTCACATTCTGATTCATGGGAACTTTGTGACGGAGTACTTTCACGGTTGGCTCTACGACCACCACCTCGGCCTCTTCTACGATCACAACCCCGATCCCTAGGCATGATCCTATGCCACATTGGAGGGGAACACAATTAAATTCAAGAGTTGAGCATAAGGTTAACATAGTGGGCTCAAACTACATAGAGTACCCAAAGTTGTAAACCTTGGCTTTGATACCAAAACTGTAACGCCTTGCCATGTGAACCCCAAAGGACAACAAAATACCACACAATTTTTTTTTTTGAAAGAAAAACATTGCATAAGATGATCGTGAACATACATTATATAAGATGATCATAATATACATTACGTGACAAAACCTAACTAGTCCCATCGGGTTACATGGTTGCATTACACGTAACCGTTCCCAACCAAAACATCATTAAATTTAATGCCCAAAAGATAACAATAGAAGCATACATTTAGAAGATAACATAATCATACAACCATCCATGATCAATAGCAATGAAAAAGATACATACATCATTTTATTATATTTCAATTCATAGTTTAATATTACAATTGTGGAGAATATTTCCATAGATACAACACATCATTAATACATTAATACATTACATAATGCTTCCCTTATAACAACGGGAAGAGTACATCAGGTACAAGAATAATTACATCAATGAAGAATAAGTACATGGCGTAGAACAGTCTTCAACCAAGTGAAGCTCTGGAAACTCTGCTTCTGCCTCCGCATCAAGAACACAATCTAGGAACCCAATGGGGTGCATAGCACGTTCCACTTGACCATGTGGACCTGAAGATCCACCCTCCATGCTAGAAGTTGACAAGAAAGACCCACGACCAAGATAGACAAGCATAACGACCACAAGACCAAACTACGAGAGCAACCAAAACATAACAAACAACAATCTCAACGACTACTTACAAGGTGACTACTTTCAGAGGAATATGAAGGGAAAAGTAAGGGATACTATGGGAGAGTGTCATCACATGGTCCTATCATGGGTTATCTTGACTACCTCTCAATAGGTGTCGACCCCCATCTATGGTTATCCTGGTTGCCTCGCACTAGGCATCGACCCCATATGGTGACTCATGCGGGACACCTAGTCTCTCAAAAGGATGAGGTAGCGATCTTGCTGACCATGGACTTCTCAACCCACCCTTAGTTTGTGGAAGCACTAATGACGAGGGCGAGGTATCTTATTTATCTTTAGTTTATGTATTCCTACCCAAACCCACTAGTATATTTTGTTAGTTTTCATTTATTTAACCATCTCATCGATGGGTTATCTAGGCTACCCTTTGTGCGTCGGCCCCCATGAAGAGCCACTCTCCCTAATAGCCCTGAAACAAATCTAAGACATCAAGGGGTGAACCAAAACAAAAAGAGCATTAAAACCACAAAACCAGTGTACATGTGAGGCATGAACCATCTCACCAAAAGACAGATACAAAGAGAATATTGATACAAGGTACAAACCACACATGAACTCTAAATCAGTAGTAAGATCAAACTTATTACAATAATTAAACCAAGGAAGTTCAACATGGAAGAAGTCTTTCCCTAGCCTTTGGAAGCCTATAAGACAACCTACCCTTACACTCCCAGAAGAGTAACTCAATGACATGGGTTCCCAACATGATCTCACAACAAGTACAAACATATAATCTATTCAAAAAGAAATAATGCAAATGAAAGATGAAACCGATCATGGGGGTATAAAAAAATTAACTTCTTAATCAACTAACACATTCCATGTAACAAATAAATAATAATCGCTACACCTATTTGTACAAGCAATTGAACACTAGTTAGACAACTAAAGAAATTGTGCAATCCATATACACATACACAATCGGGACCAGGGAAAACTTTAGTGGCGAATCTTCGCCAATTGGTGAATTCTACGAATCGATCAACTCAAAATTGGCAAATTTCTCACATCCATAGGGTATCCAAATCTCCTAGAATTTATGAAACATAGGTCCAATGCATGTCGATTCGCCAATATTTTTTTTTATGAGGCATATTTAAGCAACAAATTCGCCATTGTCAAACTACACATTTGAAATGGACCGACTAATATTTTCGCCTGATTCCCGAAAGCATTTAATAAAAAACACCTACATATTCGCCAATACTATTAAAATGACATTGTATCAGGACCCATTTCACCAATTAAAATTTACAAATAGTTTCTTGTGAAGACTCATTTCACCAATTAAAATTTATAAATAGTTGCTTATGAGGACCTATTTCACCAATAACATTAAAAAATAATTAAATTTGAGGACACATTTCGCCTTGAAAATTACAACGTATTCGCCAAATTTTTAATATACCATTTAAAAATCCCACGAACTTCACCAAATTTGGAATCATGGATTGATATAAATACAATCGAAAGTGTCATTTATTCTTACACATTTTGTTCAGTTTTGAGGTTCTACTTCTTGATTCGGAAGTTAGCAAAAGTTGAAAACGTAGACTTAAAGGTGAGTGATTACTGATCATTTCTTCATAGTGTTATTAGTTATAATAATAAGTTTTCTTTATCTCTTTTCCATTCTTGCTTTAGTCTTAAAGATGATATTGAGTAGGGAATGGGATCTATATTATTATTCTATGTCCTTCTTAAAGAAGAAGACATTTTTTTCTAGTTTTTTATTTGAAGTGAGAGATGAATATGTCGATCGAATCAGAGATTAATATGTCGAGCGACTCGAGCAACAACGGTAAGGCTCCTGCCGCTCCTCAAGGTGGTGAAACTACTCCTGTCACTCCTCAAGGTGTTGAAAATACTCCTGCTGCTCCTCAGGGTGGTGAAACTACTCCTGTCGCTCCTCAGGGTGTTGAAAATACTCCTGCTGCTCCTCAGGGTGGTGAAACTACTCCTGTCGCTCCTCAGGGTGTTGAAAATACTCCTGCTGCTCCTCAGGGTGGTGAAACTACTCCTGTCACTCCTCAGAGTTAGGGTGGTGAAAATACTCCTGTCGTTCCTCAAGGTGTTGAAAATACTCCTGCCACCCCTCAGTGTGGTGAAGATCAAGAGACTAAGAGGCCATCAAAACGCCCAAAACTTAGACATACCATACAGTCTTACTTTGGAATTTCCAAAGCTTCTGATTGATCAGGTCAAGATGGAGCTACATCATCATCGAATGGCCATGGTTAGATTTATTTGAAACATCTTTGTGTAAAACATTCGTAAGTTTTTAAGCATTGGTCCTATGTTCTTCCTAGTGGTCCCTCTTTTAAAACAAACTTAATGCACATGCATATTTCTGCCACTTAAGTTCTTCTATCGCTCATCGCCAAAATCCAACCCTTCAGATTCATTACCACGATGATGACCCTTGATCTCACCACATGTCCACATCTAATGGTTCTAGTGTTATTTCAGAGGTGTCCATTTGCAAATTTAGTGCTTGAGAAATATACTTCCGGAATGCAACTACAGTCGTCCATCAAAAATTCATCGAACGGTCTTGGTCCATAATGTTGCGTGGTCACTAAAATTTGGAACCTTAGAACCAAAGTCTGAATTTTCAATTTTTTTGAAACTTCTGAACCATCGACTACAAAGATGACCAAGAAAGACTTGCAACTAAGTTACTAAGGTAGTAAGGTTAGGAAAAGTACCAAAACCTCAACTTTGGTGAATTAAGATAGGAAAGGTGACAAGCACAGTGCATTTATGGAGAAGGCTGGAAAAATGAGGTGCTATAATGAAATTCACCTATCACCCTTGATGCTCTTCGAGTTCGAGTGTAAGGATAATAGGATTGTATCCTTTCAGCAGTGAGTGATAGGTTGGAAGCCAGTGAAACAAAAAAGAAATGGAGGCCACTTTCACCATGACATCGCGGAGGAAGCTGGACCCCTTTGTGGGTAAAGTGTCTATGCAGAGGCTGCGAGGTTTATTTCTCTACAAGGAAGAGCAGGTGGTGCAAGTAGTTTAAATAAAGTTGGGGGATGGATTCAAGAAATTGACACAGATTCATAGAAAATATGGATATCTATTCGTTAGTCATGGCTTGGGGTTTAGACTTAGGAGAACCAGTGAATGAGGTGAGGAGAGTAATGAAAACTCTGATGCATAAATATTTTTTAGTGGACATGGAAAGCATTCTGCAACAAGCGATACCAGGAGTAGGGTTGGTAAAAATAGAAGGAATGGATGGTGGGGGCTCGGAGCTTGCGGATTTAAATCACCTCTTTATTAGATGGCTAGAGGGTTGCACTAAAGATCAATGGCGGGAAGGAGCCGAGCGTGGGTGGAAATCACTTAAAATCTGTGCTGAGCTAATGGAATTAGAGGAAACAAGAGAAAATATAAAAGAAGTTGCTAGAGAGGAGATGTTGGAAAAGAAGGGATTGTGTCCGCGGAAGAAGCCAAAACCATTAAAGAAGATATTGCCGCTGGAGATGGGCGAGTCTTCGAAGAAGAATGAGTAATAATGGTTAACGTAAAGTGTAGTTTTCTGTTTTGTTTTTAGCCTTTGCGTCAGAATTTTGGGGTTAAGCCTAGATTGGTTGTGAAATTGTAATCTTTCTACGGCTTGGGTATAGGTCGTTACTCTTTTGGGTAGTACAAAGGTGTAGCTATTTAGGGAAGTTCTGATACTCTGGTTTTTGAGGTGGTTATTCAGCTTTTTTGGTAGTTTTTGGATGTTGCTAAGTTTGTATAATCTGTATCTTTTTCTTTATAATTAATAAAATAAACAAGTATCACCGATCAAATTTTTTGGTAGTTTTTGGATGTTGCAAAATTTATAGAATCTTTATCTTTTTCTTTATAATTAATAAAATAAAAAGGTATCATTGATAAAAAAAACATTCTTAAATTTTTAAGCATTGGTCCTACGTTCTTCCTAGGCGGTCCCTCTTTTAAAACAAACTTTATGCACATGCATATTTCTGCCACTTAAGTTCTTCTATCGCTCATCGCCAAAATCCAACCCATCAGGTTCATTACCATGATGACGACCCTTGATCTTGCCACACATCTGCATCTAACGGTTCTACTATTATTCCAGAGGTTTCAATTCACAAATCTAGTGCTTAAGAGATACTTCCAGAATGCAACTAAAGTCGTCCATCAAAAATTCATCGAACGAACATGGTTAGATTGATGTGCCACATCCTTCATGTAAAATGTTCTTAAGTTTTTAAGCCTTGGTCCTATGTTCTTTCTAGGCGGTCCCTCTTTTAAAACAAACTTAATGCACATGCATATTTCTGCCACTTAAGTTCTATTGCTCATCACCAAAATCCAACCCGTCAGATTAATTACCACGATGATGACCCTTGATCTCGCCACATGTCCACATCTAATGGTTCTAGTGTTATTCTGAAGATTTCCATTCGCAAATCTAGTGCTTGAGAGATATACTTCTGGAATGCAAGTACAACCGTCCATTGAAAAATCATCGAACGATAGTAGATTCGCCACTGAATTTAGTTGGCCAATGAATTTTTTTATTAGTTTGATATTATGCTTAATTAGTCAATATTTTTTTCTTAATCATTTGAAAATAGGTTTAATTCACCAATGAATTTTATTTTTTAGTTTGAAAAATAAAATAATCGCCAACAAAATTATTATTTTTGGTTTGAAAAAAATCGCAAAATTATTATTTTTGGTTTGAAAAAGGTTTAATTCGCCAATGGAAATATTTTAGTGGTTTGAAAATAGATTTTAATCGCCAATGAAAATATTTTAGTGGTTTTAAAATTTTTGCATTTCACCAGGATTTTCCACAGACTTCTAGCGATTACAAAAGATTCGCTAATGGAGATTATTTTTTTCACGAAAAACGAAATAAATTGCCTCTAAAATTAATATTTTTTTAGGGAAGTATGAAAGATTTACCAGTATTTTACAGTTTCTCCGAGGGGGGAGTTTCTTAAAGTTTTCCCTAATTATGACTTAATTAGAAACTGAAATATATGTATAAATTAAAATGAAAACGTTCTACAAATTAACTAATTTAAAATATGGTTTACAAATCTTTTACTCACATTAGTAAATAAATTACTAGAAATTGAAATATATGTATAAATTAAAATAAAAACTTTCTACAAATTAACTAATTTAAAATATGGTTTACAAATCTTTTACTCACATTAGTAAATAAATTACTAAGAACTGAAATATATGTATAAAATTAAAATAAAAACGTTCTACAAATTAACTAAATTAAAATATGGTTTACAAATCTATTACTCATTTTAGTAAATAAATTACTGATTAAAGTAACTTAAAAGATAATGAAATTACCCATAATGACTTAACCTTTGAAAGAACAATTAGATAAATATTTAATATACATTTATATGCAGCAGATTTAACTTGAGTGATTAGTTATGTTTTAAATCTATGTTCCAATAATTTTCATTTAAATGATTATGAAATTGTATAACCATAAACTAAAAAAAACAAACCTTATTATTCATTTAAAATGTAAGGAATTACATCCATAGAAATGGAATCATAATTTTAAAAAAATATATTCAAATAAATATTCATACAAACTTATATATACATATACATAAATGCTTGCACATATTCATTTATATAAATATTTATATATTTTTATATATAATTATATTTATATACCATATTGAATTCACAACAAAGTATCCACACTTTATATATATATATATATATATATATATATATATATATATATATATATATTAAAAGCATACTATTGTTATACACAACTTAACACATATTCATCCGCACTGAAATTACACCAACACATACACACATACATATATAAATATTAATTTAATATTATCAACATTTCAAAAAAAAATGTACAAAGAAAAGTGTCCACAATATATATATATATATATACTCCAGATATGAGGGCGCGGCCCAGGAAAGGTTGTGCACAACAATCTTCTTGGCTGCTGCACAGCAAGGAAAGAATGGAGGGGGAGGCACGACTTAGGACGACCTCCATCCCTCTCACAGGTAATAAAATCTCTCACTACCACAAGCAACATGAAATACAAGGAACATGAAACATAAATCTGGAAATCGGTCAATACTAAGTTTTCAAGCGACAGTTTGGGGGATGAAGGCACATTCTTCATATTTAATCCAAATGACAAAAATATAGAGTTATTGAAAATAAAACAATACAAAGAAATAACAATTGACCAACCCGACTTCAGTGTTTGCCAATGGGGGTGGAGAGCTGGGTTACTTTCAAATGCTTCTCAGCTATGAAATTTTCTTCTCGCTTCCACTTTTTTACCAGAGTACACTGCAAGGTTAAAAAATTTTACCATTTCCAATCTGAATGTTCTTGTTGTTTCCAAAATTTTCCAAATAAAATCAGAAAAGCTCTCTCTAGTTTTTTGATAAACTAAGGGACATATGGAAATCTTTTCAAATTAATTTACACTTTCGTATCGATAAACTAAGGGACAATTGACAATCTTTTCAAATTAATTTACACTTTTGAGGGTCCACTTGTCAACTTAACTGTTTCCCATTTTACCACCTGTTGAAAATCCTTGCATTTTAGTTAATTTATAAACCTAACACTCCAATAATGTGTTTAAAACTTCTGAAAATAATTTCCCCCCCCTTAATTTAATTACTTTTCCATTTCACATTAAGTCACAATATTTAAATGTAATAAATCATATTGTTTTGGAAAATTCCTTTTTATTACTTTTTGACATTTATTATTCCAATTATAATATTAAATGAATTATCCACTTTGCTATTTTAGTCAATACCTTGTTTTCCAATTATTTTATTTTAAAAAAAAAAAACTTTATTAATTAGTGGATTATCAATCCATTATTTATTTAAACTTAAAATAACATTATTTATAAAGGCAATTTATGTTTTATTTATGTTTTCATCTTTAATCAAATAATATTATAAACTATTAAATCATTATCCTCTTTAAATTAATTAATAATTAATTAATAAAATACTCTTAATAATTTAACAATTTGATTTAATAATTAAATTAAATTACGTTACAATTATTAGCAACATAACCCAAAACAACGCCCGAACGACAAAATAGAACAACATTAAATGAACAATTAAAATGAATTACTCAAACAGAGTGATACCAAAATGAAAACGAGGTTAGAAATAGACGATGTTGTCAGACACTGTGACGGGGTGACAGACTAGGACGAGGATACTTTCTTGTTGACTCCCTAAACCACATCATATCCATTGGGTATGCTAGGCATGCTTAGACCCGATGGTGCGGTTGGAGTTGGTGCTCAGTACCTGTAGTCCTGTATAAAACCAAGTGTCGAAATAACATATATATTCAATGCCAAACACACCATGAGAGATAATTGTAGTCTAGCAGGGTGCTCACGGATGAGCGATGCAACACCATCCCTCTCACTTGAACTTCAAACAATAACCATATTCTAATAAATATCATCATTAAACAATAAATAAATGAATGCATAAGCATAACATCAAACACATATGTTCATATGTCATAAGCAATAATAGCAGTGTCATAAACAAACAAGTCTAATAAGTAGAACTATCAACCAACCAAACAACATGGTGAAACAGTCACCAACATAGACTCAAGTATGCATCAAACATAACAGTATCCAAACAGTAACAACCACACACAGAAAAGTATCGTAGGAGCAATAGAAACATGAGAGACACTACAACAATAGAGGTTCGAGTACTCTCATTTTCTCCCCCAAGCATCCTTGAGTGCTCTTGGTGGAGGTGGTAAGCTTCCCTTTCCTTCCTTCTATCACTTGGTTGAGTTAGCACTCTACTGTTTTGTAGTGGTTTTGTGCTCTTTACTATATTTTTTCTCTTTATCTCGCTTTCTTGGTTGTCTGTGGAGGCAGAAACACCTAAACGGGGGTCTGACTGAGGCAAGCCCCTATACAACCACCCAACATTTTCCTCTCTTTCTGTGTGTAGGAGTACATGCTTTCGAGGAGCTAGCTGGCGAATAGAATCTTCTACGAAATCATCTTCGTCACTCTAGCTTTGGTATATTTGCTTTATCACATTCGTTTGTACTTCTCGTATTTCATAGTGTTATTTTTCTCTTTTAGAAGTTGCTAGCTAGGCTGCTAGTTCACATTGTCTTTTTTGTCCCCTGGCCGTATAGACGCCAACGCACCTGAGAGACGCTAGTGTGTCGCCCTGTCATCCCAGAACTGTGCTCTCATCCTCAAACAGAGAGCTATTTGAGATACAGTGTTGAGCTCAAAAACCAACTCACCTAGCCTCATTTCAAATCTTAGGATTACAAAGTGGTTGCAGGACTTCATAATCCTCATCATCCTCATCCTCATATCCTAACACCTCGTTTAGCTTAGGTAAGTTAGGGCAACCTTCTAAATATTGGCCCTCTATGACTTGGGGCCTTACACATGGTGGTACCCCTCTCTTACATTTTTGGTGAACCCGATGTGAACCATTTTGGTTCCATTTTTTCAATACTGACAACTCCTTTCCTCATACTCTAGGAGTGTTGTAGGTGCGAGTGTTGTAAGGATGTCGCCTTACAACCCAACCTGCGACCCCTAGTTGGCTTAGTTGGAAGGTTATGAAGGTATTGCATAACGAAACCTTAATTGGGTCATGATTTTATCCTCTTACCTTTAGGGACTCTGTGAAAGTATTGTCTAGTGTGTGTAATAGCCTCCTTCCAACATCAGACTATCCGCTCTGTGTAGCCTGTGGACAGTGGTACTGGTATAACCTTCACTTCACAAGACAAGTGCTGATGGGATTCAATAGGGAACCATCTCCTCTCTGCATCCCCGCATAGATCAATGGAAACATTGTATCGAGTGTTCTCATTGATCCGATGTCACAAGGAAACATCATAACTGAGGAGATCGTGCTGATTAATTTCTTGCATAAAGATGGGTATGATGCACTCATGAGTACCATCCGTACACATGACGGGCTTTCCATGCCCCCTTTGGGTAGTATTGTCCTATTGGTCCTTGTAGGGCCTAAATTTGTAAACCTCTTGTTTGACATTATCCCTGGGTTTGAGCTCTTTAGGGTGAAATTGGGTATCCCTTGGTTGGTAGCGATGAATGCAGTACCCTTGGTCATGCATAAATGTTTAAAATTTATACATAGGGGTTCCGTACACATAATCCATGACACCAGTTATAGACCACCGGTTGCTCGTGGTAGCTACTCCTTGGACTACTCTTGGCCTATGCCCATTGGTCCTCTCCCACCTAGGATGGACACTCTACATCGAACATATCAGAATAATAGGAAAGGACACTTGAGGCAGAAAGTGATATACCCCCCCTCACCTTATGATGTTTCACATAGGGCTTGTTTAAAAGCTGACAGTGATGCCGGTAAGGCACGAAGGAAGGAAGAAGAGAAGCAATCTCCCGATCCTCCTTCCTCTTTTGTTGGTCGGTCTGATGCTTCTAATCACTCTGCTATGGTACCATCAGGTTCTACTCCTCGTCTACAGAAGAATCATATGGTGCCTGCTTGGTGAAAGCCTAAGTGTCCCGCCTTCGAATTTCTTGTTCTTCCAACGAAGCCTAGGCCCATTTGGTATAATAGGAAGAAGGTATCCCATGGAGAGTCCTCTTTGTCTCGACCTCTATGGCATCCTGTACCGCTCCTACTCCTAAGGCAGTGAACGTGAAGAGGCCCACTACCGAGGCTCTTAAGCTGACTCTCCCTATTGCTCCTCAAATTGTTCCTCCTCTCGTCCAGGAATCCATTCCTCTATCAAAAATGGCTGAAGTGGACATTCCCATGGTTGAGCAGGAGCCTTTTTCTCCTTCGCAACCTCCAGCCTCTGGCTCTAAGAGTCGTAGAAACTGCCTTGCATGCAAACGCAAGCGTCGGCGAAAGGGTCTCTTAGTTGAGCAGGTCACCTCGCAAAGGAAGGAGGAAGGGATGATCGTCCCTATTTTAGGGCCTCTTACAGTGTTTCCCTCTTCCCTTCCTTCTCCTTCTCTCCTGTCTAGTTCCACCCTACTCCCAACTTTTGCTATGAGTGCAAATGTACCTAATCCCAGGGGGGTACAGGTATTCATTGCAACTTCGATGGAGCCGCCTTTGATGTTTGTTCCGGATATCTAGCCTTTCTCGAAGCCCATAGATATGGTTAATACCTTGGTTGTATCCGTTGTTGTTCTTTCCTCCTCTTCCTCCACGCCTCTAACCTCGTTTGTGGGGAGTTCATGTCCTTTGAGAAAGAAAAAAGTGGAGTACGAACCTTCTAGCAGCGAAGGATGTCAGAGGAGCCCACCTTCTCCACAAGGTGGCCCCACGTTGACTTGTTTTGTCTTAGTGACAAAACCAGTCCTAGCTTCCCCTGAGTTTGTCACCACTCCCGAGTCCTTCGATGAGCCTAGTAGTGAATCTTAGGCGCAACCTGCCCTGTCCATTGAAGTTAAACACGACGCTCCTGTGGGCTACATGTTTAACTCTATGGATGAAGTTTCATCCTTGTTAGCAATCTTTGAGAAATCACTGACCTTAGCTCCATAAGAGCTCGGCGAAGAAGACCTTGCGGGGGATTCTTCCTTAGCTCTTCTTATAGGAGGGTCAAATGCTCCTCCTCTTAACATCCCACCATTACAGGTTCATCTTCCTTCCCCCTATGATGATATAGAGTGGAAAGTAGATGACCTCTTGGTTGATCAATGTTAGGGGGGAGGGGCCTCTTCTTGATCTTATGTATGTGTGTGTGTATCGTGATGTATTCCCCTGTGCCCATACTATGTGTGCCTGGATGACCCTTGTCACCCCTGTTGGTGCTTGGATACAAGCATGTTTTTGTGGCATAAACCTTCTTGTATTTGTATCATCATTCTTCCATGTTTGTGCTTGACTTTTGATAAATTGGGGACGATGCAAAGCGTTGGGGGCATTTAGGCTTCCCTTCCATGTTGACCCAATTTTCTATTTTTACTTTGTCTTCTCGTGCATTCCTCATATGGCCTAACATAGTAGGGGGTTGATGATAGTTCATTCATATACTATTACTATACATATATATATTTATGAGTAGTTCTGACCCCGAAATATCAGGCTACCCTTGTGTCCTTTATTTGCATTTTTCCCTCTTTTACTTTTCCTTTATCTTTTTCTATACTTTGCTTGCATTGTCCCTCTTATGTATGACAATGCCTTTCTTCAACATTTTGATTTTTAGAAAATGCATTCGTTGCCAACAAATCTTTTCTTGAAAATCTTCGCAAACTTTTCCTTAGAATCACATTCTCAACTTGGAACCCTAACGTAACATGTTTTCTTCATCATGGGTTCGTAAAGAAAGGACTCGAAGACCTTCCTCCAAAGTGAGAACAACTTTGATCTTCCCCTCACATGGGGGCATATCCTTCCTTTTGAATTCCTTGATGAAGTGAACATCTTTCGAAAGGATCCTTGGATGATGGATTGCTCTAAGAAAAGAAAACATCTGCTTTGAAACTATGTGTCCCTTGAGTGGACCCCCTTTCTTCATGGCAGGTTCCTGAGGGACCCCCCTTTGAAAGTTTTTTTTATCTCAAATGGATTCTTTCGCGTCTAGCTTGGGGGAAGCTTGACTAGACCTTTTCTATTTCTTTCGCATCTAGCTTGGGGGCAGCCTAACTAGACCTTTCTTTTCAAAAAACGCGTCCCTTGAGTGGACCCCTCTTCTTTTGAAGGGTTCCCGAGGGAGCCCTTTGAAAGAATTCCTAATCATCGACGGTTTGTGTGACTGCCCGCTTACTTGCCTACATGGCCACTTGTTGACTCTGTGAAGTTCACTTTCTCAGGTTTCCTCCATGCTAGATTTTTTGGGGGATACCTCCCTGCAGGACTGAGAGCCTGTAGGGTGCTTCCTTTGGGTTTCCCCCATGCTAGAGTTTTTGGAGGACAACTTCCTTGCAAGTCTGTGGGACTATAAGGCGCTTGCTTCACTAGGAATCCTCCATGCTAAAGTCTTTGGGGGACACCTTCCTTGTAGGACTGAGAGCCTGTAAGGCACTTTCTTTTTCAACTTCATAGTTCCAAGCAGCTATGGAGTCCTTTTCTTTCCCTACACCTCCAGGTACGCCAGATCATGTTATGCTTCCTCAATGGTTTAGGTATACATTTCTAACCTTACTCTCTCCTTAATCTACTTTATCGAGCACTCATCAATACTTGTTCTCGCTAAAGTGGGGGAAAAAATGTATAGGAATAAATTTGCACCCCATGTGTAAATCCCCTTTTTCCTTTATCCACCTTAGAAAACCAAGTTCAGAGGCTTAATTCCACCTAAGCCCATTGCTTGCATCCCACTTGGTGCTTTTTTTGAGCATTGGTGGAGGTGTTTCTGTCGAGGATGCCCGTGTGCCACACATATGTCCTTGATAGATTCCTGTGGCTGAACTTGCAAAGGCGTTACACTTCTCATTGGGAGTCAAGTTGTAACACCCCCTTCGGCTGACCGACCTGAATATGGACATTTTTCTCCATCCCTTCTTCAAATTCACTCCTTGAACAAGAATTTCATCTCTTCACATTCTCTAAGCATTTAAGCAGCCATTCTCACACTCTTACACTCATTCTTAAGCATTCTATCAGCACCTTTGCACCTCATTGCAGCAAACACAACACTCCATCACTTTGGTAGAGCAAGTTGGGAACAAAACACCATTGCAAAAGAGGCTTGAGTACTCTCATTTTCTCCCCCAATCAACCTTGAGTGCTCTTATGGAGGTGGTAAGCTTCCCTTTCCTTCCTTCTATCACTTGGTTGAGTTAGCACTTTATTGTTTTGTAGTGCTTTTGTGCTCTTTACTATATTGTTTCTCTTTATCTCGCTTTCTTGGTTGTCTGTGGAGGTGGAAACACCTAAATAGGGGTCTGACTGAGGCAGGCCCCTATACAACTACCCAAAATTTTCCTCTCTTTCTATGTGTAGGAGTACGTTCTTTCGAGGAGCTAGCTGGCGAATAAACTCTTCTATGAAATCATCTTCGTCACTCTAGCTTTGGTATATTTTCTTTATCACATTCGTTTGTACTTCTTGTATTTCATAGTGTTGTTTTTCTACTAGTTCACATTGTATTTTTTAGTTCCTTGGCCATACAGACGCCAACGCACCTGAGAGACACCAGCGCGTTGTGCTATCATCCCAGAACTGCACTCTCATCCTCAGACAAAGAGTTATTTGAGATACAGTGTTGAGGTAAAAAACTAGCTCACCTAGCCTCATTTTGAATCTTTGGATTATAGAGTAGTTTTAGGACTTTATAATCCTCATCATTCTCATCCTCATATTCTAACACCCCATTTAGCTGAGGTAAGTTAGGGTAGCCTTTCACGTCTTGGCCCTCGGTGACCTGGGGCCTTGCATGTGGTGGTCCCCCTCTCTTACATCATCATATGCAAGAAATTGTGTCTAAGTACATTAGAGGATGTGTAATGTGTGCAACAAGCAAGCCTAGCAATAGGAATTTGGGATTGTATACAACTTTACCTGTACCATCCCATTCATGGGAGATTATCTGAATGGATTTTGTCGGGGACTACCAATGTCTTGGAAAGGGCACTATTATCTATTTGTGGTAGTGGATAGGTTTAGAAAAATGTGCATTTTGATGCCTTGTAAAAAAAAGTCATAGCTGAACTAACATCACACTTGTTCTTCCAATTTGTATGAGTTCATTTTGGGCTTCCAACTTCTATTGTATTGGATTGAGATTCTTGATTCTTAGGGGAATTTTGGTCAGCATTATGAGAGCTTATGGACACAAGACTGAAGAAGAGCACAACATTCCATTTGCAGAAAGATGGACAGAAAGAAGTAGTCAATAGGCTAGTGGTTCATCTTCTCAGAGGTTACTGTAGTAAACATCCTAAGTTGTGGCATGAAATTTTACATTATGTGCAACATGCTTACAACCATGCAACACACTCTTCTACTCAAAGATCTTCTTTTGAAACTTGTTTTAGTTATTTTCCAAGGGAACCTATGGGTTTTTCTTTCAAGAAGGAATATGTTAAAGATGGACATCATGATGAAGACAAGGCCTTGAAGTTCATCTAGAAGATCCAAGCAGTCCATAAGGTAGTTTAAGCACAGTTGGAGAAGAGCTAGGAAAAGTACAAACCCTGACATGATAAGCATCGTATTGATCATCTATTTTAGGTTGGTGACAGAGTTTGGTTACACATTAGAAGGAAAGAATGCAAGGTGAAGGTAAAAAGATCAAGCCAATTAGGTATGGACCTTTTGAGATTCAAGAAAATATTGGTACAAATGCTTTTCGCTTAAATTTACCTCCTTATATGCATATCTACTTAGTTGTTAATGTAGCAAATTTGAAATTGTGTGAAGCTCCTATGATACTGGATGAGGAGGCTGATGTTCAAATTCCTTCTGTTGATGATCTATCACCTATGTATATGAATGAGTTGTAGGAAGATGCAATCCTAGATAGCAATGTCATAACTTCACGAAGGGGTGTTGTTGAGTACCTTAGAGTGGGACTTAAAGGGATGAATCCTAGCAAAGAAAAATGGATGGAGGTTGGAAAAGTGAGGGAGTTGTATCCTCACTTACTTTCTATGTAATTAGGCTTTTGGAGGTCCAAAAGCTCTCCAGTGGGGAGGATTGATCTAGGTGGATATTTTTTACCAAAAATTGATAGTTCCAAATGTTGAAGAAAATGACACCATATCTAAGAGCTTGTTGAGATGATTCTAACACAACTTGATACTCGTCAATCGAAGTCCGTATGTGCAAGTTATGGCCAGTCAAAGTTTCCAAGAACATGTTGATTAGGTAGTACATATGCTGATGTCAACATGAAATTGGCATGATGACATGGCACACTTAGGAGGTGGCATGTGGTAAGTGATGATGTCAACATGATGACATGGCAAGTACAATTGGCAATTTGATGAAATGGCACAGGCTGTTGATGTGGACCAATGGCATGGTGCCACGTGTCGGGATGTAGGTGAATGGCATGATGCCATGTGGACCAATGGTTGGGTGCCACGTGGAACTATTGCATTGCTCCAAAAGGATGGTTGGTTAAAAGGTTTGTTGGGGAGGTTCAAACACCCAACCTCCCCCTTACTATTCTCAACCTTCACCACTGGGCCACGCGTGATTCACGGTAACCATGGGTGATATATTCTATTTAAATTTGAACAAAGCCTATATTAAGCAAAGAGGATGGCCGATGGTTTGAACCGTCAACCTCCCAAATCACAATGACCACTCATTTTCCACTGTGACATGCACACTTACCTCAATATAGAATGATGACAAATCTATTTTGTTATATGTTAAACTGTGAGGGATGAAAAAGAGGGGCTCAGGTTTGAACCCGAGCCCTCCTATATATATATTGTAAAATATTATACCATTAGAATAGAGCCTGAAGGATGTAATTATAGTGCACAAAATGTTATTTGAAGTCATATTTTCTCAAGATAGCTATAGGTTTTCAAAGGATTTTGAAGCCTAATTATTGTAATCAAGAGGGGGATAATACTTGAAGACTTCTTTACTATTGAGAAGAATGTGTAAAGGCCTTAGCTACAGATTGAAAGGTTCCTTTTGATGTATTTAAGTGTTGGAGCATTATAAAGGATCGAAAACTCATTGAAGAGTGGCCCGAAGATGTAGCCCAATTTTGGGTGAACTCTGTTATCAATTTGTGGTCTTTTGTCTTCTTTATTTTTGTGTTCTTATTCATATTTCCAGTTTATTAAATATTTTTCAAAAGGATTTTATTTAAGTTTAAGACAATTTCTGTTTACCTAAATTAACATTCACTCAGGAAACTATTGTCATAGATCTTTTTGAATCAACCAACAATAATTACATCCAATTCCAATCACTATCATGAAAAAATCTATTTGCATTCTCATTCTATCTATCCATCTATCATTATTCTCATTATTCTACCATTTTCCTCACTAACGTTATTTTCTAACATTTCTATTTTCTATTGTACAGTTTCATCCACATGTGTCATAATATAATACTATAAAAAATAAAAAACATACATTCATAATCATCTAGCCCATCCATCCATTAATCATAGAACTCTAAATCCATATAATTATCCATACATACATCATCAACTATCTATCCATAAATAAAATAAATGCATCCATATAATCATACACAAGACATAAAACATCGATCATAAAATATATTATGATTACATTCATTTTTTGATCATAAAGCTATATAACATTAAAACATAGAAAAATTGAAACCCTAAGATTTCACTTTAGGGTTTGGGAACTTTTTTAAATGTTTCATTAAAGATTTGAATGGTGGTGGGGGTTTGATGATTTGGACAAGGTATAGGACTGAATTACAACCTGAAAGGTGAGTCAACCTTCCTTTAACCAAATCTGGAAATGTACTAAGGATGAAATGCAATGATCCAATTGACCTAATGATGCAAATTACTGTTCTGATACAAATACAACAAACACTAAAAGTCACAAACAAATTTAGACTACATAAATGGAATGAGAAAGAAATTGTGCACCTGTGGTATGAATATGAGGCAAAAAATGGAGGACATAGGCACCCAAGGTGCCATTTTCCTTGTAGGGAAATTTTAGATATATTTTCACATTCCTTGGGTAGCAGATCAGAGCTTCCATTTCCCACCAGTTGTAATGTCAGATAATTTTGTAATTGTGTTTTCATGAGTTTTCAATGTGTATGGTAAATCAATTATAACAAAAAATAATGGATCTTCAATCTTCTTCAGACCTAAAACCTACACATTCAAAGAGGGAAGAAAGGTTGTGCCATTTAGGGGCTTTCCTTGGTCAAACCTCGTGTTAGTGTTCCACTTTCACAATGACAATGTCAATGATAAAAGGATAAATGACATGAAGGAATGATGAATCCACAAAGTTCTATAACTTACCAACCTTTAATAGTTTCCTTGAAGGACTAGAGTCATACACATCTCCTCAAGGTTTTGGATCTTTCTTGCTTTATTTGCTTGAATTGCTTGAATTGATTGGAGACCTACAAAGGGTTAGCCTTCATAAACAATATGAAAACATAAACATTAACACACTCACATACAGTTTGGCATGATGCTCAGATATTGAATTTCTACAATAAATCTTTAGTGGTTGCTCTTGACTTGCTTAATAATGCTCTTCATAATAATTTCTCCAATAATATCCTATATTTTTCTTGTTAATGTTCAAATGATGCAATAACTAGAAATTTATATGCTATTATTCTAATTTTGACTTGCTTCGGCCTGTTTCTTATAACTCGCTTTATCTGCTTTAACTGTGTATATATTGTTATTATATTTATACTTGATCTCATGGTGAAGAGTAGACGAGACTCCCTTTATGGCATGAATCCATGGTCTACCGAGGAGAAGGTTATATGAAAGAGGTCTTGGCATAGCATAAACAGGTGTTTGTAAAGTGACATTTTCTACCCAGAGAAGTAATGTGATCACTCCTAATGGTTGCTTGTTAACATTATCAAAGCCAAAAATTGAAAGATCATTAGGTTCTATGAGATTCTTGTCCATGCCAATTTTATCTAGAAGATCAATGCTACAAACATTAAGACCCAATCCATTATCTATGACAGTAAGTTGAATTTCAATTCTGTTAGCGATCACCATTATCATTAAGGCTTCATTTTTCTTTCGAATCTCAACTAAGAGAAATTCATGTTAAGGGAATGTAATATCCAGATTTGTTACTTTTATACAATCAAACAAGGAGTTGATACACCATTCAATTTAATAGAAGTTGGGACATCAATCTTCTACAAAGCCTCTTGGAGAATTCTATGGTATGTAGGTGACGTTTGAATCAAATACCAATGGGAAATCTTGGCTGGAGTATTATGGAGTTGTTCAACAAGATTATATTCCTTACCACTATACTACAAAATGTTAGGTGCAAGTGGGAGATATGGTTGAGGTAATGGGATTGATGTTGGAATTTGTTTTGGTTTCTTATTGTTTCTAGTGTTATGTGTGAGGAACTATGTGATAACTTGGTTGCTACAACACATATTACTAGTAAGTTATTTTGCAAAGTTTAAGATATGGTGAAGAGGTTTAGGAGGTCCTATAATGAGAGGTGACTTAGGATGTCCAATAATTAAAGGAATTTTAGGAGGTCCAATAATTAAATGAGACATAATAGTCAATTGTGTGTTCATAACCTCAACTAGGTTAACTACTTGTTGATGATTTTCTATGGATGGTGGATCTAATGTCAACTTATCATCTTCATCTATGCAATCCATCTTTCTATCTTTTGAAAGAAATGTATCAACGATTTTATCCTCTTGTCCAACAATATCTTCTAAAGTAGGAGAAGCAGGGGAAGATAAACAAACAATATGATGCCCAATGATTGGATCATCCAACACCAAGATACCATCATCACTAATAGGTGAGGTATCGAGAGAAGAACAATTATGTGTCATGATTGTCCATGATTGCATCCTCTTGCACCAAAACCTTCTCACAAGTAGGAGAAATATTGGGAGAATAACTAACATGATTGGTAATGTTTTTGTTTCATTTCCTTAGATTTTTCTCATAGGTAGAAAAATTATAATTATGCAATCCATGTGTTACCATATCAAAACCACATCTTTGAAAAGGAAACATGTTGCTAATTTCCCTATGGATCAAATGATTAAAATCAAACAGATTTGGAAATAGAATTCCAAAACAAAAACCAAATCTGAATAGAGGATACACACAAGAATTCACACAAATGTTCTTAGGTCAAAATGCCTGGACAAGGGAACCTATGTCCTGCATAGGTTTTTGTAAATTTCAAAATTGGATTGTGTATAATATTGTTTAAGGAACTCAGGTTTGTTTGTAAGTAGGTTGGACAGTGAATATTTTTCCAAAATTTACCCAATTTATGATTATGTAACACATAATTCAAGTGTGCAACAATTTGCAAAATTTTCAAGCAATAAAATTTTCACGTCAGGTTCACCAAAATGAAACATGAAAAAGGTGAAACCCTAAGATTTCACGTTGGGGTTTGGACACTTTTTTAAATGTTTCATTAAAGATTTGAATGGTAGTGGAGGTTTGATGGATTTGGACAAGGTATAAGATTGACTTATAACCTAAAAGGTGAGTCAATATGCCCTTAACCAAATTTGAAAATGTCTTACAGATGAAATGCAATGATCCAATTGACCTAATGACACAAATTAGTGTTATGATATAAATACAACAAACACATAAATTCATAGAAAAATTCAGACTACAAAAATGGACTGAGCAGGATACTGTACACTTGTGGTTTGAATTTGAGGCCAAATGGAGGACATAGGCACCCAGGGCGCCACTGCACTTGTAGGGAAGATTCAAATATATTTTCGTAGTCCTTGAGTGCCAGATCAGAGCTTTCGTTTCTAACTTGTCGCACAGTCGAATCATAGTCAAATAATTCTGTAATTGAGTTTCATGAGTTGTCAGGGTGTAGGGTTTCAATTGCAACAAAAAATAATGGATCTTCAATGTTCCTTCAATCTTCTTCAGGCCTGAAACCTGCACATTCAAAGAGGGAAGACAGGTTGTGCCATTGAGGGGCTTGCCTTGGTCAAACCCCATGTACGTGTTTCCACTTTCACAATGGCAATGTCAATGATAAAAGGATAAATGAAAGGAAGGAATGTTGAATCCACAAAGTGTTGCAACTCACCACCCTTTGATGGCTTCCTTGAAGGAGTGAAGTCATACACATCTCCTCAAGGTTTTGAATCTTGCTTGCTTGATTTTCTTGAATTGCTTGAATTGATTAGAGACCTACAAAGGGTTATCCTTCACAAACAATATGAAAACATAAACATGAACACACTCACATACAATTTGACATGATGCTTGGATCTTGAATTTTTGTAATAAATCTTTAATGGTTTCTCTTGACTTGCTTGATAATGCTTTTCATAATAATTTCTCCAATAATCTCCTAGATTTTTCTTGTTAATGTTCAAATGATGCAATAACTAGGTATTTATACGCTATTATTCTAATTTTCTGAAAATTAAATCCTAATGGTTGACTTTAGATATCCAAATTTCAAATAATAAAATATTGACTCTGAAATATTTGAATTTGGAGCTAAAATAGAGGGACATAGGCGGCCTAAGGGCTATTGTCCCAACCCCATTTTTCAAAAATTACAGTGTTGGGGATAAAGTATTAAATGAGAGCATTTGTTTTGTGCTTGCAAATTGTTAGAAAATGTTTTAAATTGGGCCATAGAATGCATAATTTAGGAAATTAGGTGTTCAATTAGGTCCAATAACTTAAAGGGGAGCAAAACATAATGTGAAATTGTCAAGGGTGACAATTTACGTCACTACAAACATTATCTATTACATTTATTTTTTAGAAATAATTGTTGCAACAAGCCAATTTATCATTTCTAACTATCATTTATTTGAAGTAAATTAATTTATGCTAAACTATAAACATTTAATTAAATTAGTGTAGATTAGCATTAAAGAAAGTTTATTTTCCTTTACAAATATACAAATTTTACATATCCTTAATTTTGTTAAGCAATATAACATAATTTCCTAATATTCATAAAACAAATAAAGTTACAAAACACATTTAACCACAATGATATATAAAATAAATTTATAAAATATATAAACAATATCAATATACAAAAATGTTAAATAGCCTAACTTATAAATTGTGATTAATGTATTTGTAAATTTTAAGAAACATTCACTATATATATATATATATATATTAAATCAGATGAAATTCAAATTATCAAATCGATTTAACCAAAAAAAAATCTCGATTTGACATAAATTTAGGAACTTAGATTACACGAAATTAGGTAGAACGATAAGTGAATCCTTTTCCCTACACCAAATATTTAAAAACAAAAATACACAATCTTTACACCTGATTTGGGTGCCTTTGTATTTCTTTTCTTACAGATATGGGTGCCTACACAATCTTTACACTTGATTTGGGTGCTTTGTATTTCTTTTCTTACAGATATGGGGTGCCTTTGTATTACTTTTCTTAGAGATGACCAATGAAAGAGTACCATAGAATCAAAATTTCCATGCACATAGAGACAAATTAAGTCTTAATTAGCCCCCACAAAAGTATATCCCTCCTACCTTTCCTAGCCTCTCCACCCCCTCCTTTGACTACGAAGGCTTTATCATTGCCCAATCCACTTTTTCATGGATTTGATGCTCCCCATCTTTCCTCCAAAGGAGCAATGTGGGCTCTTGCAAATCATACCTTTGATTACAAATATCGACATACCTAAAAGTACACTTGTTTTCTTCTATTGAATAGTTTCTAACCAACTTTGGAATCATCACTAGTTGAGTCGTAAGGGTCACCCATAAAGCTTTTCCATGTGATCATGCAGATCTTCCATTCAAGCCCTTCTATGAAAGATGCCCAATATGCATGACATAGACATATGTCTTTTCTATGAGACATTTATAACATGGCCTAGATTTTCATGTGGGCAAGTCAAGAAACCACTTGATTTGCTAACCTTATCTTCTTTATCAACAACACTAGGTATCTTTAGAAAGTTTTTTTCTTAAAGAAAGCTAGAGCCCATTTTTGTACAAGCACACTAATAGAATAGTTAACTTGTTCCCCATCTTGATTTGACTGCAACTACTCCGAATCCATGTTAAAGGCATGGGTTTGTAATACAATAATATTATTGTTTGAGTTCAAAATCTAAGGGCATATTTTTAATTCTACTTTTCCTTGAGGGTATAGATTTCATACTTTAAAAGTCAGAAAAGTACATAACCATATAAAGAAAGAAATAATTTGGGTGGCCCATCATATATAAATATATTCCATCTAGAAGTTGGAAATAACATAATAAAAGGAGATCACCACCAAAAGTTAAAATAGAATCCAACTATAAGATACTTGCATTCCTAAAGATTGAAAGGAAATCAAATCAGAGCAAAAAAAAAATATATGTAGCCATAAAGGAACATATCTAATAGATTCATTTTTTAATATAAATAATATTTAAAATAATTCAATGTGTTACACTAAATTATAAGAAAATTAATCAAAATAACATTATTTTGAGTAGCATATATATGGAGAAGTTTTATGTAAAATAGTATAAAAGAACAATTAAACTGTTAATCAACAAGCATTATTTCAATAGAAAAAGGAAGCGAGTCTCTATCAAAAAGATTTTCTTGATTATCCTAAAAATCTTTACCATCCAAATAGGATTTCACCCCTTTATAATACCTTCATCTTCGTCTTTTTTAATAAAATCGTAAACATAAAGATAACATATCTAATATATTAATTTTTTTTTAATATAAACAATAATTTTTAAATATAACAAAAATAAATGAATTCAACAATAGAAAATCAATAAAATATAAATAGGCCTAAATGGGAATCCTTTCCTCTTTAGCGTGTATGGGAAGTAAGGCGTGGGTAATGTATGGTACGGATTACTTACTATAATTTGCTATTTTTTTATATTAAACAAAGCTATAATTTGCTATTTTGGGATTTGTAAGATATTTGGAGATCTTGGAAGATTTTTTAGAAAGAAAATGGGAGAATATAGTTGTCCTTCCTCATGTGACCTTATTTTATCCTTTTTAAGTTTCTCACGTATCTATCTACTTTATTATTGCTAGTTTCTCATGTACTTGCTAAAGTCATTGAAATTAATATTATTTTGATTCTTCACATTTTTATAATGGCTATTTTTTATGTTTTAGGTTTCTTTTGATTTTATTGTAGATTTATAACATTATATATTTCTATTTTTGATATTATTAATTTTCAAGATTAAATTTTTATTTGTAGATTTATTATATATTATTGTAGATTATATTTGTAGGTGCAAATTTGATTTATGACACTTTCATACTCATAGTTTTAAAGTTTAAATTTTTACCTATAAATTTCATAAAATAGGTCAATTTTTCTTTCTTTTAATAATTGTTGGAGTCACTTTAAAACATGTTTATGTTAATTTGAGTGCATATTGTTGTAAATTTGAGTGTATATTGTTGTATTTAAAGACATTCACCCATTCATTTAAAAATCACATAGGAATCCACTTAATACATAGAGAGATCAATCTTTGTGGATAGAGTAAAAGCAATCTACTAGCATTATTAGAGTATTAAATCAATAATTATCATCTCAAGTTCCTTGCATATTTACTTGTTATCTTCAATCTTTTTGTTTAGAGTTGTAAAGTTGGTCTATTTGAGGTCTAGTTGAGGAGAACACGACCTTGACAATTTAATAATTTTTTTAAAAGTGTTTTTAGACACCACTCGTCCTTACACATATTAGATATTAGAAATCAAGATGAACATGCTTCAAATTGCAACAATTTGTTAGATCATTTTTTTTTCTTTACAACAAGGATCAATTTGTTAGATCATTTCTGCAAGTTATAGATTCAAATTTGTGTATCTTGTACATGTCCACACACATGAAGTTTAGGGCTGCAAACACAAATTCAAACCCAAAATAATACAATGAGTTTTTTAGGTCAACAATAGAACATAAAATTCCAAAACCCCTATAAATACATTTCTACATTCCACAATTTTTTTTTCTATCTACAAATAAGAGCTAAGCGTCCTTACAATTAATTTATTTAATTTTTACATTTATTGCATTTAATTTCTACAAATTTTCATAATAAATCTTAACTCTTTTATTTGGTCTATTTTATAATTCAATAGTCAAAAGTGAATTTTGATCATTAAAATTACAATCACTCTTTACCACTATTTAACATGGGTGAAGTGTAAAATTACAAGTAATTGTTTAAACATAGAATTAAATAATTTTATTTGTTGAAGTATTTCTCCTTTTAAATTAAAAAATAGTATCTTTTTATAGTCCAAAACAATATGTGCCAAATTTGTATCCAACCTATATATATATATACAAAATATTAAAAATGAGGAAAAAAAAAATAAAAAATAAAAAATGTTGGCAGTTAGAACTATCACTATCTAACCATTGACGGTCAAAATAAGTCATGTAGAAACCCATTAAATTTTGTAGGGCTTTCCACTAAAGATTCACATGAAGATCCTCCCATGGCATTTTATATTCTACGAACAAAATCTTGTGGGATTTGGAGTCTTTTGACATGTGTAGCATAACTATTAAAGTATTCTTAATATTTCAAATGACAAAATTTATATTAGATTTGAAGGTCAGAAAAGCCATGATTTTGTGGAATTTTGTGAGGTGTACGGGAACATAAAAATCAAAGAAAGGGTGATGTGTGGGGCCCCGCTAATGTTGTGGAATTATGTAAGATTTTGGTTAGAAAATATTGATTAGAAGATCCAAGTTGAAAGCGACTCATTACCAACTTTTACTATTATTAATCTATGCAAAGTCCAATTGAATAGTACGAGGCTAGCACACTAATCAAAGAAGAATAGTACGAGGCTAGCACACTAATCAAAGAAATGCAAGAGTTTTTGTAAGACATGAATAGGCTAATGTATGTTTATTGATGTAGGGAGCATCTTCATTTTATTTTATTTATGTTATTATCATCTCAATCAAGATGACAAGAATTGTTAAAGAAATTATGACAACATAGTATTATAATCATGTAAAATTATTTATCAAAATTTAATTTATAGATTGGTATGTGGAGAGGAGAAAATTGTTTGATTCACACTTGTTTTTATTTGTTTTATGTTTACATTGGTCTTGTTTTTAGATGTGTCATTTTGATGTTTAGTTTAGGACACTTTTACATATAAAATGACAAAATTCAACAAATTTCTTACTTTTAAACTAGTTTAACCTAATTGAGATGGACCCAACACAATTCTTACTAGTTTTATCGCCTAAGACAATTCTTACTAGTTTTATCGCCTAAGACTAAATTACAAGTGTGCTCATGTGCCCTAGATAGAATGGCATAGACAATTGTGTCCACCTTATTCAAAAATTATTTCACCTTGTCTTGTGCTAACTCCCTCTAAAAAGAGGATTATTGCACCCATTGTCTTGTATGCAAAAGCATGTGAATTTTCCACATAAGATATCATATTTAAAAATAAGTCTTAGGGCACCAATCAATCATTATAGATCAATACAAGATACCAAAAATCTAGGGAGCATTTAAGAGAACTAATCAAACATCAGGGAGCATAAAATCATATAAAAAATTCTACATTTTTCTTGCCAATACTCTACTTGGCATATTGTATCTTGCATGCCTTTACTATTTTCAATTCTCATGAAAATAAAATAAGTGTGAACAAGGCTTAAGGAAGTCCAAAACTTCCATCATAGCACAACACCCTCCTAGAGGCGTTCATCAGCACTACTTTGATGCAAACACATATATTGAAGTAGGAGCGCAAAATTTTAAGGTAGGGAATAGTCATGATAAAATTGTGGTGGGAAGGATATAATCACATAAGATTGGGACAAAGTCACATAAGATCTTGTTTGGTAGTAAAGTATAATTCACAAACACAGTTAAATAAGTCATACTCTACATGTCACTTTTAGAGCTTATAATTGATCATTGAACACTATTACCCAATCCAAATCAGTATCAACTTTTACCAGTGTCAACAACAAAGACATTATAATTCTCTAATTACCTTTTTAATTTCTTAGAGTAAACTCATTGTATTTATTAAGTTTGAACTATATTGATTATTATATTTTTTGGACCTAGAAATTTATACTTGTGGGGACTATTAGGGTTCACTTAGTTTCTCCAAATTTTAGTGAATCCCTCCTTGCCAAAGCCTTCTATCTTTATTCATAGAGTTTGAATCTTTTCCTTATTTTTGATTTTATGACCTCATTTTTATTTGATTTTTTAATTTTTGATTTTAAATCTAAAAAAATAGTTGTGTTTATATTGCTCCCCTTCTTTTAATTAATCAATTATATATATGAAAACATAAACCAAAATATAATCTTCCATTTAAAAATTCTAAATTAAATATAACCAAGACCATGCATCAAGTTGAAATTCCTACCATAAAAAATCTAAATACAACAATGTACTCAAATAATGAAGATTCCTTTGACCATAGAGCATATTTTGGTATAATGTATAAACTTGAGAATATTTATAATACAATTCAAATGTTTAAGGATATCTTTTCCAACCTTTATAATAAATATAATTCCAATCCTTTAGACATACATAATTCCCTCTATTGTATGATTATACCTAATTCTTATGGAATAAAGTAATTAAAAACTTTGGTCAAAAGATGAATTCCTCTTTTCTTTATGATACATCTCTCCTTCCACATTCACAAGTCTTCTCTTTCATTGTTTATTCCCAATGTCCATCACCCATTTTCTCCTTTTGATATTATGTAATTCCCATAAAGCACCCACAAAATATAGCTAATATTTTTTTAATACATGTAGCTAGGAAGATGTGCAATGACCATTGGGTGTCATTGTTGAGTATGAGTGGCACTTGATACTAACCAAGACAAGGCTAGAGTTTTGAAGGTGAATGAGAGGAATAGTAAAAGAATGATATGATAACATGTAGCAATGTCTAAAGATGTGGAAAATAAAAGATAATCCTTGTAGGAAGGATTTATGGATAACATTCATCTTCATGTAACAAACTTAACTCATGATGCAAAGGTGACTTATTTAATCATCTAGCTAGCACACAATTTATTAGGTCAAAAAATTATTTAAAAGTCAAGTTGAATTCTTGTGTGTGTATGTGTTTATATATATAATTATGATAAGCTAGTAGAATATGGAAAAATAAGAAAAATGATATAAGATATCATATACATAAACACATAAATAATAGACTACACCTATTTATCATTTATGATATTATTATATTTTTATAATATATCATAATATTTTATAATATATAATAAAGTGTGTATTAAATTTTATATGAAATAAATAATATATTATCTTTTACCCTCTTAATTATAATCTCAATTTTTATAGAAGTTTCCAAATATCTTTAATAAATATTTAATATATAAAATTATGATATATTTTTTATAAATTATATATCTTAATTAATAATATTATATTATAAGAGCACACACAAGTAGCAGAGTTGGATTGGGTTGTGGGTTTGCTCCCCACATATTTCAGGTTCGAATCTAAGGCCTGAGCTTACCTTCAATGCACGTGGTTTATGGGCTATTGTATGCATCCTTAGGGGACTAGTCTCACCTTAGCTCACCTTGTAAAGGGAACACATTGGGCTGAGTTGCGGGAACACCCCTAGGTTATATATATAAAAAATAAAGAGAATTTGATATGATTTATTAAATATAGTAAAATATATGAATTAATATGGTTATAAAAATCTAAAAAATTTAACCTTTATGAATTTAATATAAATTCTAAATTATAATCTAGTTCAAAAAAATTATGTTATTTAGTGATTAGATGAATCATCTAAATCCATCATTAGTTGGGTGTGTTGCATGGTAATGCATATTGTTTGTAAATCCTTCCTACCAACTTGTTCTTTTCTTACAATATCTTTCAACATCGCTATTTGTTATTATCACATTCCTTTACCATGCCCCAAATTCACCTTCACAACACTTTATCTTTCTTTGACTACTATGAAGTTTCACTCACACACAATAGTGACACTTGGTGCTTGTTGCACCACAACTCTCTAGTTGTATACATTTAAAAAAGTGTTAGCTATATTTTTATGGATTTTATTTCAACGTTTAATGAAAATTACAAATTCCACTTTTCAAACATGCTACCCCTTCTAGCTCCCAAGTTATCATTACTCCCTTTCTAGTTCTATTGGAATGTGCTAACTATATAAGCAGGTTAATCATTCAAAGAAAGGGAAACGATAAAGACACCATATACATAAATAATATACTACACCTAATCAATAAATTATTTTATTATATAATATAATATGTAATAATAATGTGTGTTTATTAAATTTTATAAGCAATAAATGATATATTATCTTGTCCTCTCTTAATTAGAATCTCAAATTTTATGAAGGTTTTCATGTCTTATATTTATATATATTTAATATATAAATTATGATATAAAAAAAATAAAAATGTATTAATATATATTATATATCTTAATTAATAATATTGTATGATAAATAAATATTGATATAATTAGTTATATTAAATATAATAAAATATGAACTAATGTGGTTAAATATAAATTTAAAAAATTGAATTCTTAGGAATTTAACTTGAATTAGATAAATTAAATCTAATCTAAAAAAAAAGGTGCTATTTTGGTGATTGGATGAATCACCTTTCCATCATGAATTAGTTGCACTACATGGGAATGCATGCCACTTGTAAATTCTTCCCATCAACTTATTCTCTTATTTCCACCTCTTTCAACATTGATACCAGATCTTCACATCATTATTTTAAACCAACCCCCTTAGTTACTTCTATCCCTCATTTCTTATCTAATTTGTTTACCCTCATCACATCTTCTATCTTCTCTTGTACATAGTTTCACTACAATTTTATTATTATTTTCATCTTCTTTTTACATTACAACTAGTCTTCTTTTTCAGTAATTTATTCTCTTAATTGTATGCTTGTTTGTGTAATTTTCTCTCCTTCACATTTTTAATTAATTAAGTTTCTTGGTTTTCATGCTTTCCAAACTCCTTGGCATTCCATGCTTTGAGTTGCTTCTGCAATCCTATATTCTTTAATTCCTCACATTGAACATAGATCACAAAGTATGATCCAAGACATTGTTGTAAACAAAGCAAACACAATTCTTTACAAAAGCTTTTCTTATTCACTCACATGGACTATGAAGACTTTGAGTTCATTATTGGCCAAACTATTTGTTGTCATTATAAGAAATATGTAAGGCATTAAAATGATAGATACATGCTTGAATGCACACATTACTACAACATGGCTTTCTTATGTCTTCATGAAAGATTTATCACGATGTTTGTGTCCATCCTACTTTACAGAGTCTCCAACATCTCATATGCCACCCTCATCTATTTTTTCTTCTTAAAACCATTGTAACTATACTTGTTATCGACATCATTATATGTTAAAATAGCATTCCCCAATATTAATGTGGTAGAAACTTAAGAAATAAATTATACCGATGTCAATGACCAAGGTAACTCAATGGGATTCAACATTACAGGTAATATAAAATTGTCCAGAAAATAAGTTGTTCCTAAAGCATCCCCCCATTAAAGAAAACAACTTTAGAACTTAATTTAAGTAAAATGTAAAAGGGGAGTTTATCCCCAAAGTAAGTCAATGGGATTCAACATTACAAGGAATATAAAATTGCCCAGAAAATAAGGAGTGCATATCGCATCCCCCCATAAAATAAAACAACTTTAGAACTCAAAAAGTAAAATGTAAAAGGTGAGTTTATCAAGAAAAGCTAAACCCAACAACCCTCGGGTATAAGGAAAATAAGATGTCCAAGTTGAAGCATATTCACTAGTGTTTGCCAAGACATTAATTGTCCTCCATACAAACTCTAATAATTTTATTACTAGAAATGTTGTATGCCTTAACACAACATTGTAATTAGGTAAACAAGTCCTATGTATAGAGCTTATTGTGTATAAGCTCGTGTTTTTTGTAATCTCATCCTATTAATTGTATTGTGTACAAGAGTGGATTTTTTATAAATGAGAAATTTATATTGTAAAAGGTAACATTAAAAAAAGTTCCAAAGCTTTGTGCAAGCCTTAGAGGGAAAAAGGCAATGCTATTAAGTTACAAAAACCTACAAACATCAGATATACTACATAATAATTAGGAGATAGACCTAAAATAGCAGATGATCCAAGGTAACATTAAAAAAAGTTCCAAAGCTTTGTACAAGCCTTAGAGGGCAAAAAGCAATGCTAGTAAGTTACAAAAAACTACAAGCATTAGATATACTACATCATGTCTTATATATATATTTAATATATAAATTATGATATAAAAAATAAAATATAAAAAATATGTATTAATATATATTATATATCTTAATTAGTAATATTGTATGATAAATAAATATCGATATGATTAATTATATTAAATGTAATAATATATGAACTAATGTGAAAGATTTCTCAATTCATTTCATTTAATGGGTTATGGCAGAAAGAGAAAAGAAAGCTCCCTTAGCCAAAATGTTATTGTTGAAAGTAAGTTGAATCTTTATTTTGATGTTAAAAAAGGCTAACTTGTTTTATGTTTACCATTTATCTTTGAAGTACTCAAGTTGAATATTTTTCATGTGGTGTTCCTTATTAATAGAAATCAAATTTTAACATTTTATTTTTTCACTCTAAAGACGAGGGTCCCATTTCTTTCAGTTTAATTAGAAAAGAAAAATAAATAAGACTATTCAAAATCATGGTGATAGCCAATACTCTAATTATACTTCAAATTTTTAAATAAAAAAAACACAAAAATATTTTATAAATTTGACACAATTATATTTGAAATAAATAAATCTTTGAAATTCTAAATTACATTTATTTTCCAAGCGGAACCACACAATAATTTATTAGCATTTCATTAGAGTAGACAAATTTTCTTTGTAAATATTTAACCACTCAAAGAAAAAGGTATCTATTGTAACCTCCTACATATGAAATGGACAAGAAGACTTTGACAGAATAAAACAATGAGGGGAAAGATTTCTTATAGCTATCTCACTTTACTTTAAAATGAATCCCCATTTACATTAGTGGCAAATAATAACATTACAGTCGCTATCTTTGTCCATGGGAATCTGCGGAGGTGGGGGGTCCATCTTCCCTTCCAGCATAAATTGATATTCTAAAACATTATAGCCAAATCAAATCTATTAATATTTAAAAAAAATCAAATTGACAAATATGCATGTACCTAAAAGTCTTACTGTAGCAAAAAAAAAAACCTGAAAATGAAGGGCTATAAGCCTATAATAATGAATGAATCTCACCACAGTAAACCTAATAGGCTTTGGAAGTATGCTCTAAAGACAAAGAGTCCTATCTCACACCTGCCCCCTACTATATTAGTTGTAGTGGTACTATTGGCAGATCCCTTTCCTTCCTTGGCAATGGAAGGGGTCTGCCGTACTATTCTAGGGGTCTTGGAAATTGGGACAGATGAATGAAATGGTGGGGAGATTTCCTTCTTCGATCAGACCTGACATTGCTCTAATCTATTACGTCTCTATCCCGGTACGATCCGAATGGGGTAGGACCCCCCCATTAGGGTGTACATAATAATGTTTTAAAGGACTTTGGCTGTAAAAATGCTAATTTTGCCCAGCTGGGCAAGCACATGGAGTACGTTTTTGACATTTCAAAGAAAGACCGCACAAAGAAAAAATCGTTGAAAAAATATTCAAAATAATGAAAAGTCTTTCAAGGTAGGAAAGAAGAACAGGTGCATCCCATCTAAATGAAATGAATTGAGAAATATTTCACATAATAATTAGGAGATAGACCTAAAACAATAGATGATCCAATGTGACATTAAAAAAGTTCCAAAGCTTTGTACAAGCCTTAGAGGGAAAAAGGCAATGCTAGTAAGTTACAAAAAACTACAAACATCAGATATACTACATCATATGTCTTATATATATATTTAATATATAAATTATGATATAAAAAATAAAAATAAAAAATAAAAAAATATGTATTAATATATATTATATATCTTAATTAATAATATTGTATGATAAATAAATATTGATATGATTAATTATATTAAATATAATAATATATGAACTAATGTGAAATATTTCTCAATTCATTTCATTTAATGGGTTATGGTGGAAAGAGAAAAGAAAGCTCCCTTAGCCAAAATGTTATTGTTGAAAATAAGTTGAATCTTTATTTTCATGTTAAAAAAGGCTAACTTGTTTTATGTTTGCCATTTATCTTCGAAGTACTCAAGTTGAATTTTTTTGATGTGGTGTTCCTTATTAATATAAATCAAATTTTAATGTTTTATTTTTTCACTCTAAGGATGAGGGTCCCATGTCTTTCAATTTAATTAGAAAAGAAAAATAAATAAGACTATTCAAAATCATGGTGATAGCCAATACTCTAATTATACTTCAACTTTTTAAATAAAAAAAGCACACAAAAAATATTTTATAAATTTGTCACAATTATATTTGAAATAAATAAATCTTCTGAATTCTAAATTACATTTATTTTCCAAGTAGGACCACACAATAATTCATTAGCATTTCATAATAGTAGACAAATTTGCTTTGTAAATATTTAACCACTCAAAGAAAAAGGTATCTATTGTAACCTCCTACATATGAAATGGACAAGAAGACTTTGACAGAATAAAACAATGAGGGGAAAGATGTCTTATATCTATCCCACTTTACTATAAAATGAATCCCCGTTTACATTAGTGGCAAATAATAACATTACGGTCGCTATCTTTGTCCATGGGAATCTGTGGAGGTGGGGGGTCCATCTTCCCTTCTAGCATAAATTGATATTCTAAAACATTATAGCCAAATCAGATCTATTGATATTTAAAATAAAATAAAATTGATGAATATGCATGTACCTAAAAGTTTTACTGTTGCAAAAAAAACCTTAAAATGGAGGGCTAGAAGCCTATATTCATGAATGAATCTCACCACAGTAAACCTAATAGGCTTTGAAAGTATGCTCTAAAGACAAAGAGTTCTATCTCCCACCCGCCCCCTACTATATTAGTTGTAGCAGTACTATTGGAGGAGCCCTTTCCTTCCTTGGCCATGTAGGGGGTCCGCCCTACTATTCTAGGGGTCTTGGAAACTAGGACAAATGAATGGAATGGCGTGGAGATTTCCTTCTCCAATTAGACCTGACGCTGGTCTAATCCATTATGTCTCTATCCCGGTACGGTCCGAATGGGGCATGATCCCCCCATTGGGGTGGACGCAATAATGTTTTAAAGGACCTTCATTGTAAAAATGCTAATTTTTCCTAGCTGGGTAAGCGTGTGGAGTACGTTTTTGACATTTCAAGGAAAGAATACACAAAGAAAAATTCGTTGAAAAAATGTTCAAAATAATGAAAAGTCTTTCAAGGTAGGAATGAAGAATAGGTGCATCCCCTCTAAATGAAATGAATTGAGAAATCTTTCACATAATAATCAGGAGATAAACCTAAAACAACAGATGATCCAAGGTAACATTAAAAAGAGTTCCAAAGCTTTGTACAAGCCTTAGAGGGAAAAAGGCAATGCTAGTAAGTTACAAAAAGCTACAAACATCAGATATACTACATAATAATTAGGAGATAGACCTAAAACAACAAATATACTACATCATATGTCATATATATATTTAATATATAAATTATGATATAAAAAATAAAAAATAAAAAATATGTATTAATATATATTATGTATCTTAATTAATAATATTGTATGCTAAATAAATATTGATATGATTAAGTATATTAAATATAATAATTTATGAACTAATGTGAAAGATTTTTCAGTTCATTTCATTTAATGGGTTATGGTGGAAAGAGAAAAGAAAGCTCCCTTAGCCAAAATGTTATTGTTGAAAGTAAGTTGAATCTTTATTTTGATGTTAAAAAATGCTAACTTGTTTTATGTTTACCATTTATTTTCGAAGTACTCAAGTTGAATTTTTTTCATATGGTGTTCCTTATTAATAGAAATCAAATTTTAACGTTTTATTTTTTCACTCTAAGGATGAGGGTTTCATGTCTTTCAATTTAATTAGAAAAGAAAAATAAATAAGACTATTCAAAATCATGGTGATAGCCAATACTCTAATTATTCTTCAACTTTTTAAATAAAAAAAAAACACAAATATTTTATAAATTTGTCACAATTATATTTGAAATAAATAAATCTTCGAAATTCTAAATTACATTTATTTTCCAAGCGGAACCACACAATAATTCATTAACATTTCGTAAGAGTAGACAAATTTTCTTTGTAAATATTTAACCACTCAAAGAAAAAGGTATCTATTGTAACCTCCTACATATGAAATGGAGAAGAAGACTTTGATAGAATTAAAAAATGAGGGGAAATATGTCTTATAGCTGTGTGAGGTAAAATGTGTAAAGGAAGAACAAGTCACACAAGAAATGAAACGTATTACATTAAAGATTTGAATCATAAAACTAATCTAATCACAAACAAAGCTAATTCTCTAAAATTGTTCCATTGTTCTCTATTCTCAAGGATCCTCTAAATCATTAGTGCTCTCAGATTTGTATATGAACTATGACTGGTTCAGATGACAATCTAAGAAATGAGATGCTGTAAGATGCAAAAATCTAATGCCTACATTAAGTATAAACTATGTGATTGATTCCATGATGATACTATATTAATCCTGTTGTGATAAAATGAAGATTATGCTATGATAATGATGCTAAATGTCATGGTGGAAATGTTGTATGAAAGCTAAGATGATAAATAAAATGTAGCTATAAACTAGGACATGATTCTAAACTAAAATGATACTACAATGCTCAAATGATAAATGCTAAATTGCTCTATGCTCACTACATGCTCTCACAATATTCCTGCTTAATAATTTTACTCAAAGATGGGATTGCCAAATGCTGTAGAATGGGCTTGTATTTATAGGATTTTTAAATCATAAAATGATCTGGCAACAACCAATGGTCAAGATTTCAGCATAAGAGATGAACAGTGGAGATGGAAGAAGTTATAAAGAATCATGGAGAATGTTCCCTTGACCAAGAGTAACATACGAAGTGTATAAGGGAACAAAATGTGTGAAAGATACAAGTGTCCAAAATTTGTTTTGGAATTGGTTGAGGATAATGCAATTTAAATATTAGACATATTTAAATTCATATGACACTTGATGAGGTGACAAGAGGAAAAGTTGGAGACGTGCTTAAATTCAAATTTGGGATTTAAATTTAGTGAAAAGATTATTAATTAAATAAAACAAACTATATGAATTTGTTTATTTAATTAAAATAGAAGAATGTGATTTTAGATTGAAGAATTAGAAGAGTGTGAACTATATAAATAAATTTAGAATTTATTTATAAGTAGATGAATTAAAGGGGTTCATTAATTAAATAACTTGTATTTAATTAATTAATTGTCTTGACTGATTTTAGGTGTATACATTTTGCCCCTCTTTGAAGTAATGTGTTTACACGTTACTTCAAAGAAAAAAAATTGTTGATGATGTCAATTGTTTTTTGATGCCCCAGACGCTGATTTTTAGGTGAATGCCCCAAACACTGATTTTCAAGTGATGACAGATATATGCCCCCTTGGGATAAATCGATGAATGTTTGAAATTTTAGGATTTTTTGAATTTTTGAAATTTTGGATGATTTTTGGATGATTTCAAAATTTTATGATTCAGAAATGATTTATCTCCCAAAAAGTGATGTTTAAGCCACTAGGTGATGAAATTGATGAATTAAGCCCCTTTGGGAAATAAAATAAAATAATCCCACCAAAATCCCATTTAATCACTCTTTAAAAAAGGTTAAAAAGGTGATTTAAAACTTCATTTGTGCATTTGTAATTTGGAACTTTGAGAGTGATTGAGCAATCTAGCAATTTTGAGCAAAATGGTGATCCCCTACCACACACATCGATTCGAGCACATCAGATGTCACAACCGCCCGAAAGCATAGGGACCTTTGGTATGTACCCTGAAAACCTCCCTCGTGATTTTTGAATCTTATTTTTCGCACCTATTTTCATGTTTAAATTCTATGTTTTATGTTTTAGTGCATTTAGTCGCCGATGTAGCACATCGGTAGACTGTTCTAGTGCATCTGATAGATTAGCGCATAGGGCTAGGGTTTTAGCACATAGGGTTAATAAATTAGCACATAGGTGCATTTAGCGCATTAATTCCCTGAAGTAGTGCATTGATGAGATGGTGTAGTGCATAGAGTAATATAGCACATTTAGTGCATAGGATTAAAAGTTCGACGCATACAATAATTTAGCACATAGAAACCCTGCAATGGCATATTGGTGCAATTTGATAGTGCATACATTGATTTAGTGCATAGGGACTCTATTATGGCGCACCCATGAAATCTTATGGCGCATACATGCTTTGATGATGATTGATGATGTTGATTGATTAGATGATGATTGATCTCATGATAGGTGAGATTCAATGATAAGATGATGATAATTGACCTCATGATAGGTGAGGATCAATGATAGATTGATTGATTGATTGACCTCATGATAGGTGAGGATAAATGATAGACTGATGATTGTCCTCATGATAGATGAGGATCAATGATAGATGCTCATGAGATGTAATCAAAATCTCATTAGAGCTGATTAGATTGATAGGTTGATTGATTTTGATTGATTGACTTGATGATTTGTGATATTTTGTGATGATAGGAGCCTTTGATAGTCCTATAGATTCAGGAGCACTTCATGAGGACCTAGAAGTTGATTCAACATTTAGATCAAGCTAATCTAAATGTGATTGGTAGAGGTGGATTGACCTCATTGATTGATATGCCCCAACATTAGATTAATAGGGGGCTTCTAACCATGCTTGCAGAGAGGTGGCACAGTGAGCATAACACCTTTCATTTTCCTACTGGTGAGATGACAGTTACACCATAGGACATGTATTGGATCTTGAGGATTCCAGTTGTTGGGGAGCTGGTGGTTTATGATTCAGTTGAGTAGGGTGGGATTGATGCACTTTGCAAAGTTTTTGAGGATGATTGGATTTGTGGCTACGAGATTCCCTGGAGAGAGATGGTTGATGCTTATGCTACCTTTCCATGTGTACTTGTTGGTTTCATTGGAGGGTTCCTTTGTCCTGACCACAGGTCAAAGGGACTTTTAGTTGGATGGGGTCGAATATTTGAGAGCATGATTACTTAGGGTACCATATATGCCTGGGGATGCTCCATGCTTTCCCATTTGTGCCATGATCTACATCAGGTGGTCTATCTTCGAGGGGCTAGTTTATCAGTTGGGGTCATGTTGATTTAGATATGGGTGTGGGAGCATATAGTGGTCATACAGCCGGTTGCAGAGAGACATCATCCTACCATGAGACCATACGTTCATGGTATATACAGGTCTGGTTGCTTAGCCTAAGCTAGGAAAACTGGAGTACTAGAGGAGAGTATTTGATGATTTGGAGACAGTGACATGGTAGCCCTACCTAGATTGTGAGCAGTGGCTGAAGGACGACACTGAGATGCTATTTTTGTGCCAGTTTATGTACTTGATTGGCCAAACACAATTCATTATTGAAAGATTTCTACTGAGGAGGGTGTTGAGATAGTATGATCAGGTACAGGGAATGCCTCAGGGAGTAGCCCATTATGTACGACGATAGATTGATGCGATGGAGTGGGGGCCATGCTTATCATATGATGCAGCAGTATAGGAGTATCAAGGTCTACATGCCATTATTTGGGATTATCACCTAGAGATTATTGAGGCTTCGATATCCGAGGATTATTCAGTACTTCTTTACACACCGCTTCCCACAGATTTTGAGCCCAGATGAGCCAGTGCCATTATTAGATGATGAGGAAGTAGTACATGGGCGCAGGTAGAGGAGAGATGGAGGAGATGAGGAGGAGGAGGAGCCAGAGATCAGTGATGACGGGGATGGAGATGGAGCTGATGGAGGTGATGGAGATGGAGATGAGGGTGGTAGAGGAGATCAAGGTGGTGGAGGTCCAGTTCTTGATGTTCGAGACTTTAGAGTGCCTTGAAAGAGGTGATCATTGGTTGCTGCAACACAACATGTAGAGATCCGACTACCCTCACAACAACAATAGATATAGATAGCTACATTACAAGTTCAGGTGCAGACTCTGCAGGGTCAGTTGGAGCAGATACAGGCTTTATTGCAGGCACAGACCTAGGCCCAGGCTTAGACATAGGAATAGGTTGCCACAATTATAGTAGAGAGGGACACTCTGAGACAACAGGTTGAGCAGGCATAGGGCGTAGTAGAGAGATTGCAGAGGGATACAAAGGTTGTAGGTATAGTAGACTACTTTAGAGAGGTATGATGCTCTGCTAGGGAGGCATAGTTTTATAGGTTAAAGTATCATGAGGTCATTCCACCAAAGCGTCGAGAGAGCTACACATAGTATGGTAGCCGCACTCACACTAGGACTACCAGCAGAGGCGTTACACAACCGCTTCTGAGAGATCCTGGTGTAGGTCCATCTGGTGGGGGAGGCACTCATCCAGTGATGCTGGCACCATCTGGGGGGAGCACGACATAGCTTCAATATATGATTCTTGATGTATTTTGGACATGTATACACTGATTTATCTAAGACATTGATGATTCACTGCCATTTTTTATGATGTACCTCTCGATATTTGGATATCCTTGTACACTTGACATTATTTTGAGATATATATGATATGCAATGATGATGATGATTGATCTATGTGTCTATATGTGTTGACTATGATGGATGTCTAGGATGGATACATTTAATTTCTATTATATATGCTATGTGATGTTTTATGTGATGATGGTATGATATGCTATGGATGCAAATGATGAAACATTCGTTATGATTCTATGATGCTTTATGAATGATGCCTATATGATATATGTGATGGATCTTATTATGCCAATGAAATGTGATGCATTTTATGTTTTTGTACTTTTCTACTGCAAATAGATGATGCAATGAATGGATGAATGTATGATAATGTCAATGCATGAGTGAATGGATGGATGGAATGATCATATGATGGTGCATAGTTCTATGTGTTTATGATGCTTATGTGATGCTTATATGATGAGTATGTGATGCTTATGTATTTATTATGTGATGTATGCAATGATGATATGATAATGCATGGTTGATGATTCTATATGCTTTATGGATGATCTTTTATATTATATGAGATGGATTTGATTATGGAAATCATGTGTGATGTTCATGTACATTCATGTGATGATTATGTTGATCTAGTTAGTCCTTTTTCAGTCTTGGATTTGAGTAATAACAAATTCACAGGTTGTATTCCATACATCCACGGTAAATCTATCTTCACTACTAGTTTTAGATGTTCATAACAATGGCATTATATCTTTCCAGGGAAACCTGCTTACTGATCATGTTCCTTAGCAACTTTTTCTTCTTGGAAATCTTACTCTGCTAGATATGTCTTTCAATCTTCTTAATGGACCATTATACCATGTCATGTTCTTCAACAAATTTTTCTTCTTGGAAATCTTACTCTACTAGATATGTCTTTCAATCTTCTTAATGGACCATTTTCTTAATTATGAAATGATTTTGATTATGCAAGTGAGATGAAATGCACTTCTTTTTGTGTTTTCTAATGTAAATATTATGATGTAATGCAAGGATGGATGAATGATGTGATAATGTATATATGATATGATAATGCTTTCTAAATGTATGCAAATGATGATGCAACTGATTATGCAACTATATGAGAATGGTGTGTTTTTGGTTAATGTCAAATGTACTCAATCCATGAATGATAGAGATAACCTCATTGTGAAATTGTTTTAGCCTTGGAAACCCCATAACTATAGATGCAAAAACTAATATGGATGCAATCTAACCTAACCATGCCGATCTAAATATGCAAAATTGTCATCGTAATAGTTGATTTGTCGTGCTTTTTATCATCATTGAGCTTTTAAAATGTTGAAAGTGAGTACAAACATCGATGGTATAATTAGACCATGATGACCTAAGTAGTACTTGCATAAAAAAACAAGAGTTAATTGTTTTCCTATGCAAATTCAAAATGCCATCAATGATACTTTGTAGAGCACGTCTCACGACAATTTGCACAATAGTAATGATCAACTCATAGATAGCAGACAAAAGAAAAATCATACTCCTTCTTGGCCCCTCTAGTTCAATACATCATCAAGTTGATCCAAAGATATGATAACCATAATCAAAGTACAACAGTTTGAACATTCACGCTAACATGATAAAGCCATGATTCAAAAGAACATCATCCATTTAAAGGTAGTTTTGATTCTATTGATTTGGCTATTTGATTTGAATGGTTGATGTGTTACTGATGGTGATTGATGTTCAATGTTGGGTTGCACTATGATCATTGTGTTTGTTATGTTGTGCTACTATTGTTTGTCTGTTGGTTTAAGCTCAAAGTTTATTGCCCCTCGTGAGTTTAGGATTTTTCCCCTAGTCTAGGGTGAGACACGACCACGATGCCAGGATATGTACATGAAGCTTTCTAATGATAGGCATAATGATGGTGAAAGTGAATGGTCAACATGCTCAAATAGATGGAAAAGTTAATCTATCACAAATAGTGCCTGTTGCCAAGTTTTCACTAGTTTTTATTGCACTTTTTCAGATTTTATGATTTTTCACTTTTTTTTTGTATTTTTTTCAATTTTTCTTTTTTTTTTTGGATTTTGATCTTTTAATTTTTTGGATTTTTGATCTTTTGATTTTTTGGATTTTTGATCTTTTTTTATTTTTTTGATTTTTGAAGGACATTTAAGATGGAATGAGATGACCAATTTTTTCCCTAATCTCATCAAGAACAAAGGAAGATGATGAGACACGGATTTTGATAAGCCAAGAGATATGGAGTGGAAGAAGGCTAGGATAATGATAACGAGTGAGATGATCAAGATCAACTAGATGAGATATAGACACAAGGACCAAGTACTTTGCCCCTATTCCTCATCAAGACCAAGGAAGGGAAGACATGATGCATTTAGAAAGAATGATGGAATATAGATAAGGCAGAGGATATGATATGAAAGATATAGACAAAGTGAATAGGATAAGATATATGATGTTCAAGAATTGATCCTTAACTTTGTCAAGATCAAAGGTGGAAATGTGGAAGATAATATATGCATGATAGGAAGATGGAAGAAGGACTTAAGCATCAAGTTTCACAACCAAATATCTCTTGAATACATGCTCTAATAAACCATGGCAATGGGAAATTAGACTCCTAAATGTTGGTAGATTTAGTGTATGATGGGATAATGGATAGGAGGTTGAAAGGTGTGTTGATGGATATATGGAAAGGATGGAAAAATCAACATTGGCAAACACCTTGAAGGGTGGTGGAGTTATGGAGTAAAAATGGATTTGGAAGGTGTGAGGTTTTTAAATGGAAGATTGGAGGAAGCCTTTGGATCAACAAATTTCGATGCCAATTTAGATTTTATTGCTTATATGAGACTTTTAGGAATCCACATGATTTTTGACTTTGACACTTTCTTTGTGGGCCTTTGTGGCCTTTGAGATTTTTCTCTTTGATTTATAGACCTTTGTGGTCTTGGAAATTTTTCTTTTTGCTTTGATGGGCCTTTGTGGTGTTTTGAAATTTCCTTTTGATTTATGGACCTTTGTGGTCTTGGAAATTTTTCTTTTTGCTTTGATGGGCCTTTGTGGCCTTTTTAATTTTTCTTTTGATTGTGGATCAAATTTTATTTTATTTTTGCATGCCTCTTTGAGGAGACATGTTGATCTTTTGATACATGTGAATTTTGATATGGAAGCTTTTGAAATTTGGCACCCAAATTGCTTCCAAGAGCAATAGGAGAGATGGATAGAGATGAATGGTATGGAGGTATCATGGATGAGTTTCTGGAGGTAGAATTTTGAAAGGGCATCAAGGATGTGCTCCTTTTTTGTTCTTGAGGAATATGATATGGACCTAGGATAGATGGAAGGTTTGATGAACTAGGATGAGGACCTAGGATAGATGGAAGGTTTCTAGGATGAGGACCTAAGATAGATGGTAGGTTTGATGGACTAGGAAACTTAGGTGTATAACCAAGGCCATGGCAATATGGGTTTTCTTGAGAAAAAAGGGGTTCTAGGATACCTTGTTCATGAAGGCCTAATCCTTTTCCTTTGTAGTTCATACTTTGACACATTTGTTTACCAATGGGATATGTATTGTTTGTGAAACAAGATGCAAGTCCATTTTGGGGAGGATATGATATGGATGAAAGGATAGGTGTTGTAAATAAATTGGAGCAGATAGAGGTGGAGGATCCCAATTTGTAGGTGTGGGGTTCATGGATGGCTAGTATAGGTGTGATAGGATCTTTACATGGGGGTGATGGAGTGTTTTGATCTTGACTTGGAAAAGGATCACGAGGTGTAGAATATGGAGTAGCTTGCTCTTTATTAGGTGTGGAATCATCATGTAGTGGTGTGAAAGGCATATCTTGATCTTGAGAAGGATGAACATCCTCATGGAATGAAGGGATATCCTCAGATGGAAGCCTATCTTGATCTTGATGAGGAAGGGAATCATGAGATTCTATAGAAAGCATATCTTGATCATGAGAAAGTAAGTCATCATTAGATAGGCTAGAATAATTATCATGCTCTTGGGATGCAATGGAATCATGAGATGGTATGGATTCATTAGATGTGGTGGAAGGATGACTTGGAAGAATACTTTTCTCTTGAGATGGAAAGGAATAATTGTGGATGAAAAGTGAAAGGGCGAGATCATCATAGAATTCTTGAGAGATGGGGTCTTGGTCAAAGATTGGAAGAACTTGTGGAATTTTGATATCATCAGATGAAGTGGAAAGAATGCTTTGATCTTGATGTGTAAAGGAGTCTATGCTAGCATGGTTTGGACTAAGATATTGACATGAATCATTAGATGCAGAAGGTATGATAAAAGAAGGTGGTTGGATGGAATCATTAACTTGGGTGAAAGAATCTTGAGATTTATTTTGACTTATGGGAGATGAAGATAGATGCATGACATGGTAAGATTGTTCAATATCATTTGTGTTTGAGGGCTGAGATTTGGGCTTCTGATTTAATTTTTGCAAGAATTCAAAGACATTGAATTTGGATGATGTAGTTATTGGTGGAGAAGGTGTCATGTATAGATTTATGTCAAAAGAATAAGAACAAATGTCTGGTAGGAAATATCTCTCTGTGGTTTCCCTTTGCATGTTGATGATCTGTTGTTGAAGGTTTTGTATTTGCTGAGTTAAAGCATTCAATTTATCCTCATCTATTTTAGGTTGATGAAATATGTGAAAATAATTTTCTTTAGCCTCAGCCATGATGGTTTTATGTTTAGGCACTTTAAAATGTTAGATCTTGGTTTAGTTTGGAGAAATTTCACTCGTAAGTGTTAGTTTCAACAAGTTTAAGACTATGTTGTGGCTGAGGAATGCTTCTATTCTAGAAATGATCCTTAATTCTAGTTCAAACTGATGAACATATAGGGAATTTAGCTCTTTGGTTTTGTATTTACTGGGTTTGCTAAAATAGGGTATGTATGCGCTAAAAGATTGCACAAATGCACCATAAAATAGACCGAATGCGCTAGACTGTACCCAAGATGCGCCAGAAAAAGGACTCTATGTGCTATAGAATGTACCAGATGTGCTAAAATATGGACTCAATGCGTTAAACAATGACTCAAATGCACTAGAAAATGGGTTATATGCACTCAAATATTCCATGGATGCGCTAGACTGCCCCTCCTAGATATGATTTTGACTGGGTATCTTGTAAGTGAATGCACTATTAAAAGGATTTGCAAACACACTCAAATATGGAACAAATGCGCTAGAAGATGACCTATATGTGCTAGTAAATGGACCAAATGTGCTAGGAAAATCCAGTGATGCACTAGAAAAAGTAATGGATGCACCAGAACAATGAATGAATGCACTAAATTGGAAGTTTTTAGTGTTTTTGATAGTCTATCTGATTGTTTTGCTTTGAATCTGAGTGTTTCCAGGGTGTAATCGGTTGAAAAATGATTTTTTCTTGGTTTCTAGTTTGCAAATTATGTGAATTAAGTGCTTTAAATGGATGATTTCTTGAATTATGACTCCAAACAAAACAACAAGTTGTCAAACAATTGTTTCCACCTAGGAACTAAAAATTGAGTGTGTATTCAAGAATTTGGTTCGATTCCTTCGATTTCCACAGGTATAACACAAGATAAGACAATTCAAGCACTTTTCTATTCTTAAGGGTCACTTAAAATACCACAACCCACATCTTAAAACTATGTCAACTCACACAGTCATGTCACCCCCTAGAGGGCGCCCGTGTTTTCTCCTTTCCCGAGTCTTAACCAAAGTTGAATCCTCCACTTTTGGCCATGGATCTCTAATAGTTATATGGTGAGTGTCTTGGGGGAAAAATTATTCCCTCCCCTTGCACTATGATATAGAAAGTGTTCGGAAATTGACTCAACTAGCTTCTACACTAAGGTTCGTAATAAGGGTTTCTGTTTAGTGCGACAATAGATAAACTCCCTCAAGAGACCTCCCAACCTTTAGAACAAAGGCTTTGGGGATGGTCATCTTGCACACTACTATCGAATTGAGGACTTTCCCCAAATTTTCTTTTGATTATAGTGGGTTAGAAAACTTGGCTTTAGTTGTTCCCACTTAGGTCGTTCCCGTAGGGTGAGTACTTTTTCCCACTATGACATGCCTTCTAAAGGTGTTAACAAAGCATAAATAGTGAGTCTAACATTATGATCACCTAGTAAAGGGAGCATAGGCCTATCACTTTCAATCACAGTAGACAAGGGGTTCAATTAACCTTTTAATTAAGGTAGATGCTTATCTTAATCAAAAGAAAACAATAATATTTCTAGCCCCTGCAAACACCATTAGCAGTTTCAACAAATGTCTTTGACAAGTGTATTTAGTACAATGGATATCAAATGCTTTTTCTTTCACTTCAATGATCCATGTTCCTCTTAAAACCTGCAATAAATGCTCAAAATGTTAGATCAGATCAAGAAATAAGAAGATATAAGGGTTAGATGAATGATTAAGCATAAAAACCCTAAAACTTAGACCAAGTTACAATGTGATTTGACTTTAGGTGTAAAATTGAAAATTTTAACTCCACCAAAATTGAGAAACACCTACACCATTGCATATCTTATGAAATTCTACCCCATTTAAAAAAAAAGCTTCCAAAAATACCTCTGTATGACCAAGATATGGCCATTTTAAGATTGACTATAAAAGTGCTATAAAAAAGAGCATATGTGCTAAAAGACTATTCAGATGTGCTAAAAGAACTATTGTATGCACTAGAGAATTCAATGTATGCTCTAAAATAAGTGCTAGATGCACCAAAAGAAAGCTTTGATGCCCTAAAGTATTAGATGTATGCACCAAAATATACTCTAGATGAGTCGTAATAGGAATTGTATGCACTAAAAGATGTTTCAAATGTGCCAAAAGAACCCACGGTCATGCTAAAAGAATTTCATGTCCAGATTTGTAAGCACACTTTCCAAAAAATGTTAAAAATGGGGGTTTTTCCCCACGTTGGGCACTAATTTATGTGTGAGGTAAAATGTGTAAAGGAATAACAAGTCACACAAGCAATGAAACATATTACATTAAAGATTTGAATCATAAAACTAATCTAATCACAAACAAAGAAAATTCTCTAAAATCATTCCATTGTTCTCTATTCTCAAGGATCCTCTAAATCATTAGTGCTCTCAGACTTGTATATGCACTATGACTAGTTTAGATGACAACCTAAGAAATGAGATGTTGTAAGATGCAAGAATCTAATTCCTACATGAAGTATAAACTATGTGATTGATGCCATGATGTTATGATATTAATGTTGTTGTGATAAAATGAAGATTATGCTATGATAATAATGCTAAATGCTATGGTGGGAATGTTGTATGAAAGCTAAGATGATAACTAAAATGTAGCTATAAACTAAGACATGATTCTAAACTAAAATGATACTACAATGATCAAATGATAAATGCTAAATTGCTTTATGCTCACTAAATTCTCTCACAATATTCCTGCATAATAAGTTTACTCAAATATGGGATTGCCAAATGTTGTATAATGGGCTTGTATTTATAAGATTTTCAAAGCATAAAATGATGTGGCAGCAACCAACAGTCAAAATTTCAACATGAGAGATGAACGGTGGAGATGAAAGAAGTTAGAAAGAATCATGGAGAATGTTCCCTTGACCAAGGGTAACATACCAAGTGTATGAGGGAATAAAATGTGTGAAAGAGCCAAGTGTCAAAAGTTTGTTTTGGAATTGGTTGAGGATAATTAAATTTCAATATTAGACATATTTAAATTCATGTGACACTTGATGAGGTGGCAAGATGAAAAGTTGGAGACATGTGCTTAAATTCAAATTTGGGATTTAAATTTAGTAAAAAGATTATTAATTAAATAAAACAAACTATGTGAATTTGTTTATTTAATTAAAATAGAAGAATGTGATTTTAGATTGAAGATGTAGAAGAGTGTGAACTATATAAATAAATTTGGAATTTATTTATAAGTAGACAAATTAAAGGGGTTCATTAATTATATAACTTGTATTTAATTAATTAATTGTCTTGACTGATTTTAGGTGCATACAATAGCTATCCCACTTTACTTTAAAATGAATCCATATTTACATTAGTGGAAAATAATAACATTATGGCCGTTATCTTTGTCCATGGGAATCTGCGGAGGTGGGAGGTCCATCTTCCCTTCCAACATAAATTGATATTCGAAAACATTGTAGCCAAATCAGATCTATTGATATTTAAGAAAAATAAAATTGACGAATATGCATGTACCTAAAATTTTTACTGCAGCAAAAAAAAAACCTTAAAATGGAGGGCTATAAGCCTATAATCATGAATGAATCTCACCATAGTAAACCTAATAGGCTTTGAAAGTATGCTCTAAAGACAAAGAGTCCTTTTTCCCACCTGCCCCCTACTATATTAGTTGTAGCAGTACTATAGGTAGATCCCTTTCCTTCCTTGGCCATGCAAGGGGTCCGCCCTACTATTCTAGGGGTCTTGGAAACCATGATAGATGAATGGAATGGCGGGGATATTTCTTTCTTTGATTAGACCTGACACTGATCTAATCTGTTACATCTCTATCCTAGTATGATTTGAATGGGGGAGGATCCCCCATTGGGGTGGACGTAATAATGTTTTATAGGACTTTGGCTATAAAAATGCTAATTTTTCCCAACTGGGCAAGTGCGTGGAGTACATTTTTGACATTTGAAGAAAAGATTGCACAAAGAAAAAACCTTTCAAAAAATCTTCAAAATAATGACAAGTTTGTCAAGGTAGGAAAGAAGAATAGGTGCATCCTCTCTAAATGAAATGAATTGAGAAATATTTCACATAATAATTAGGAGATAGACCTAAAACAACAGATGATCCAAGGTAACATTAAAAAAAGTTCTAAATCTTTGTACAAGCCTTAGAGGGAAAAAGGAAATGCTAGTAAGTTACAAAAAACTACAAACATCGGATATACTACATAATAATTAGGAGATAGACCTAAAAAAATAGATATACTACATCATATGTCTTATATATATTTATTATATAAATTATGATATAAAAAATAAAAAATAAAAAATATGTATTAATATATATTATATATCTTAATTTGTAATATTGTATGATAAATAAATATTGATATGATTAATTATATTAAATATAATAATATATGAACTAATGTGAAAGATTTCACAACTCATTTCATTTAATGGGTTATGGTGGAAAGAGAAACGAAAGCTCCCTTAGCCAAAATGTTATTGTTGAAAGTAAGCTGAATCTTTATTTTGATGTTAAAAAAGGCTAACTTGTTTTTTGTTTACCATTTATCTTCGAAGTACTCAAGTTGAATTTTTTTCATGTGGTGTTCCTTATGAATAGAAATCAAATTTTAACGTTTTATTTTTTCACTCTGAGGATGAGGGTCCCATGTCTTTCAATTTAATTAGAAAAGAAAAATAAATAAGACTATTCAAAATCATGGTGATAGCCAATATTCTAATTATACTTCAACTTTTTAAATTAAAAAAAACATAAAAATATTTTATAAATTTGTCACAATTATATTTCAAATAAATAAATCTTCCAAATTATAAATTACATTTATTTTCTAAGCAGAACCACACAATAATTCATTAGCATTTCATAAGAGTAGACAAATTTTCTTTGTAAATATTTAACCACTTAAATAAAAAGGTATCTATTGTAACCTCCTACATATGAAATGGACATGAAGACTTTGACAGAATAAAACAATGAGGGGAAAGATTTCTTATAGCTATCCCACTTTACTTTAAAATGAATCCTCGTTTACATTAGTGGCAAATAATAACATTACAATCACTATATTTGTCCATGGGAATCTGCAGAGGTGGGGGGTCCATCTTCCATTCCAGCATAAATTGATATTCTAAAACATTATAGCCAAATTAGATCTATTGATATTTAAAAAAATAAAGTTGACGAATATGCATGTACATAAAAGTTTTACAACATCAAACAAAAACCTTAAAATGGAGGGCTATAAGCCTATAATCATGAATGAATCTCACCACAGTAAACCTAATAGGCTTTCAAAGTATGCTCTAAAGATAAAGAGTGCTATCTCCCACCCACCCCCTACTATATTAGTTGCAGCAGTACTATTGGCAGAGCCCTTTCCTTCCTTGGCAATGCAGGGGGTCCGCCCTACTATTCTTGGGCTCTTGGAAATTGGGACAGATGAATGGAATGGTGGGGAGATTGGCTTCTCTGATCAGACCCGACGTTGCTCTAATCCATTACGTCTCTATCCCGGTACAATCCGAATGGGGTAGGATCCCCCCCTTAGGGTGGATGTAATAATGTTTTAAAGGACTTTGGCTAGAAAAATGCTAATTTTTCCCAACTGGTTAAGCACGAGGAGTACGTTTTTGACATTTCAAGCAAAGACTGCACAAAGAAAAAATCGTTGAAAAAATCTTGAAAATAATGAAATCTTTCAAGGTAGGAAAGAAGAACAGGTGAATCCCCTCTAAATGAAATGAATTGAGAAATCTTTCACATAATAATTAGGAGATAGACCTAAAATGACAGATGATCAAGGGTAACATTAAAAAAATTTCCAAAGCTTTGTACAAGCTATAGAGGGTAAAAGGCAATGCTAGTAAGTTACAAAAAACTACAAACATCAGATATACTACATAATAATTAGGAGATAGACCTAAAACAACTCTTATACTACACCATATGTCTTATATATATATTTAATATAAATTTGATATAAAAAATAAAAAATAAAAAATATGTATTAATATATAATATATATCTTAATTAATAATATTGTATGAAAAATAAATATTGATATGATTAATTATATTAAATATAATAATACATGAACTAATGTGAAAGATTTCTCAATTCATTTCATTTAATGTGTTATGGTGGAAAGAGAAAAGAAAGCTCCCTTAGCCAAAATGTTATTGTTGAAAGTAAGTTGAATCTTTATTTTGATGTTAAAAAAGGCTAATTTGTTTTATGTTTACCATTTATCTTCGAAGTACTCAAGTTGAATTTTTTTTCATGTGGTGATCCTTATTAATAGGAATCAAATTTTACCGTTTTATTTTTGCATTCTGAGGATGAGGGTCGCATGTCTTTCAATTTAATTAGAAATGAAAATTAAATAAGACTATTGAAAATCATGGTGATAGCCAATACTCTAATTATACTTCAACTTTTTAAATAAAAAAAAACACAAAAATATTTTATAAATTTGTCACAACTGTATTTCAAATAAATAAATCTTCCAAATTCTAAATTACATTTATTTTCCAAGCGGAACCACACAATAATTCATTAGCATTTCATAAGAGTAGAAAAATTTGCTTTGTAAATATTTAACCACTCAAAGAAAAAGGTATCTATTGTAACCTCCTACATACGAAATGGACAAGACTTTGACATAGTAAAACAATGAGGGGAAAGATGTCTTATAGCTATCCTACTTTACTTTAAAATGAATCCCCATTTACATTAGTGGAAAATAATAACATTACGGTTGTTATCTTTGTCCATGGGAATTTGCGTAGGTGGGGGGTGCATCTTCCCTTCCAGCATAAATTGATATTCTAAAACATTATAGCCAAATCAAATCTATTGATATTTTAAAAAAATAAAATTGACGAATATTCATGTACCTAAAAGTTTTACTGTAGCAAAAAAAAACCTTAAAATGGAGGGTTGCAAGCCTATAAGCATGAATGAATCTCACCATAGTAAACCTAATAGGCTTAGAAAGTATGCTCTAATGACAAAGAGTCATATATCCCACCCGCCTCCTACTATATTAGTTGTAGCAGTACTATTGGCGGATCCCTTTCCTTCCTTGGCCATGTAAGGGTCCACCCTACTATTCTAGCAGTCTTGGATATCGGGACAAATGTATGGAATGGCAGGGAAATTTCCTTCTTCCATTAGACTTGATATTGCTCCAATCCATTACATCTCTATGGCAGTATGATCTGAATGGGGAAAGATCCCCCATTGGGGTGGATGTAATAATGTTTTAAAGGACTTTGGCTATAAAAATGCTAATTTTTCCCAGCTAGGCAAGCACGTGGAGTATGTTTTTGAAATTTCAAGGAAAGATTGCATAAAGAAAAAAACATTGAAAAAATATTCAAAATAATGACATGTCTTTCAAGGTAGGAAAGAAGAAAAGGTGCATCCCCGCTAAATGAAATGAATTGAGAAATATTTCACATGATAATTAGGAGATAGACCTAAAACATCAGATGATCCAAGGTAACATTTAAAAAATTTCTAAAGCTTTGTACAAGCCTTAGAGGGCAAAAGGAAATGCTAGTAAGTTAGAAAAATCTACAAACATCAGATATACTACATAATAATTAGGAGATCTTAGACCTAAAACAATAGATATACTACATCATATATATATATTATGATATAAAAAATAAAAAATAAAAAATATGTAGTAATATATATTATATATCTTAATTAATAATATTGTATGATAAATAAATATTGATATGATTAATTATATTAAATATAATAATAGATGAACTAGTGTGAATTATTTCTCAATTCATTTCATTTAATGGGTTATGGTGGAAAGAGAAAAGAAAGCTCCCTTAGCCAAAATGTTATTGTTGAAAGTAAGTTGAATCTTTATTTTGATGTTAAAAAAGACTAACTTGTTTATGTTTACCATTTATCTTCGAAGTACTCAAGTTGAATTTTTCTCATGTTGTGTTCCTTATTAATAGAAATCAAATTTTAATGTTTTATTTTTTCACTTTGAGGATGAGGATCCCATGTCTCTCAATTTAATTAGAAAAGAAAAATAAATAAGACTATTCAAAATTATGGTGATAGCCAATACTCTAATTATACTTCAACTTTTTAAATAAAATAAAACACAAAAATATTTTACAAATTTGTCACAATTATATTTCAAATAAATAAATCTTCCAAATTCTAAATTTCATTTATTTTCCAAGTAGAACCACACAATAATTCATTAGCATTTCATAAGAGTAGACAAATTTTCTTTGTAAATATTTAACCACTTAAAGAGAAAGGTATCTATTGTAACCTCCTACATATGAAATGGACAAGAAGACTTTGACAAAATAAAACAATGGGGGGAAAGATTTCTTATAGCTATCCCACTTTACTTTAAAATGAATCCCCGTTTACATTAGTGGCAAATAATAACATTACAGTCACTATATTTGTCCATGGGAATCTGCGGAGGTGGGGGGTCCATCTTTCCTTCCTACATAAATTGATATTCTAAAACATTATATTCAAATAATATCTATTGATATTTTAAATAATAAAATTGATGAATATACATGTACCTAAGAGTTTTACTGTAGCAAAAAAAAACCTTAAAATGGAAGGCTATAAGCCTATAATCATGAATGAATCTCACCATAGTAAACCTAATATGCTTTGAAAGTATGCTCTAAAGACAAAGAGTCCTATCTCCGACCCGCTCCCTATTTGGAGCGGTACTATTGGCAGAGCCCTTTCCTTCCTTGCAATGCAGGGGGTCCGTTGTACTATTCTAGGGGTCTTGGAAACCAGTTCAGATGAATTGAATGGCGAGGAGATTTCCTTCTCTGATCAGACTCGACGCTACTCTAATTCATTACGTCTCTACCTGGTATGATCCGAATGGGGTAGGATCCCCCCATTGGGGTGGACGTAATAATGTTTTAAAGGACTTTGGCTGTAAAAATGCTAATTTTTCCTAGTTGGGCAAGCGCATGGAGTACGTTTTTGACATTTCAAGGAAAGACTGCACAAAGAAAAAATCTTCAAAATAATGGAAAGTCTTTCAAGGTAGGAAAGAAGAACAGGTGCATCCCCTCTAAATGAAATGAATTGAGAAATATTTCACATAATAATTAGGAGATAGAACTAAAATAGCAGATGATCCAAGGTAACATTAGAAAAAGTTCCAAAGCTTTGTACAAGTTTTAGAGGGAAAAAGGAAATTCTAGTAAGTTACAAAAAACTACAAACATTATATATACTACATAATAATTAGACGATCTTAGACCTAAAACAATAGATATACTACATCATATGTCTTATATATATATTTAATATATAAATTATAATATAAAAAATAAAAAATAAGAAATATTTATTAATATATATTATATATCTTAATGAGTAATATTGTATAATAAATAAATATTGACATCCCCTCTTTTGGAGATCCTGAGGCCTCAAGCGGACCGAAGGAAGATGTCAATCAACAGACTCGTCAAGATGTCAACAAAGAAGATCTCGCAGAAAAGGAGCTGGCTATGGAGTTATCGTGTTCAAATTAGGATGTGAAACAATTATTAAACAACAAAGTGTGCAATGTACTAGATTTTATAAACAAAAATTTCAGGGAAGAAAACCTCTATTCATTGATAAAAGTAAGCAAATAAATAGTAGAATTAGTTGAGGAGGCTAAGGCTGCTTCAAGGGAACATTGCAATGTTGATATAGACTTGGAAGACGATTGGCTCGAGGCGGGAGGTATAGTAGAAGAGAGGCATGCTTTGGCCCCGAAAGATGAGATCCAGAACCTCTTAGGTTTTGATGATTTGGGAATTATGCAAAGAGAGGTAGGGAAAGCATCACCAGATTGTGGAGAGCACAAAAAGAGGGGAAGAACTCCCAATGTAGAGAAGCTAAAATTGGATGGAGAAGCCACTGGGCAAAAGAAAATTTCAAAAATGTCTTAAAGTAGGGAAGGGGGACACCCTTCCTGAAGGAAAATGAAAATATTAAGTTGGAATGTTAGGGGCATAAATGCCCCTAACAGGTGCCGTTTGGTGAAGGATCAAATTGAGTCTTCACAAGTGAAAGTTTTCATTCTCCAGGAAACCAAATTGGACTTAAGAGAAGCAGAGGCTTTTGGGAAAAGGATGAGATCTTGGAAGGTCTTACCAGTAAATGTGGTTGTAGCAGTAGGGGGTCTATTGACACTTTGACGCCCTAACAAAGCATCTGTGGAAAATGTGGTGGTTGGCGGAAAATGGATAGCCTGTAAAGTGAAGAGCTTCTCTTCAAACCTCTATTTCCTTCTTGTGAATGTGTATGGCCCACATTCCTACATCAAAAAAAGGACTTGGTGGGAAATTGAGAACACTTGCATTGAATTTGGCTTGGAGTTATGTTTCATTAGAGGGGATTTCAATACAATCCTGACATCAAATGATAAGCATGGTGGGGTGTTGCGTATGCTACAATCCCAAATAGAATTTGAAGCTTTTTGGAAAGAAATTATCTCTTCGATATCCCCACGACTAATGGCTCCTTCACCTGGATGAATCAACGCCTTGGCGTTTGTTCAATTGCGGAGAAGTTGGATAGGTTCTTCTTCAAAGGAAATATGGGCTCCTTCCCTTTTTCAATGGAGACCAGGATTCTCCCAAGCTCTGGGTCAGATCATTTCCCAGTCCTTTTGGAGATCTTGGGGGAAAATCATCTTGCCAGGTGCCCCTTCAAATTTGAAGCTATGTGTATGAGGGATCAAAACTTTCTTCCCCTGATTGCTGCATGGTGGGAAGAAGTCGGGTTGGTGGGATAAAAAATGTTCAACTTGGAAAAAAATTAAAGCACATCAAGCATAGTCTAAAGGACTGGAATAAGCATTGCTTTAAGAACATTTTCAAAGAGAAACATATAATAGAAGGGGAGTTGTAGGAACTAAATGAGGAAGTCATTCAAAAAGGTATGGACAACGAAAGGTTCTTAAAGGAAAAGGAGTTGTTGAGAGCATACAATGAGATTGTTTCAAAAGAAGAAGTTTTCTGGTGGAAAAAGTACAGGGAGGTGTGGCTAAAAAATGGAGACAAAAATTCTAATTTCTTCCACAACTCAAAAAAAGTGAGGTGCCAAGTTAACAAGATTTCCCAAATCATGGCTGCAGAGGGGCATCTACTGGTCAGAAAAGATCAAATAGTTGAGGAAGTAGTCTCTTTCTTTTAGAACCTTTTGAATGATTGGGAAGGCTCAAAGCTTAATGCACAACAGAGCCTCTTGGAAGGTATTCCGAGGCTGGTGACAGATGAACAAAATTCGTAGCTAACAAAGAGTTTTTTGAAAGAAGAGATTAGGTCCACCCTCTTTCAACTCCATCTGGATAAATCCCCTAGTCCGGATGGTTTTCCTGCTTCTCTTTTTCAGCATTGTTGGAGCATAGTTGGGCCAGATGTGGTCTTTGCCATAGAAGACTCTAGGGTCTCAAGAAAAATTCTGAAAGAACTCAACAACACATTCTTAGCTCTAATTCCAAAGAAGGAGAAACCATATAAAATGGAAGATTTTTGGCCCATCTCATTATGCAAAATAGTGTATAAAATCTTGGCAAAAGTTGTGGCAGATCGACTAAAGATACTTTTACCTGGCTTAATATTTGAGGAACAAAGAGGCTTTGTTCCTGGGCATTCAATCTACAATGGTGTGATAATATCCCAAGAGGTCATTCATTCAATAATGAAGACTAGGAAACAATCAATGATAATGAAGTTGGATATAAAAAAGGCTTACGATAAGGTGAATTGGCATTTCCTTTTCAAAGTGCTAGAAGGTTTTGGCTTTCATTCTATCTGGTTGGATTGGATTTTTAGCTAGATTGCAAGCCCGAGGTATTCAGTGCTGGTTAATGGTTCACCCTATGGTTTCTTTGAAGTTTCATGTGGTATCAAACATGGAGACCCTCTATCCCCATTCTTTTATTCTAATGGTGAAGGCCCTTGGCAGATCCTTTTCTAGAGTAGTTGATATGGGAGAACTAAAAGGAATTCAAGTTACCAACACTCTTCCCCCTACAACTCATCAAAAATTTGCAGATGACAACATGTTGCTTGGTCATGCTGGGGTTAAAGAGGCCCGAACTTTCAAAAAGATCTTGTCAGAGTACTCATGGGCTTTTGGGCAGGAGGTAAGCTAGTATAAATCAAAAGTTTTTTCTTCTTCATTGACCCAACTATAGAAACCCGCATACTACAAGTTTTGAAGTTCTGTAAAGGTAAGCTCCATTGCAAATATTTGGGTCCTCCAATGGCAACAGATGTCCAATCAGGTAAACTGTGGGACCCTTTAATCGCAAAGGTGGAAAGTCGTCTCTCCTCTTGGAAAGGAAGATGGTTGTCTCAGGCAGGTAGGCTTACATTGATAAAGACAGTGGTGGAAACCCTTCTGATTTATATGCTTTGTTGTCTTCCTCTAACAAGGGATGCATGTAATAAAATCAATCAAAAGATGAAGAAATTTTTTCGGCAAGGGAATTCATATCAGAAGAATTTTCCCTTGATCAAGTGGGAAAGGATTTGCGGAGCACGGGAGAGGCTGGTATAGGCATAAAGAATCTATCACTACAAAATAAAGCTTTGGGGGCCAAACTGGCTTGGCAAATGTATGTAGGACACGATTTAAAATGGGTGAAAATTATGAAGTCAAAATATCTGGTGGAGGGTGAAGCAAGTTTCTTCACAAATAGTCATCTTCCTAAAGGTTTGCGAATTTGGAATTTCATCTATAGTTGTAGAGATTTGATATCAAATTCACTCTCTTGGGACATCAAGGATGGTAGTAAAACTCTCTTTTGGGAGGAATCTTGGGGTGGGCTTGGTAAGTTGGCAGAGAAAGCTCATTTGAGAAATGTAAGGGAGGTTTCTAAGCGAACCCGGGGAAGCCATGTAAAAGAATTCTTCATTGAAGAGTTTTTGGATGGGATTTGGAGATGGAGCTGTAAGGATCCTAGGTAGTTGAATATCAACCACATGAAAGTAGAATCTTTTGAATCCATTCTCAAGGAGCGATCTATGTGCGTATGGGAAGGGAAGGATGTTCTAAGGTGGTGCAGGTTAACCTTATGCAAATATAGCGCTAAGGAATGATACAAAATGCTATCAAGTCAATTGGGATAGTCTCAGTTGATTCTATATAAATTATGTTGGAATAGTAGTTGCCTTCCCAAGGTCAATATCTTCTTGTGGGCAGCGATTTAAGGTAGAGTGTTAACTACTGATAGATTGGAAAAATTTGGCATTAACGGCCCCTCAAGGTGTGTGCTCTGTAAGGCAACTGTAGAAACTAGTGATCATCTCTTCCTCAATTGTCCTTTCACTTCTAAGTGTTGGAATTGGCTAAGTGCAAAATTTAATTTAATCACTATGAGGCCCAACAATATTATGGGTTGGTTTAGAAGTTGGCCAAAGTTGGGTGGAAACTCGGTTTTCACTTGTCTATGGTGGCTTTGCCCGTCAATAATTCTATGGGAGGTCTAAAAAGAGAGAAACCACCACATTTTTAAGTATGAGGCAATGTTTTTCCCATCCTTTATTAACAAATTGGAAGCTTGTATTATGGAGCTAGAAAATTCCAGGGCTGTTGGGGTGGTGAGTTCAAATTAATCTTTCTCTAACTGGGATTCACAAATGTTGAAGACTTGGAATGGACTTAAGGTGCCTATTGCATTGGCTTCTAGAGACCCCGTGATTGCTACAAAACAAATTGCAACCAAATGGAGTCCTCCTCCTCAGAGCTGGTACAAGGTCAACTTTGATAGTGCTTCTAGATGCAATCCTAGGCAATCAGGCATTGGGTGCATAATCAGAGATTGGAATGGGGTTGTGGTGGGGAAACTAGCTCAACTACTTAGTCAGGGAACTAACAATGCTGTAGAACTGCAAGCGAAAAACCTAGGAATAAATTTTTGTAGAGAATTGTGCCTAAGGAATGTAGTAATTGAAGGTGATTCTTTAGTAATAATAAACGCCTTGAGATCAGACCATCTTGAGAATTGGAAATTGGATGCAATCTTAGAGGTAACTCTTTCCAGATTGAATAAGTTTCAAAACTTTGAGGTAAACCATATCTTGCGCGAAGGCAATTTTGAGGTAGATTATTTGGAAAATTTGGGTGTAGATGACTTCTTTGAAAAAGAAACCCCCTGTAATATCTCTGGGGAAGTGGTGTAGTGGGATGCTAGGTGGGCACCACTCCATCCCCATAAGTTGGTTTGGAGTGGCTGGGTGGCAAGTTAAATGACGAGGTGGTAGCATTGGCTACATGGCCTACATATGTGATTTTTGGAAATCTCTAGATGGAGTTGCATTCATAATTATCTGTCAGCTTGGTGAAGTGTGTGACATCCTTTCGAGGATGTTTGCCTGCTACTATGGGCATTATTTCTAAGCACGGTTATTCATCTATTTAATCGGCTATTGGCTTTTCTTTTGTTCTAAGTTTGCATTTTCACCAAGCAATGAGACATTTCATATTGTTGGTTTCGGCCAAGGAATTAGAGATGGGTGGCATGGATACCCTGGTGCAACTTAAGAGCTCAAAGAGGCAAGTTGCTTTTGAAGGTAAAATAACTACTCTCCGTCTGCAACATCTCATCCGTCATCCAGATTATTTGACCTTCATAGCCATCAAATGTATTATGGGGAAAGGTTTCATGGATGAAGCTAAGGTATATTGGTTGGATTCTGACATCTCCTCTCGGGTGTTGGTGGGCTTGCTCGATGTCGGGGTCTCTAAAGCAGATGTGAGGGTTATCATGAGGCACTTGTTTCACAAGGATATGTTGGTTGGGTTAGAAAGGGCTCTGGCTGTCAGTCATTTGGGGAAGGGCATTCCTCACCCACGGGATCTCCATCTTCTCAATGACCCAGAGGCTTTGGTAATTACTTTCCTTTTCTGTTGTACATGAATGGCTTTGAAATTGTGGAGCATAGGAGATTGGCTGTTGTAGGGGTGGACTTCCTAAAGAAGAAATTATGTCTGGTTCAAGTTACATATTCGACCTAGAAGCGGGAGTTTAGGGTCTTCACCCAACAAAATGTTTGGTGACCAGGGCTTTGGTGACGGGTGTTATTGCCTTTTTCTTTTTGAAATGAAGTAAAATGTGTAGGGTCTTTCAAGTTAAGATGGTGTTCGGTATTGTCTCTATATTTCTTAGACAATATGGATATAAGAATTGTAAATGTAAGGTGTCTAGTAGTTCTGTGTAGGGGCATCTTCTAGGTCAGTGAGTTTTGGTGTGTCTTCGGATGAACAGAGAATTTGAAGGATGCCTAGACTGGGCTTGATCAATGTACCTTTTTTCTTCAAATCAATATAAAAACTCTTGCTTACTGATCAAAAAAAAATTTAAGATGATTAATTATATTAAAATAATAATATATGAACTAATGTGAAATATTTCTCAATTCATTTCATTTAATGGGTTATGGCGGAAAGAGAAAAGAAAGCTCCCTTAGCCAAAATGTTATTGTTGAAAGTAAGTTGAATCTTTATTTTGTTTTTAAAAAAGGCTAACTTGTTTTATGTTTACCATTTATCTTCAAAGTACTCAAGTTGAATTTTTTTCATGCGGTGTTCCTTATTAATAGAAATCAAATTTTAACATTTTATTTTTTCACTATGAGGATGAGGGTCCCATGTATTTCAATTTAATTAGAAAAGAAAAATAAATAAGACTATTCAAAATCATGGTGATAGCCAATAGACTAATTATACTTCAACTTTTTAAATAAAGAAAAACACAAAATATTTTATAAATTTGTCACAATTATATTTGAAATAAATAAATCTTCCAAATTCTAAATTACATTTATTTTCCAAAGAGAACCACACAATAATTCATTAGCATTTCATAAGAGTAGACCAATTTTCTATGTAACTATTTAACCACTTAAAGAGAAAGGTATCTATTGTAACCTCCTACATATGAAATTGAAAAGACATTGACGAAATAAAAAATTGAGGGGAAAGATGTCTTATAGCTATCCCACTTTATTCTAAAATGAATGCCCGTTTACATTAGTGGAAAATAATAGCATTATGGTCGCTATCTTTGTCCATGGGAATCTACAAAGATGGGGGGTCCATCTTCCCTTCCAACATAAATTGATATTCTAAAACATTATAGCCAAATCAAATCTATTGATATTAAAATAAAATAAAATTGACGAATATGCATGTACCTAAAAGTTTTATTGTAGCAAAAAAAAAACTTAAAATGGAGGGCTATAAGCCTATAACCATGAATGAATCTTACCACAGTAAACCTAATAGGCTTTGAAAGTATGCTCTAAAGACAAAGAGTCCTATCTCCCACCCACCCCCTACTATATTAGTTGTAGCGGTACTATTGGTAGAGCCCTTTCCTTCCTTGGCCATGCAGGGGGTCTGCCCTACTATTCTAGGGGTCTTAGAAACTAAAACCGATGAATGAGATGGTGGGGAGATTGTCTTCTCTGATCAGACTTGATGTCGATCTAATCTGTTACATCTCTATGCTTGTACGATTTGAATGTGGTAGGATCCCCCCATTAGGGTGGACATAATAATGTTTTAAAGGACTTTGGCTATAAAAATGCCAATTTTTCCCAGTTGGGCAAGTGCTTGGAGTACATTTTTGACATTTCAAGGAAATACTACACAAAGAAAAAATCATTGAAAAAATCGTCAAAATAATGACAAGTCTTTCAAGGTAGGAAAGAAGAATAGGTGCATCCCCTCTAAATGAAATGATTTGAGAAATCTTTCACATAATAATTAGGAGATAAACCTAAAACAACAAATGATCCAAGGTAACATTAAAAAAGTTCCAAAGCTTTGTACAAGCCTTAGAGGGAAAAAGGCAATGCTAGTAAGTTACAAAAAACTACAAACATCAAATATACTACATAATAATTAGGAGATAGACCTAAAACAACATATATACTATATCATATGTCTTATATATATATTTAATATATAAATTATGATATAAAAAAAATAAAAAAATAAATGTATTAATATATATTATATATCTTAATTAGTAATATTTTATGATAAATAAATATTGATATGATTAATTATATAAAATATAATAATATATGAACTAATGTGAAAGATTTCTCAATTCATTTCATTTAATGGGTTATGGTGTAAAGAGAAAAGAAAGCTCCCTTAGCCAAAATGTTATTGTTGAAAGTAAGTTGAATCTTTATTTTTATGTTTAAAAAGACTAACTTGTTTTATGTTTACCATTTATCTTCGAAGTACTCAAGTTGAATTTTTTTCATGTGGTGTTCCTTATTAATAGAAATCAAATTTTAACGTTTTATTTTTTCACTCTTAAGATGAGGGTCCCATGCCTTTCAATTTAATTAGAAAAGAAAAATAAATAAGACTATTCAAAATCATGGTGATAGCCAATACTCTAATTATACTTCAACTTTTTAAATAAAAAAAACACAAAATATTTTATAAATTTATCACAATTATATTTCAAATTAATAAATCTTCCAAATTTTAAATTACATTTATTTTCCAAGCAGAAACACACAATAATTCATTAGCATTTCATAAGAGTAGACAACTTTGCTTTGTAAATATTTAACCACACAAAGAAAAAGGAATCTATTGTAACCTCCTACATATGAAATGGTCAAGAAGACTTTGATAGAATAAAACAATGAGGGGAAAGATTTCTTATAGCTATCCCACTTTACTATAAAATGAATCCTTGTTTATATTAGTGGAAAATAATAACATTACGGTCGCTATCTTTGTCCATGGGAATCTGTGGATATGGGTGGTCCATCTTCCCTTCCAACATAAATATATATTCTAGAGGAATTATAGCCAAATTAGATCTATCGATATTTAAAAAAAATAAAATTGACAAATATGCCTTTAGCTAAAAGTTTTACTGCAACAAATAAAAACTTTAAAATGTAGGGCTATATAAGCCTATAATCATGAATGAATCTCACCACAATAAACCTAATAGGTTTTGAAAGTATGTTGTAAAGACAAAGAGTCCTATCTCCCACCTGCCCCCTACTATATTAGTTGTAGCGGTACTATTGGCAGAGCCCTTTCCTTCCTTAACAATACATGGGGTCCGCCCTACTATTCTAGGGGTCTTGGAAACTAGGATAGAAGAATGGAATGGCAGCCAGATTTCCCTCTCTGATCAAACTCGGTGCTGCTCTAGTTTGGTACGTCTCTAAACCAGTATGATCCGAATGGGGCAGGATCCCCCCATTGGGGTGGACGTAATAATGTTTTAAAGGACTTTGGCTGTAAAAATGCTAATTTTTCCCAACTAGGTAAACGCGTGGAGTACATTTTTGAAATTTCAAGGAAAGACTACACAAAGAAAAAATCATTGAAAAAATGTTCAAAATAATGACAAGTCTTTCAAGGTAGGAAAGAAGAATAGGTACATCCCCTCTAAATGAAATGAATTGAGAAATCTTTCACATAATAATTAGGAGATAGACCTAAAACAATAGATGATTCAAGGTAACATTAAAAAAAGTTCAAAAGCTTTCTACAAGCCTTAGAGGGAAAAAGGAAATGGTAGTAAGTTACAAAAACCTACAAACATTAGATATATACTACATAATAATTAGGAGATAGACCTAAAACAACAAATATACTACATCGTATGTCATATATATATATTATGATATAAAAAATAAAAAATAAAAACATGTATTAATATATATTATTTATCTTAATTAATAATATTGTATGATAAGGCCCGTTAAGGGGCTTGGTTGGGTTAATCAAACTTAGTCCTCTGTAGTAATTGAAAAATGGGAAAAACCAAAGGAAGGGTGGTGGGATGTAAATTTTGATGGCGTGTCTAAGGGAAATTTGGGCCCATCTAGAGCGGGATGCATTATCCATGATTGGAATGGCAATGTGTTAGATATAGGAGCAATGAAATTAAAGGATGGAATTAATAACGTTGTTGAAGCTGCTACATCCTTAATGGCAATCAAGCTAGCTAGGAGGTTAGGAGTAATAAGGATTCATCTGGAGGGAGATTCTTTATTAATAATTCAAGCAATAATCAAAGGAAAAACACAAGCTTGGCATCTACATGGAGTGGTAAGGAGAATAATCGAAGTTCTAGCCCTTTTCAAAGAATTTAAGGTGAGTCATATCCAGAGAATGGGGAATGTGGAGGCTGATATCCTATCTAAATGGATACTTTCTTTTATGGAGGTAGACGTTTTAAGATTTGATGACTTTAGTGTCATTAATTTGGAGGACCTGTCATAGGGAATTTAATTGTACGAAGAAGGGCCTCCATAACAAGCAAGTCGATAGGAGTTATCAGTGTGATGAGTAGCATTGATGAGGGTGGTTTGACGGTGTTGAATGTATGTTCGACATTTAGGGAGTTGGCTGGAAAAACAGGGTGTTTTCATCACCTCACCACCTTTGATGCTTCTTGGGTTATGGGAGAAAGGAGTGTTTGGTGTTGGAGGCGCGTTGCAGTTTGGAAGCCAATGAAACTGTGTAATAATGGAGGCCAATTTCACATTGACTTCATGGAGAAAGCTAGACCCTTTCATGGGGAAGGCATCAATGAAGCGGTTGAGAGGCTTATTTCTCTTTAAGGATGAACAGGCAACACAAGCGGTTGATATAATGCCGAGTGATAGTTTCAAAAAACTGACTCATAGAATTAGAACAAATATGGATATATATTCGTTGGTGATGGCGTGGGGGTTAGATATTGGGGAACCGGTGAATAAGGTGAGGCGAGTTATGAGAACTTTGGTGCGAAAGATTTCTTGGTAGATATGGAGAGCATCCTAGAGAGGGTGATACCAGGAGTAGGGTTGGTGAAGATTGAAGGAAGGGATGGTGGTGGCCTGAAAATGGAGGAGTTGAACCATCTGTTTATCAGATGGCCAGAAGGATGCACTAAGGATTGGTGGTGAGATGAAACGGAGCATGGGTGGAAGGAGCTGAAAATTTGTGCGGAATTAGTAGAATTAGAAATGACAATTGAATATTTGAAGGAAATCGCTAGAGAGGAGATGCGGGAAAAGAAAGGGTTGCATCCACACAAGAAAGTGAAGCCATTAAAGGAAATTTAGCCGTTGGAGCTGGGTGATCCTTCGTTGAAAAATGTGTAGTATTGGTCTTTGTTCACTTTCATTTTTTGATTTAACTTCGTAAATGATTTTTTTTTTTGGATTATGCCTAGATATGGAATGGATTGTAAATCTCTATTAAATTCTAAGGCTCGGGAATAGCAGGGTATGGTAGTTATTAAACGAATTTTTAGGTGCGGGTAGCTTTTTTGGTTTTTGTGCTGGTTAATCAGCTTTCTAAAAACTCTAGAGACCATTTGAAGTAATTTTTTTAACTGTTTTATTTTCATTTCAATAAAAAACTAATATCACCAATCAAAATAAAATAAAATTGTATGATAAATAAATATTGATATGATTAAAATTATATTAAATATAATAATATATGAACTAATGTGAAAGATTTCTCAATTCATTTCATTTAATGGGTTATAGTGGAAAGATAAAGAAAGCCCCCTTAGCCAAAATGTTATTGTTGAAAGTAAGTTGAATCTTTATTTTGATGTTAAAAAATGCTAACTTGTTTTATGTTTACCATTTATCTTCGAAGTACTCGAGTTGAATTTTTTTCATGTGGTGTTCCTTATTAATAGAAATCAAATTTTAACGTTTTATTTTTTCACTATTAAGATGAGGGTCCCATGTCTTTCAATTTAATTACAAAAGAAAAATAAATAAGACTATTCAAAATCATGGTGATAGCCAATACTCTAATTATACTTCAACTTTTTAAATAAATAAAACACAAAAATATTTTATAAATTTGTCACAATTATATTTACAATAAATAAATCTTCCAAATTCTAAATTACATTTATTTTCCAAGTAGAACCACACAATAATTCATTAGCAATTCATAAGAGTAGACAAATTTTCTTTGTAAATATTTAACCACTCAAAGAAAAAGGTATCTATTGTAACCTCCTACATATGAAATGGACAAGAAGAATTTGACAGAATAAAACAATGAGGGGAAATATTTCTTATAGCTATCCCACTTTACTTTAAATTGAATCCTGTTTACATTTGTGACAAATAATAAAATACGGTCGCTATCTTTGTCCATGGGAATCTGCGGAGGTGGGGGGTACATCTTCCATTCTAGCATAAATTGATATTCTAAAACATTATAGCCAAATTAGATCTATTGATATTTAAAAAAAATAAAATTTACGAATATGCATGTACCTAAAAGTTTTATTGCAACAAAAAAAACCTTAAAATGGAGGGCTATAAGCTTATAATCATGAATGAATCTCACCATAGTAAACCTAATAGGCTTTGAAATTATGCTCTAAAGACAAAGAGTCTTATCTCCCACCCGCCCCTTACTATATTAGTTGTAGTGGTACTATTCGCGAAGCCCTTTCCTTCCTTGGCAATGCAGGGGGTCTACCCTACTATTCTAGGGGTGTTGGAAATTGGGACAGATGAATGGAATGACGAGAAGATTTCCTTCTCCAATCAAACTCGACGTTGCTCTAATCCGTTATGTCTCTATCTCGGTACGATCCAAATGGGGCAGGATCCCACCATTGAAGTGGATGTAATATTTTTTTTTAAGGACTCTGGCTTTAAAAATGCTAATTTTTCCCAGTTGGGCAAGCGCGTGGAGTAAGTTTTTGACATTTCAAGGAAAGACTATACAAAGAAAAAATCATTGAAAAAATCTTTAAAATAATGAAAAGTCTTTCAAGGTAGGAAAGAAGAACATGTGCATCCCCTCTAAATGAGACCTAAAACAATAGATATATTACATCATATGTCTTATATATATATTTAATATAAATTATGATACAAAAAATAAAAAATAAAAAATATGCATTAATATATATTATATATCTTAATTAATAGTATTGTATGATAAATAAATATTGATATGATTAATTATATTAAATATAATAATACATGAACTAATGTGAAAGATTTCTCAATTCATTTCATTTAATGGGTTATGGTGGAAAGAGAAAAGAAAGCTCCCTTAGCCAAAATGTTATTGTTGAAAGTAAGTTGAATCTTTATTTTGATGTTAAAAAAGGCCAACTTTTTTTATGTTTACCATTTATCTTTGAAGTACTCAAGTTGAATTTTTTTCATGTTGTGTTCCTTATTAATAGAAATCAAATTTTATCGTTTTATTTATTCACTCTGAGGATGAGGGTCCCATGTCTTTCATTTTAATTAGAAAAGAAAAATAAATAAGACTATTCAAAATTATGGTGATAGCCAATACTCTAATTATACTTCAACATTTTAAATAAAAACAAAAAATATATATTTTATAAATTTTTCACAATTATATTTGAAATAAATAAATCTTCCAAATTCTAAATTACATTTATTTTCCAAGCGGAACCACACAATAATTCATTAGCATTTCATAAGAGTAGACAAATTTTCTTTGTAAATATTTAACCACTCAAAGAAAAAGGTATCTATTGTAACTTCCTACATATGAAATGGATAAGAAGTCTTTTACAGAATAAAACAATGAGGGGGAAGATGTCTTATAGCTATCCCACTTTACTTTAAAATGAATCCCTGTTTACATTAGTGGCAAATAATAACATTATGGTTGCTATCTTTGTCCATGGGAATCTGCGAAGGTGGGGGGTCCATCTTCTCTTCTAGCATATATTGATATTCTAATACATTATAGCCAAATCAAATCTATTGATATTTTAAAAATATAAAATTGACGAATATGCATGTACCTAAAAGTTTTACTGCAGCAAAAAAAAACCTTAAAATGGAGGGCTATAAGCCTATAATCATGAATGAATCTCACCACAGTAAACCTAATAGGCTTTGAAAGTATGCTCTAAATACAAAGAGTCCTATCTCCCACCTGCCCCCTACTATATTAGTTGTAGCGGTACTATTGGAAAAGCCCTTTCCTTCCTTGGCCATGCAGGGGGTCCACCCTACTATTCTAGGGGTGTTGGAAACCGGGATAGATGAATGGAATGACAGGGAGATTTCCTTTTCTGATCAGACCTGGTGCTGCTCTAATCCATTACGTCTCTATCCCGGTACAATCTGAATGGGGTAGGATCCCCCCATTGGGATGGACGTAATAATGTTTTAAAGGACTTTCGCTGTAAAAATGCTAATTTTGCCCAGCTGGGCAAGCGCGTTGAGTATGTTTTTGACATTTCAAGGAAAGACTGCACAAAGAAAAAATCGTTGAAAAAAGGTTCAAAATAATGACAAGTCTTTCAAGGTAGGAAAGAAGAATAGGTGCATCCCCTCTAAATGAAATGAATTGAGAAATCTTTCACATAATAATTAGGAGATAGACCTAAAATAGAAGATGATCCAAGGTAACACTAAAAAAAGTTCCAAAGCTTTGTACAAGCCTTAGAGGGCAAAAGGCAATGCTAGTAAGTTACAAAAAACTACAAACATCGGATATACTACATAATAATTAGGAGATAGACCTAAAACAATAGATATACTACATCACATGTCTTATATATATGTATATATATTTAATATATAAATTATGATATAAAAAATAAAAAAATAAAAAAATGTATTAATATATATTATATATCTTAATTAATAATATTGTATGATAAATAAATATTGATATGATGAATTATATTAAATATAACAATATATGAACTAATGTGGTTAAATATAAATTTTAAAAATTGAAATCTTAGGAATTTAAATTGAATTAGATATATTAAATCTAATCCAAAAAAATTTGTGCTATTTTGGTGATTGGATGTATCACCTTTCCTTCATGGATTAGTTGCGCTACATGGGAATGCATGCCACTTGTAAATTCTTCCCATCAACTTATTCTTTTATTTCCTCCTCTTTCAACATTGATACTTGTTATCATCTCATTCCTCTACCATGTCCCTCATTCACCTTTGCTACTCTTATCTTGTTTTGGCTAATGAGACAATCCAATACTAATTTTTATCTCAAAAATTTCCCACCAATTAATTAACTAAGTAATTAATTATATTCTTGTAGACATCCATTAAAATCTGCAAAAACTAAACTTCATATAGGGGTTAGTATTTCAAAAATCTAACAAAATACCTCTATGAAATACCTTGTAAAGACTTCCAAATGCCATACATGACAAAATGAAAACTAAAGCATTAGGAAAACAATAACAAGTCACCTATTCCATAGTGGATTGGTGTCACATGTGCTAGTGACCCTTTCCCAACCCTTGATCAATAGCTAAAATGATTAAATGCAAATGGAGATGATGAGCAAGATGAGTTCTCAAATCAAGAGAGTAACCTTGCAAAAAGTTCTATCCCCATGAATGAGAATGAAGGCCTTATTTTATAGATTTTCTTGATGAGAGATTGGCCAAGAGGGTGAATGTGGGACTAAAGATCCTCTAATGAGAAGATGACACTTGTCAAATGGTGAGTGGTCAATGGTTGTGCAAGATTTGGGAAGAGTGCCCATGAGAGGGAGAATTTGAATTCAAATTTGCAATAAATTTTGAGAGGGGGACAAGAAAAACAACAATAAATGCCATATTGGACTTGTCATGTTGAGAGAAAATGAGTTTTTTAAATAAATCAATAAAATTGATTTATTGTGCAAGTGGAGATATCTAGAGAATGCAAGTGGGATGGGATTAGTATTTAATCAGGGTTAGATTAAATAGATGATGATTATGCTGATTTAATGCTGATTAGGTGAGTTGATTTTTAAGACTTTGATATTTGATTTATTTAAATCAGAAAATGATGGAATATGATTTAGGATTTGATTTAAATGGATTTTTGATTTATTAAAAGGTTGATGATAATGTTTATTTGATTTTAAATAAATGATCCTAGGAGATGAAATTACTTAATGAATGGATGAAAGTGCACCTGATTAATTGATGAACGGTCCTAATGCAACATCTAATTTGACTGAATCTGATCGAATGCATAATGTTAATTTTGCATGTCTACATTTTGCCCTTCTTTGAAGCAATGTACTTGTTGCGTTGGTTCAAAGAATAACTTGCCGTGATCAAAATTAAAAAAATTCTGATTTTTCGGATGCCCCAGTGGAAAGTACACTGGTACATTGCCCCCTCGAGAGATTGAGCGAAAAGATTCGATTTGAGGGTCGATCTCGCGATAAAGAGGTTCAAAATGAATGGTTATGGATGACGATGCAAATGAGATGATTTTAAGATGCTTAGAATAACAAATCTATATTATCCTAAACAATTTAAATAGTGATATGATATGAGATGGATGAGATTAATGATGTGATATGTTATGATTATGCAATGGATGATTTATGAGATGCTTAGACTAAAAGATCTATATTATGATGATGATATGCATGTGAGATGATATATAGAATACTGATGATTTATGGATGCAAGATGAATTCCTAATGGATGCATGATGGATGTATTGGTGATGATGATTAACTATTCATGCTGTGATGTTAGTGCAGAAAATGAAGAAATTAGATGATGACAAGAGGATCCAACAAGCCAACATTATGAGAGATGATGATAAAAAATGATGATAAGAAATGATGATGATAGATGGATGATTTTCTTATCAAGGATTGGGATTTTCAAAAGGTCACTTACTTTATGTTTGATAACACGCCTAAGCACGATGCATCAAGGTATAAAGGACCAGGATGGCATTGTACTTAGTGTGATGGACTTTGACTCGACAAATAGATAGGAGTATTCTTGTTCACACCTGACATACGAAAACCTTTCTAGGATGCACTTTAGAAGTCTCAAACATCTCCCAAAAACGGAAAGGTATAACCAATCAATGCAATAGTCAACAAGCTATCGAAACATCCTCCATACATATCTAACAAAGAAAGTATTCGCCATGTTATTTTACAAGAACGTCCAAAAGCATAGCAACAAAAGGATAATGATCGTTGCCCCATTCCTATCTCTCTAAATCCTTTGTTCGGATATCATCGAGAGGTCCTTGGAGTGAGCGCAATGAGATAAGTCAAAAGAAAAGATAAAGCACACAAACAAGTGTTCTTCAATGCGCTAACCAAAAGGGAATGTGTTTTAAAGGATAAGAACCAAAACTTATTGCCAAAAGATAATGCCCATTGTAGGAAGGATACATCCTAGGACATGTTAGTGGATGGCGCACATCATTTCATTTATCCAAAATGTTCTTTTGATAAATAATGCCCCTTGTAGGAAGGGATTCATCCTACCATGATGTTATCGGATGATTGATATATGGGCCCCATTTTGGATGATGGATGTCGACACAAGACTTGACCAACTTGTTTCACGATGCATTATAAGACTTGGATAGGCGGCTTTGAGTTTTACTTTTAACCTGCTATACTTGTTTCTAACTATTTCACCAAACGTTGAGGATGACAATCAGTTTATTATGAATGGTGTTTATTGCGGGTGCAAGCGAGATGAGGCGGATGTATTTTTTCAAATATTTGGATGTTTTTGACGTTTTGAAATGTTTTGAGAGGCTATTTTTTGATATTTTTGAAGTTTACAAATGTTTTGATTTTTAGTTTTCCAATGTTTTGGGATTTTACGAGATTTTTGACCAAAGAGACTAACCTAAAGACTTATCCTAGGGGCCTGGGGCTGATCGTGATTAGCCCTCGATTATACAGAGACCGATTCATTGTGACTTATTGATTCGATTGATGATATACATGATGAAGATATAGTTTTGTTGACTCCTATAAATTTGACCTACATGTCTCGGGGGATGATCAAAGATCAACCTTGCCTACGTTCAAGCTCAGAGACGATGTAGTTCGACAAGATGACCTTGTTTTTGGATTTTGATATGTTTTGAATGTTTTTTTGGATTTTCTGATTTTCCAATGTTTTTGGACTTTCTGATTTTTTGATGTTTTTTAATTTTCTAATTTTGAGGACTTTAAGACCATACATGAATCGTCCAGATGAGCGTGCCCCATGCGTGATGCAATAGGCTTCACCAGATATAAAAGCGGGACAAAGCCTGACCCAGCGAGAGGATGGGCGAGTGAGTACTTGGAGAGGATCGCCAGTCTGAGCAAGGACCAAGCTATGGATGGAATCTTGCAGTGGATGAGTGATGTGAATGGATATGAGATGGATGATGGAAGCGAAATGGAGGATAATGAACAAGGCATGCAAGGTCTGGTGGATGGAAGTGCTTATTTACAAAGCTTTGTTTGCGGAGTTTTCACCAAGGTACTTGTCAAAGTGCCAGAAGTGGTTTTTCACTAGAGGGCGATTTTTTGATCCTCTTTTTTTTGGATTTTTTGCTTTTTTGATTTTTTTGTTGTTACCAAGACGCCTGTTTGCCAAGTTTTCGCCAAAGTAACCATTTTTTAGGACTTTTTCTGATTTTTTGGATTTTTTGGTTCTATACCTTAAAAGAATTAGGCATAAAACTTTTTGAGATGGGAGCTATTCATGAGCTCCTGCAGAGGTTCCCCTTCGGGTGTTGATAGCTGATATACCCCTGATTTATAGCTTGCTGTGACGATGAAAGGCCCTAACCAATTGGGTTCAAACTTGCCTTTGCTGCTAGGATTCGGGACATTCTTCTAATTTTCTTTTAAGACCAATTCTCTGACTTGGAAAGTCCTACTTCTGATCCTCTTGCTGTAGCTTTGTTTGAGTCTATTTTGATAGACTTGCAAATGATTCAAAGCTTCGATCCTTCTCTCATCTAGTAACTCCAGTTCGTTTAGTCTTGAGACCCAATATTCTTCATCAGTGATGAGATTTTGTAGTGATATTCTAAGGGATGGGAGCTCGATCTCAATGGGAAGTATGACTTCTGATCCGTAGACCAAGGAGAAGGGGGTGGCCCCAGTGGGTGTGCGGATGCTGGTTCGATAAGCCCAGAGGGCGGGATTAAGCTGCAGATGCCAATCATGACCTACGTCATTGACTGTTTTCTTGAGGATTTTGAGGATGGTTTTGTTTGTGGCTTTTGCTTGGCCATTGCCTTGGGGATAATATAGGGTGGAGAAGCGATGTTGGATTTTGAATTTCTCGCACAAGTCATGAACCTCCTGGTTCTTGAAGGGTGTCCCATTATCTGAGATAATGGCTTGTGGGACACCATAATGACAGATGAGATAGTTCAAGATGAATTTTGAGATCTGCTTTCTAGTGATATAGGTCATGGGTATGGCTTCCACCCACTTTGTGAAGTACTCAGTTGCAGTTATAATGAATTTGTGGCTATTGGACGAGGTGGGTGAGATTTTCCCAATGAGGTCGAGTCCCCACTGTGAAAAGGGCCATGGTGTGATAATCAGGTGAAGCTCTTGAGCTGGAGCATGGATGAGGTCCCCATGCTGCTGACATTGTAAACACCTTTTAGCATGATCATGTGCTTCTCGCTCCATCGTGGGCTAGTAATACCCCAACTTTGGCAGTTTCTTGGCAATGGTCATTCCACTCGAGTGTGAGCCATAGATACCGTTATAAACCTCGGTTAGAGTGGTTAATGCCTCCTCAGCATTTAGACAACATAGTAAGGTACCCTCTATGCTTCTATGGTATAAGGTATCACCTAAGATGACAAATCTAGATGCTTTTTTGATGAAGGTTCATTTTAGGCTCGATGGTAGGTCAGCAGGTAAGACTCCTATTCGAAGATATGTATAGATGTCATGATACCAAGGATCGCCAAGACCAACGATTTCACGCACATATTCTGATTCTAGTACCTCGAATGTGGGAACGAGAAGCTGCTTGATCAAAAATTGTATTTCGGCACATTGTGAGGGATGTCTACTAGAGACCCGATTGTAGCCATGGCATCAACAGCTTTGTTGTTGGTTCTTGGAATCTGCTCAAATGTTATGTCGATGAAGGATTCCTTTAGAGTCTCTACCAATTTCTTGTATGGGGTTAGCTTGTCATCCTTTTTCTGATATTCATTATTGACCTGATTTATGATCAACTAAGAGTCTCCATATACCTTGAGAGCTATGATATTCCACTCCACGGCTATCCTGAGACCTATAGTCAAAGCCTCATATTCTGCTATGTTGTTAGTGCAAGGAAATGCTAGTTTGTATGATCTTGGTATGTAGTCCCCCTATGGGGTGATGAAAAAAGACACCAGCTCCTGATCCATGTTGTGTATATGACCCGTCGAAGTATAGTTTCCAGTGATTAGCAATGTTGAGGTTAAAAATAGACTCATCTAGAAACTCTGAGACAAGGGGATTCTCAGAATACATAGGTGCTTCTGCTAGTTGATCTGTAATAACCTGTCCCTTGATTTCTTTCCTCTCTATATACTTGATGTCATACTCTGACAATATCATTACCCATTTTTCCATTCTGCTAGTGATCATTGCCTTGGATAAGAGATATTTGAGGGGGTCAATTTTGGCAATAAGCTTGATCTTGTGTGCCAACATATAATGTCTAAATTTTTGGGATGCAAATACTACTGCGAGGCAAGCTTTCTAGATGAATGAGTAATTTAGCTCGTGACCGACCATTGTCCTGCTGATATAGTATATGGCTCTTTCTGTTCCATTTTTATCATGTTGAGCTAGGAGAGCTCCAAGGGCTGCTATTGTTGCTAACACATATAGGATCAATGGATTCTTTGGGATAGGTGGCATTAAGACTGGCAGTGTGAGTAGATATTCCTTTATTTTGTTGAATGCCTCTTCACACTTGGTATCCCATTTGTATACTACCCCCTTGTGGAGTAGGTGTGAATACAGATTTTGCTTGTCTGCTAGTTGTGCTATGAACCTTCTAATGGATTGGAGCCTTCCTTGGAGGCCTCTCAGTTGTTTTAGATTCCTTGGTGCTTCCATCTCAAGGATTGCTTTGACTTTTGCAGGATCCACCTCGATACCCCTCATGGAGACTATGATCCTAGTAATTTTCCTGATTGCACACCGAAGACGCACTTCTTGGGATTTAGTCTGACCTTGTATTCCTCTAATCTGTCAAAGATAGCACTTAGGGTTGCTATATGATCTTGTCTTTTTCTTGACTTGCTAGGATGTGCCAACATAGTCTTCATCATTTTGTGAATCATATCATGAAATATCGCTGTCATGGCCCTTTGATAGGTTGCTCCCATTCTTTAGGCCGAATGGCATCATGTTCCAGTAGTAGGTTCCCCATGGGCAAGTGAAAGCTGTCTTTGTTGATCTTCTTTTGCTATCATAATCTGGTTGTATCCTAAAAATCTATCCATTAGTGATAGCATCTCATGCCCTGCTGTCATGTCCACTATCATATCAATATTGGGAAGTGGAAAGTCATCCTTGGGACATGCTTTGTTCAAATCTCTAAAATCTGTATAGATTCTGATAGCTCCGTCAGGTTTTGAAATAGGTACCAAGTTCGATACCCATTCTGGATAATCAATTGGTCGGATGAATCCAACATCCAATAGCTTTTTGAGCTCCAATTTGACTAACAAAGTGATTTGAGGATGCATTTTGCGAAGCTTCTGTCTGACAGGTTTTGCATCTGGATACACTGCTAGGTGGTGGACCACAGTATTTGGATCAAGTCCTGGCATATCAACATAACTCCATACGAAGTTTATTTGTCTTTCCTTTAGGAATGCTGCTAGGAGTTCTTGCTCTTCTGATAATAGTGATTCCGCATAGAATGTGATATGCGGGGTCTCCTCTATTCTTAGGTTCACTGGGTTGCATTTTTCGGCCAAGACTGCTGACTTCTCTTGATGAATAGCTCTTAGGGGAAGATTGAATCCTTCATCCTCAAGTGCCTCAGAGAGGTTTTCACCATTGGATACATCCTTTATTTTTACTATTTTCTTGTCAGAGAGTGCCACGATGTGGTTTTCACTCAAGGACTTGGATATGATTCTTAGTTTCTCACTCTTGCGACTGAAGGATTCAATTGTTTCCCCGTAATAGGCATGTGTGTGCAACTCCATTATGAATCCTGCCTTGTGATCTCCATCTGGAATGTTATCCCTCAACCCCATGAATTCTGAGAGCGCTTCATTATTTTTGAATGTATCGAGAACTGGTGGTCCTCGTTGGTCATAGTCAATCAGTTGGGGGTAGACTAAGCGGATCTCATGATTTTGTGTATCTGGTTCAAAGGATATGGTACTAATCATACACAGAGTGGTATCTTTGAATAACCTAGGGAGATTGGATATGATATCTTTGTCATCACTACTAATATAGGGCTCAGTGATAAAGTTATGCATGTCTGTCCCTATGGGTATTGGGGAGTGCACTTGTACTAGGACTGGCTGAGGAGAAACATTAGCGGCTCTAACCGAAGGACTTCGACCACGTATGGTTATTCTTGGAGGGGTACATCCAAGACCAAGATTTGTTATAGGTCACGTCTCAGGCATGATTGGTATTAAGAGCCCATTGTAATTTTTCCCCAATCTTTGGTTTCTATCATAACCCATCGCAAGCATCATGTGTAGGCCTCTGCTTCTTTCATCCATTGGTAGATTAGCTACCGGTCTTTCATCTTGATACAACATGTTTGATGGATCTGCTTCAATTACCTCATGGCCAAGGTCTCCCCATCTTGTGAATTTAGGATAATTTTGAGGATAGGTTTGTGCTGTGGGAGCTTGATTTTCTTGTGGGTGTCCTCGTGATCTTGGAGATTGTGGTAACTCTCCTATCACAAAAGCATTGTTATGGAGCCTATAACTTCCACAACCGTCCTCCTGGATGATGAGCTTGATATCGGATATGGTGGGAATGGCGGGTGTCTCTGTCGCAGAAGTGAGAATGGTGGGATCGATGTATGATGTGGATGGGCCCTCATCATTTTTCGACGCTTGGGGGATTTTTTAATATTTGGCTTCAAGGTTCTTGTAGTATGAAAATGGCTCAGGATCTCCATGGACGGTAACCTCTTGTCCATTATGTGTGAATTTCACACATTGGTGGAAGGTTGATGCTACAGCTTTCATCGCATGAATCCATGGGCATCCCAGGAGGATATTGTATGGCAATTCGAGGTCTAAGACCTGACATGTGGTTTCCATGAGTGTTGGCCCTACTTGGATAGGGAGCTTAATTGTGCCTTGAGACACTCTTTCTTGGTCATCGTATGCTCTGATTGTGATGCCCTTCCCTTTATCAATGGAATCTTCTGATATCTTTAACTGCTTGATGAGACTAAAAGAACAAATGTTCAAACCCGCACCTCCATCCACCAAGACCCTTTTGATTTTTCTTTTGTTCACAATGACCTCTAGGTGAAGTGCACGATTGTGAAATGGTTGGGTAGGAAAATCTTGGTCAGAAAACGTAAGGAGATTGGGTGTTATGATGTTTCTGACCATAGCTTGGAATTGTTTCGCATCGAGGTCTGCGGGGATGGTAGATGAGTCTAATGCTTCTTCGAGGATCTTTTTATGGGCCGATGATATTTTTAACAACTCCATGATGGAGATGTGTGCTGGTGTTCTTTTGAGTTGGTCTACGACATTGTAGCTATATGGAACGACTCTTGATGTAGGGACTCTATTGGGTTGGGATGATCCTGCGATGGTGACTTTGCCGCCTCTTGTGGTGACTCCACAATCTTCGGCATGGGCGCCCTTGATGGTGATGACCATGCAGTTTTCATTGAGGTTGGCAACAACTGTCTCGTATACATGATTTACATTGCCCTTTCCTTTATCCTTGTTATTCCCTTTGTTTCCATGATTCAGCATCGGATTCGTGTAGATTTTAAGATCTTGATTCCTAGTAGGTGTTTCCACATTTATGATTCTTTTGTCGATGAGATCTTGGATGATGTTCTTGAGTCTCATACAATTGTTTGTGGTGTGGCCTTTGATTTTGTGGAATTCACATAGTTGATTTTCATTGTACCAAGGAGGTTTGACATCAGGTTCTTGATAATTCTCAAATGTAGGAGCTTGGATGAGTTTTTCGTCGATTAGCTTTTTCATGATGTCCTCAAGTGGTTCCCGTAAAGTGGTGTATTTTCGTTTGGGGTATGTTTGGCGTTGAGGTGGTCCTCTTTGGTCATTGAGGTTATTGATTGTGGGATTATTGTTGGGTTGATGCGTTGTGTGATGAGTGTTTTGATGTGGTGTTTGGATTTGTTGTGTAGGTGTGTTTTGACGCGGACCACTAATGACCACCTTGGCATCGACGACGCCATCATTAGTGATGTTCTTGTTTCTCGCCCATGTACGAGGTTTATCATTGTAATTTGATGGTGGGCGATTATTTTTTTGTTCATGATATGGCGTTGATTTGACGGGTTGGGCTGCAAGGGCTCTTTCGATGCTAAGCGCCTTGGAGATCAGTTGATCATAGGTGGTGATTCCCTAAACCTTGAGGTGGAATGACAAGCGACTTTCAAGGTTGGTGATGATTGTGCAGACTTGTTGCTCTTCTGGCATGGTCCACTTGCTCAGATTGGCCTTGGATCGCCATCGTTGAAGGAATGAAGCGAAAGATTCATTCTTTCCTTGTTTCAGAGCGTATAGTTCTTCGAGACTAACATCCATTGTAATGTTACATGCGTAGTTTCTAATGAATTCATCTCTGATTTCCTGGAATGTTCTAATGCCTGAGGGTAAGTGAGAGAACCATTCTATAGTGTTTCCTACCAAGCTCCTAGGGAATAGCCGCATCAGATAAGTATCGTCATATGCAACCTCCATACAATGAACCTGAAATTCCCTGATGTGATCTTCGGGGTTTCCCATCCCTCGATATTTGTCAAATTTAGGGATCTCAAATCGCTTAGGGAATGGTTTCATGTCTAGGCTCCTATCAAATGGATAGGGACACAAGTTGCTTTGTGTTTTGGTTGTCCGCCCTGATTGAAGGTCAAGCACTTGTTGTGAGAGCAACCTGAGTTGTGTCATCATATCATTCTAGGGATCAGGGGGTGGGATGAATGTGTTTTGGGGTGTTGCAATCGTGGTTTGGATGGATGGGTTGGTTGGTGCATTGTTCAATGGTACTGGTATGTTGTGTCGGGCGAAGTAGGCTTCTACTTGCTTTTGGATGAACAATGCTTGTTGTTGCTCTTGTTGTTGTTGTGCTAGGATTTTTGCTTGTTGTTGTACTTGTTGCTGTTCTAACAACGCTTGTTGTTCTACTTGCTGCTGTGTTTGTTGTTGATCTAACAATGCTTGTTGTTCTGCTTGTTGTTGTTCCCACAATGCTTGTTGTTGGGCTGCCAATTCTGCTGCTTCTTGTTGATCTTGGTATTGCTTTAGTACTTGCTGATATGCTTGCAATTGCACTACTTGTGCAAGAAGTTGTGCTTGTGCTTGTGCTTTGGCTTGCGCTTGTGCGGCTTGTTGCTGCAATAATAGTTGTGCTTGAGCGACCCTTTGTGCTTGCAATGCTTGCACGGCTTGGGCAGCTTGAGTGGCTTGTTGTTGCTGTTGTTGTTGTAATAATGCTTGAGCTTGTTGCACTTGTTGCGCTTGTATTGCGGCTTGTGCAGCTTTAGCAGCTTGTGCAGCTTGAGCGGCTTGTTGCAC
>VDFB02000003.1:699914356-700036436 GCA_007258455.2 Sequoia sempervirens
AAATCAATCAATTCAAACCTAAATGCCCCAAAATCCCAACCAAATACTTGCAAGAAAGCACTTCTAAGCTCAACGAGGGAAAATAAGAAATAGGATGGCATAAAAGACCCCAAAATCAAGTTAAATACATCTCTCAGGACACGCACAGAGCCATTAATGCAGTCGATAAGACAACTAGAGAAGGAATTCAAGAATCTGACAATAGGGCAAAATCCAGGAAAATCCAGACCACGCGGAAATCCATGAAGATCAAAAATCCCTGAACAACAAGGGTCCAAATTTAGTTTGCGAGGGATCCTGAAAATTCGAATTAGGGCGTGAAAATCCCTAATCGTGGTAAAGCCCTAAAAAAAAAATTCATCTTAGAACTTCTAAGATTTTCACTAAAAACCTAGGGAAAAATAATTTATGCATTTAGAGTAAAAACAATTTGGGTTAATCTTTTCAAGGAAGCTTCTTCATCAAAGGGTGGTGAGTTGCAACACTTTGTGGATTCAACATTCCTTCCTTTCATTTATCCTTTTATCATTGACATTGCCATTGTGAAAGTGGAAACACGTACATGGGGTTTGACCAAGGCAAGCCCCTCAATGGCACAACCTGTCTTCCCTCTTTGAATGTGCAGGTTTCAGGCCTGAAGAAGATTGAAGGAACATTGAAGATCCATTATTTTTTGTTGCAATTGAAACCCTACACCCTGACAACTCATGAAACTCAATTACAGAATTATTTGACTATGATTCGACTGTGCGACAAGTTAGAAACGAAAGCTCTGATCTGGCACTCAAGGACTACGAAAATATATTTGAATCTTCCCTACAAGTGCAGTGGCGCCCTGGGTGCCTATGTCCTCCATTTGGCCTCAAATTCAAACCACAAGTGTACAGTATCCTGCTCAGTCCATTTTTGTAGTCTGAATTTTTCTATGAATTTATGTGTTTGTTGTATTTATATCATAACACTAATTTGTGTCATTAGGTCAATTGGATCATTCCATTTCATCCGTAGGACATTTTCAAATTTGGTTAAGGGCATATTGACTCACCTTTTAGGTTATAAGTCAATCTTATACCTTGTCCAAATCCATCAAACCTCCACTACCATTCAAATCTTTAATGAAACATTTAAAAAAGTGTCCAAACCCCAAAGTGAAATCTTAGGGTTTCACCTTTTTCATGTTTCATTTTGGTGAACCTAACGTGAAAATTTTATTGCTTGAAAATTTTGCAAATTGTTGCACACTTGAATTATGTGTTACATAATCATAAATTGGGTAAATTCTGGAAAAATATTCACTGTCCAACCTACTTACAAACAAACCTGACTTCCTTAAACAATATTATACACAATCCAATTTTGAAATTTACAAAAACCTATGTAGGACATAGGTTCCCTTGTCCAAGAATTTTGACCTAAAAACATTTGTGTGAATTCTTGTGTGTATCCTCTATTCAGATTTGGTTTTTGTTTTGGAATTCTATTTCCAAATCTCTCTGATTTTAATCATTTGATCCATAGGGAAATTAGCAACATGTTTCCTTTTCAAAGATGTGGTTTTGATATGGTAACACATGGATTGCATAATTATAATTTTTCTACCTATGAGAAAAATCTAAGGAAATGAAACAAAAACATTACCAATCATGTTAGTTATTCTCCAATATTTCTCCTACTTGTGAGAAGGTTTTGGTGCAAGAGGATGCAATCATGGACAATCATGACACATAATTGTTCTTCTCTCGATACCTCACCTATTAGTGATGATGGTATCTTGGTGTTGGAGGATCCAATCATTGAGCATCATGAAATTATTGTTTGTTTATCTTCCCCTACTTCTCCTACTTCAGAAGATATTGTTGGACAAGAGGATAAAATCGTTGATACATTTCTTTCAAAAGATAGAAAGATGGATTGCATAGATGAAGATGATAAGTTGACATTAGATCCACCATCCATAGAAAATCATCAACAAGTAGTTAACCTAGTTGAGGTTATGAACACACAATTGACTATTATGTCTCATTTAATTATTGGACCTCCTAAAATTCCTCTAATTATTGGACATCCTAAGTCACCTCTCATTATAGGACCTCCTAAACCTCTTCACCATATCTTAAACTTTGCAAAATAACTTACTAGTAATATGTGTTGTAGCAACCAAGTTATCACATAGTTCCTCACACATAACACTAGAAACAATAAGAAACCAAAACAAATTCCAACATCAATCCCATTACCTCAACCATATCTCCCACTTGCACCTAACATTTTGTAGTATAGTGGTAAGGAATATAATCTTGTTGAACAACTCCATAATACTCCAGCCAAGATTTCCCGTTGGTGTTTGATTCAAACGTCACCTACATACCATAGAATTCTCCAAGAGGCTTTGTAGAAGATTGATGTCCCAACTTCTATTAAATTGAATGGTGTATCAACTCCTTGTTTGATTGTATAAAAGTAACAAATCTGGATATTACATTCCCTTAACATGAATTTCTCTTAGTTGAGATTCGAAACAAAAATGAAGCCTTAATGATAATGGTGATCGCTAACAGAATTGGAATTCAACTTACTGTCATAGATAATGGATCGGGTCTTAATGTTTGTAGCATTGATCTTCTAGATAAAATTGGCATGGACAAGAATCTCATAGAACCTAATGATCTTTCAATTTTTGGCTTTGATAATGTTAACAAGCAACCATTAGGAGTGATCACATTACTTCTCCAGGTAGAACATGTCACTTTACAAACACCTGTTTATGCTATGCCAAGACCTCTTTCATATAACCTCTCCTCGGTAGACCATGGATTCATGCCATAAAGGGAGTCTCGTCTACTCTTCACCATGAGATGAAGTATAAATATAATAACAATATATACACAGTTAAAGCAGATAAAGCGAGTTATAAGAAACAGGCCAAAGCAAGTCAAAATTAGAATAATAGCATATAAATTCCTAGTTATTGCATCATTTGAACATTAACAAGAAAAATCTAGGATATTATTGGAGAAATTATTATGAAGAGCATTATCAAGCAAGTCAAGAGCAACCACTAAAGATTTATTGTAGAAATTCAATATCTGAGCATCATGCCAAACTGTATGTGAGTGTGTTCATGTTTATGTTTTCATATTGTTTATGAAGGCTAACCCTTTGTAGGTCTCCAATCAATTCAAGCAATTCAAGCAAATAAAGCAAGAAAGATCCAAAACCTTGAGGAGATGTGTATGACTCCAGTCCTTCAAGGAAACTATTAAAGGTTGGTAAGTTATAGAACTTTGTGGATTCATCATTCCTTCATGTCATTTATCCTTTTATCATTGACATTGTCATTGTGAAAGTGGAACACTAACACGAGGTTTGACCAAGGAAAGCCCCTAAATGGCACAACCTTTCTTCCCTCTTTGAATGTGTAGGTTTTAGGTCTGAAGAAGATTGAAGATCCATTATTTTTTGTTATAATTGATTTACCATACACATTGACAACTCATGAAAACACAATTACAAAATTATCTGACATTGCAACTGGTGGGAAATGGAAGCTCTGATCTGCTACCCAAGGAATGTGAAAATATATCTAAAATTTCCCTACAAGGAAAATGGCACCTTGGGTGCCTATGCCCTCCATTTTTTGCCTCATATTCATACCACAGGTGCACAATTTCTTTCTCATTCCATTTATGTAGTCTAAATTTGTTTGTGACTTTTAGTGTTTGTTGTATTTGTATCAGAACAGTAATTTGCATCATTAGGTCAATTGGATCATTGCATTTCATCCTTAGTACATTTCCAGATTTGGTTAAAGGAAGGTTGACTCACCTTTCAGGTTGTAATTCAGTCCTATACCTTGTCCAAATCATCAAACCCCCACCACCATTCAAATCTTTAATGAAACATTTAAAAAAGTTCCCAAACCCTAAAGTGAAATCTTAGGGTTTCAATTTTTCTATGTTTTAATGTTATATAGCTTTATGATCAAAAAATGAATGTAATCATAATATATTTTATGATCGATGTTTTATGTCTTGTGTATGATTATATGGATGCATTTATTTTATTTATGGATAGATAGTTGATGATGTATGTATGGATAATTATATGGATTTAGAGTTCTATGATTAATGGATGGATGGGCTAGATGATTATGAATGTATGTTTTTTATTTTTTATAGTATTATATTATGACACATGTGGATGAAACTGTACAGTAGAAAATAGAAATGTTAGAAAATAACGTTAGTGAGGAAAATGGTAGAATAATGAGAATAATGATAGATGGATAGATAGAATGAGAATGCAAATAGATTTTTTCATGATAGTGATTGGAATTGGATGTAATTATTGTTGGTTGATTCAAAAAGATCTATGACAATAGTTTCTTGAGTGAATGTTAATTTAGGTAAACAGAAATTGTCTTAAACTTAAATAAAATCCTTTTGAAAAATATTTAATAAACTGGAAATATGAATAAGAACACAAAAATAAAGAAGACAAAAGACCACAAATTGATAGCAGAGTTCACCCAAAATTGGGCTACATCTTCGGGCCACTCTTCAATGAGTTGTCAATCCTTTATAATGCTCCAACACTTAAATACATCAAAAGTAACCTTTCAATCTGTAGCTAAGGCCTTTACACATTCTTCTCAATAGTAAAGAAGTCTTCAAGTATTATTCCCCTCTTGATTACAAGAATTAGGCTTCAAAATCCTTTAAAAACCTCTAGCTATCTTGAGAAAATATGACTTCAAAAAACATTTTGTGCACTATAATTACATCCTTCAGGATCTGTTCTAATGGTATAATATTTTGCAATATATATATATATATAGGAGGGCTCGAGTTCAAACCCGAGCCCCTCTTTTTCATCCCTCATAGTTTAACATATAACAAAATAGATTTGTCCTCATTCTATATTGAGGTAAGTGTGCATGTCGTAGTGGAAAATGAGTGGTCATTGTGATTTGGTAGGTTGACAGTTCAAACCATCGGCCATCCTCTTTGCTTAATATAGGCTTTGTTCAAATTTAAATAGAATATATCACCCATGGTTACCGTGAATCACACGTGGCCCAATGGTGAAGGTTGAGAATAGTAAGGGGGAGGTTGGGTGTTTGAACCTCCCCAACAAACCTTCTAACCAACCATCCTTTTGGAGCAATGCAATAGTTCCACATGGCACCCAACCATTGGTCCACGTGGCGTCATGCCATTTACCTACATCCTGACACGTGGCACCATGCCATTGGTCCACATCAACAACTTGTGCCATTTCATCAAATTGCCAAGTGTACCTGCCATGTCATCATGCTGACATCATCACCTACCACATGTCACCTCCTAAGTGTGCCATGTCATCATGACAATTTCATGTTCACATCAGCATATGTACTGCCTAATCAACATGTTCTTGGAAACTTTGACTGGCCATAACTTGTACATACGGACTTCGATTGACGAGTATCAAGTGGCGTTAGAATCATCTCAACGAGCTCGTAGATATGGTATCATTTTCTTCAAAATTTGGAACTATCAATTTTTGGTTAAAAAAATCCACTTGGATCAATCCTCCCCACTGGAGAGCTTTTGGACCTCCAAAAGCCTAATTACATAGAAAGTAAGTGAGGATAAAACTCCCTGACTTTTCCAACCTCCATCCATTTTTCTTTGCTAGGATTCATCCCTTTAAGTCCCTCTCTAAGGTACTCAACAACACCCCTTCGTGAAGTTATGACATTGCTATCTAGGATTACATCTTACTACAACTCATTCATATACTTAGGTGATAGATCATCAACAGAAGGAATTTGAACATCAGCCTCCTCATCCAGTATCATAAGAGCTTCACACAATTTCAAATTTTCTACATTAATAACTAAGTAGATATGCATATAAGGAGGTAAATTTAAGCGAAAAGCATTTGTACCAATATTTTCTTGAATCTCAAAAGGTCCATACCTAATTGGCTTGAGCTTTTTACCTTCACCTTGCATTCTTTCCTTCTAATGTGTAACCAAACTCTATCACCAACCTGAAACAGGTGATCAATACGATGCTTATCATGTCAGGCTTTGTACTTTTCCGAGCTCTTCTCCAGCTGTGCTTAAACTACCTTATGGACTGCTTGGATCTTCTAGATGAACTTCAAGGCCTTGTCTTCATCATGATGTCCATCTTTAACATATTCCTTCTCGAAAGAAAAACCCATAGGTTCCCTTGGAAAATAACTAAAACAAGTTTCAAAAGGAGATCTTTGAGTAGAAGAGTGTGTTGCATGGTTGTAAGCATGTTGCACATAATGTAAAATTTCATGCCACAACTTAGGATGTTTACTATAGTAACCTCTGAGAAGATGAACCACTATCCTATTGACTACTTCTTTATGTCCATCTTTCTGCAAATGGAATGGTGTGCTCTTCTTCAGTCTTGTGTCCATAAGCTCTCATAATGCTAACCAAAATTCCCCCAAGAATCAAGAATCTCGATCCGATACAATAGAAGTTGAAAGCCCAAAATGAACTCATACAAATTGGAAGAACAAGTGATGTTAGTTTAGCTATGACTTTTTTTTACAAGGCATCAAAATGCACATTTTTTTGAACCTATCCGCTACCACAAATAGATAATAGTGTCATTTCCAAGACATTGGTAGTCCCCGACAAAATCCATTCAGATAATCTCCCATGAATGGGATGGTACAGGTAAAGGTGTATACAATCCCAACTTCCTATTGCTAGGCTTGCTTGTTGCACACATTACACATCCTCTAATGTACTTAGACACAATTTCTTGCATATGATGATGTAAGAGAGGGGGACCACCACATGAAAGGCCCCAGGTCACGAAGGGCCAAGACGTGAAAGGCTGCCCTAACTTACCTCAGCTAAATGGGGTGTTAGAATATGAGGATGAGAATGATGAGGATTATAAAGTCCTACAACCACTTTGTAATCCTGAGATTCAAAATGAGGCTAGGTGAGCTAGTTTTTGAGCTCAACATTGTATCTCAAATAACTCTTTGTCTGAGGATGAGAGTGTAGTTCTGGGATGATAGCACGGCATGCTGGCATCTCTCAAGTGTGTTGGCGTCTGTATGGCCAAGGAACTAAAAATACAATGTGAACTAGTAGAAAATGAGCTAGCAACCTAGCTAGCAACTTCTAAAAGAGAAAAAAAACACTATGAAATACGAGAAGTACAAACGAATGTGATAAAGAAAATATACCAAAGCTAGAGTGACGAAGATGATTTCATAGAAGAGTTTATTCGCCAGCTAGCTCCTCGAAAGAATGTACTCCTACACATAGAAAGAGAGGAAAATGTTGGGTGGTTGTATAGGGGCCTGCCTCAGTCAAACCCCTGTTTAGGTGTTTCCACCTCCACAGACAACCAAGAAAGCGAGATAAAGAGAAACAATATAGTAAAGAGCACAAAAGCACTGCAAAACAATAAAGTGCTAACTCAACCAAGTGATAGAAGGAAGGAAAGGGAAGCTTACCACCTCCATAATCACACTCAAGGCTGATTGGGGGATAAAATGAGAGTACTCAAGCCTCTGTTGCAACGGTGTTTTGTTCCCAACTTGCTCTACCAAAGTGATGGAGTGTTGTGTTTGCTGCAATGAGGTGCAAAGGTGCTGATAGAATGCTTGAGAATGAGTGTAAGAGTGTGAGAATGGCTGCTTAAATGCTTAGAGGATGTGAAGAGATGAAATTCTTGTTCAAGGAGTCAATTTGAAGAAGGGATGGAGAAAAATGGCCATGTCGGTCAGCCAAAGGGGGTGTTACAACTTGACTCCCAATGAGAAGTGTAACGCCTTTGCAGGTTCAACCGCAGGAATCTATCAAGGACGTATGTGTGCCACACGGGCATCCCCGACAGAAACACCTCCACTAATGCTCAAAAAAATCACCAAGTGGGATGCAAGCAATGGGCTTAGGTGGAATTAAGCCTCTAAACTTGGTTTTCTAAGGTGGATAAAGGAAAAAAGGGGATTTGCACATGGGGTGCAAATTTATTCCTATACATTTTTTCCCCCACTTTAGCAAGCACAAGTCTTGATGAGTGCTCAGTAAAGTAGATTAAGGAGAGAGTAAGGTTAGAAATGTACACCTAAACCATCGAGGAAGCAGAACATGATCTGGCATACCTGGAGGTGTAGGGAAAGAAAAGGACTCCATAGCTGCTTGGAACTATGAAGTTGAAAAAGAAAGTGCCTTACAGGCTCTCAGTCCTACAAGGAAGGTGTCCCCCAAAGACTCTAGCATAGAGGATTCCCAGTGAAGCAAGCACCTTATAGGCCCATAGACCTGCAAGGAAGGTGTCCTCCAAAAACTCTAGCATGGGGGAAACCCAAAGGAAGCACCCTAAAGGCTCTTAGTCCTGCAGGGAGGTATCCCCCAGAAACTCTAGCATGGAGGAAACCTAAGAAAGTAGACTCCACAGAGTCAACAAGCAGCCATGTAGGCAAGTAAGCAGATAGTCGCACGAACTGTCGATGATTAGGAAGTCTTTCAAAGGGCTCCCTTGGGAACCCTTCAAAAGAAGAGGGGTCCACTCAAGGGACGTGCTGTTTGAAAAGCAAGGTCTAGTTATGCTGCCCCCAAGCTAGATGTGAAAGAAATAGAATAGGTCTAGTCAGGCTTCCCCCAAGCTAGACACGAAAGAATCCATTTGAGATTAAAAAAAACTTTCAAAGGGGGGTCCCTCAGGAACCCGCCATGAAGAAAGGGGGTCCACTTAAGGGACACATAGTTTGAAAGTAGATGTTTTCTTTTCTTAGAGCAATCCATCATCCAAGGATCCTTTCGAAAGATGTTCACTTCATCAAGGAATTCAAAAGGAAGGATATGCCCCCATGCAAGGGGAAGATCAAAGTTGTTCTCACTTTGGAGGAAGGTCTTCAAGTCCTTTCTTTATGAACCCATGATGAAGAAAACATGTTTTGTTAGGGTTCCAAGTTGAGAATGTGATTCTAAGGAAAAGTTTGCGAAGATTTTCGAGAAAAGATTCGTTGGCAATGAATGCATTTTCTAAAAATCAAAATGTTGAAGAAAGGCATTGTCATACATAAGAAGGACAATGCGAGCAAAGAATAGAAAAAGATAAAGGAAAATTAAAAGAGGGAAAAATGCAAATAAAGGACACAAGGGTAGCCTAATATTTTGGGGTCAGAACTACTCATAAATATATATGTATAGTAATAGTATATGAATCAATTGTCATCAACCCCCTACTATGTTAGGACATGTGAGGAATGCACGAGAAGACAAAGTAAAAATAGAAAATTGGGTCAACATGGAAGGGAAGCATAAATTCCCCCAACGCTTTGCATCATCCCCAATTTATCGAAAGTCAAGTACAAACATGAAAGAATGATGATACAAATAGAAGAAGGCTTATGCCACAAAAACCATGCCTATATCCAAGCACCAATAGGGGTGACAAGGGTCATCCAGGCACACATAGTACGGGCATAGGGGAATACATCACGATACACACGCACACATACATAAGATCAAGAAGAGGCCCCTCCCCCCTAACATTGATTGACCAAGAGGTCATATGCTTTCCACTCTCTATCATGTCATATGGGGAAGGAAGAAGAACCTGTAATGGTGGGATGTTAAGAGGAGGAGCATTTGACCCTCCTATAACAAGAGCTAAGGAAGAAGTCCCCACAAGGTCTTCTTTGTCGAGCTCTTATTGAGCTAAGGTTAGTGATTTCTCAAAGATTGCTGACAAGGCCGAAACTTCATCCACAAAGTTAAACATGTAGCCCACAGGAGCATCATGTTTAACTTCAGTGGACAAGGTAGGCTGGGCCTGAGATTCATTTCTAGGCTCGTCGAAGGACTCGGGAGTGGTGACAAACTCAGGGGAAGCTAGGATTGGTTTCGTCACTAAGACAAAACAAGTTAACGCGAGGCCACCTTGTGGAGAAGGTGGGCTCCTCTGACATCCTTCGTTGCTAGAAGGATCGTACTCCACCTTTTTCTTTGTCAGAGGAGATGAACTCCCCACAGATGAGGTTAGAGGCGTGGAGGAAGAGGAGGAAAGAACAACATCAGATACAACCGAGGTATTAACCACATCTACGGGCTTCGAGAAAGGCTAGATATCCGGAACAGACATCAAAGGCAGCTCCACCGAAGTTGCAATGAATACCTGTACCCCCTTGGGGTTAGGTACGTTTGCACTCATAGAAAAATTTGGGAGTAGGGTGGAACTAGACAGGAGAGAAGAAGGAAGGGAAGAGGGCAACACTATAGGAGGCCCTAAAATAGGGACAATCATCCCTTCCTCCTTCCTTTGTGAGGTGACCTGCTCACCTAAGAGAGCCTTTCGCCGATGCTTGCGTTTGCATGCAAGGCAGTTTCTACGACTCTTAGAGCCAGAGGCTGGAGGTTGCGAAGGAGAAAAAGGCTCCTACTCAACCATGGGAACATCCACTACAGCGATTTTTGATAGAGGAATGGATTTTTGGACAAGAGGAGGAACAGGTTGAGGAGCAATAGGAGGAGTCAGCTTAAAAGCCTCGGTAGTGGGCCTCTTCACGTTCATTTCCTTAGGAGTAGGAGTGGTATATGATGCCATAGAGGTCGAGACAAAGAGGACTCTCCACGGGATACCTTCTTCTTGTTATACCGAATGGGCCTAGGCTTCGTTGGAAGAACAAGAAATTTGAAGGCGGGACGCTCAGGCTTTCACCAAGCGGGCACCATAGGATTCTTCTATAGATGAGGAGTAGAACCTGATGGTACCACAGCAGAGTGATAAGAAGTGTCAGACTGACCAACAGAAGAGGAAGAAGGAGGGTCACGAGACTACTTCTCTTTTTCCTTCCTTTGTGCCTTAGCGGTATCACTGTCAGCTTTTAAACAAGCCCTATGTGAAACATCATAAGGTGGGGGGATATATCACTTTCAGCCTCAAGTGCCCTTTCCTATAATTCTAATATGTTCAATATAGAGTGTTTGTCCTAGGTGGGAGAGGACCAATGGGCACAGGCCAAGAGTAGTCCAAGGAGTAGCTACCATGAGAAACCGGTGGTCTATAACTGGTGTCATGGATTACGTGTACAAAACCCCTGTGTATAAATTTTAAACATTTATGCATGACCAAGGGTACTGCATTCATCGCCACCAACCAAGGGATACCCAATTTCACCCTAAAGAGCTAAGACCCAGGGATAATGTCAAACAAGAGGTTTACAAATTTAGGCCCTACAAGGACCAATAAGACAATACTACCCAAAAGGGGAACATAAAGCCCGTCATGTGTATGGATGGTACTCACGAGTGCATCATACCCATCTTTATGCAAGAAATTAATCAACATGATCTCCTCAGTTATGATGTTTCCTTGTGACATTAGATTAATGAGAACACTCGATATAATGTTTCCATTAATCTATGCAGGGATGTAGATAGGAGATGGTTCCCTATTGAATCCCATCAACAAGTCTTGTGAAGTGAAGGTTATACCAGTACCACTATCGACAGGTTGCACAAAGGGGATAGTCTGATGCTAGAAGGAGGCTATTACACACACTAGACAATACTTTCACAGAGTCCCTAAAGGTAAGAGGATAAAATCATGACTCAACTAAGGTTTCGTTATGCAATACCTTCAGAACCTTCCAACTACGCCAACTAGGGGTCGCAGGTTGGGTTGTAAGGCGGCATCCTTAGAACACTCGCACCTACAACACTCCTAGAGTATGAGGAAAGGAGTTTTCAGTATTGAAAAAATGGAACCAAAATAGTTCACGTCAGGTTCACCAAAAATGTAAGAGAGGGGGACAACCATGTGCAAGGCCCCAAGTCATAGAGGGCCAAGATATAGAAGGCTTCCCTAACTTACCTAAGCTAAACGGGGTGTTAGGATATGAGGATGAGGATGATGAGGATTATAAATTCCTACAACCACTTTGTAATCCGGAGATTTGAAATGAGGCTAGGTGAGTTGGTTTTTCAGCTCAACACTGTATCTCAAATAGCTCTCTGTCTGAGGATGAGAGCACAGTTATGGGATGATAGTGCAACGCACTAGCATCTCTCAGGTGCGCTGGCGTCTGTATGGCCAGGGGACAAAAAAGATAATGTGAACTAGCAGCCTAGCTAACAACTTCTAAAAGAGAAAAATAACACTATGAAATATGAGAAGTACAAACGAATGTGATAAAGAAAATATACCAAAGCTAGAGTGACGAAGATGATTTCGTAGAAGATTCTATTTGCCATCTAGCTCCTCGAAAGCATGTACTCCTACACACAGAAAGAGAGGAAAATGTTGGGTGGTTGTATAGGGGCCTGCCTCAGTCAGACCCCCGTTTAGGTGTTTCTGCCTCCACAGACAACTAAGAAAGCGATATAAAGAGAAAAAATATAGTAAAGAGCACAAAACCACTACAAAACAGTAGAGTGCTAACTCAACCAAGTGATAGAAGGAAGGAAAGGGAAGCTTACCACCTCCACCAAGAGCACTCAAGGATGCTTGGGGGAGAAAATGAGAGTACTCAAACCTTTGTTGTTGTAGTGCCTCTCGTGTTTCTATTGCTCCTACGATACTTTTCTATGTGTGGTTGATACTATTTGGATACTGTTATGTTTGATGCATACTTGAGTCTATGTTGGTTACTGTTTCACCATGTTGTTTGGTTGGTTGATAGTTCTACTTATTAGACTTGTTTGTCTATGACACTGCTATTATTGCTTATGACATGAAAATATGTGTTTTATGTTATGCTTATGCATTTATTTATTTATTGTTTAATGATGATGTTTATTAGAATATGGTTATTGTTTGAAGTTCAAGTGAAAGGGATGGTGTTGCATCGCTCATCTATAAGCACCCTACTACACTGCAATTCTCTCTCATGGTGTGTTTGGCATTGAATATATATGTTATTTTGACACTTGGTTTTATGCAGGACTGTAGGTACTGAGCACCAACTCCACCCGCACCATCGGGTCTAAGCATGCCTAGCATACCCAATGGATATGATGTGGTTTAGGGAGTCAACAAGAAAGTATCCTCGTCCTAGTTCATCAGCCCGTCATTGTGTATGACAATGTCATCTATTTCTAACCTCGTTCTCATTTTGGTAAGACTCTGTTTGAGTAATTCATTTTAATTGTTCATTTAATGTTGTTCTATTTTGTCGTTCGGGTGTTGTTTTGGGTTATGTTGCTAATAATTGTAACGTAATTTAATTAAAGTATTAAATCAAATTGTTAAATTAGTAAGAGTTTTTTATTAATTAATTATTAATTAATTTAAAGAGGATAATGATTTAATAGTTTATAATATCATTTGATTAAAGATGAAAACATAAATAAAACATAAATTGCCTTTATAAATAATGTTATTTTAAATTTAAATAAATAATGGATTGATAATCCACTTATTAATAAAGTTTTTTTTTTTTTAAATTAAAATAATTGGAAAATAAGGTATTGACTAAAATAACAAAGTGGATAATTCATTTAATATTATAATTGGAATAATAAATGTCAAAAAGTAATAAAAAGCAATTTGTGAAAACAATATGATTTATTACATTTAAATATTGTGACTTAATGTGAAATGGAAAAGGTAATTAAATTAAGGGGGGGAAATTATTTTCGGAAGTTTTAAACACATTAGTGGAGAGTTAGGTTTATAAATTAACTAAAATGCAAGGATTTTCAACAGGTGGTAAAACAGAAACAGTTAAGTTGACGGGTGCACCCTCAAAAGTGTAAATTAATTTGAAAAGATTGTCATTTGTCCCTTAGTTTATCGAAACCAAAGTGTAAATTAATTTGAAAATATTGCCATATGTCCCTTAGTTTATTGAAAAACTAGAAAGAGCTTTTTATATTTTATTTGGGAAATTTTGGAAACAACAAGAACATTCAAATTGGAATTGGTAAAAAAATTTAACCCTGTAGTGTACTCTAGTAAAAAAAGTGGAAGCGAGAAGAAAATTTCACAGCTGAGAAGCATTTGAAAGTAACCCAGCTCTCCATCCCCATTGACAAACACTGAAGCCAGGTTGGTCAATTGTTATTTCATTGTATCTGTTTTATTTACAATAACTTTATATTTTTGTCGTTTGGATTAAATATGAAGAACGTGCCTTCATCCACCAAATATATATATATATTTATTGTGGACACTTTTCTTTGTACATTTTTTTTTGAAATGTTGATAATATTAAATTAATATTTATATACGTATGTGTGTATATGTTGGTGTAATTTCAATGTGGATGAATATGTGTTAAGTTGTGTATAACAATAGTATGCTTTTAAAAAATATATGTATAAAGTGTGGATACTTTGTTGTGAATTCAGTATGGTATATAAATATAATTATATATATAAATATATAAATATTTATATAAATGAATATGTGCAAGCATTTATGTTTATGTATATATAATAAGGTTTGTTTTTTTTAGTTTATGGTTATACAGTTTCATAATCATTTAAATGAAAATGATTGGAACATAGATTTAAAACATAACTAATCACTCAAGTTAAATCTGTTGCATAGAAATGTATATTAAATATTTATCTAATTGTTCTTTCAAAGGTTAAGTCATTATGGGTAATTTCATTATTTTTTAAGTTATTTTAATAATAATTTATTTACTAAAGTGAGTAATAGATTTGTAAACCATATTTTAATTTAGTTACTTTGTAGAACGTTTTTATTTTAATTTTATACATATATTTCAGTTCTTAGTAATTTATTTACTAATGTGAGTAAAAGATTTGTAAACCATATTTTAAATTAGTTAATTTGTAGAATGTTTTTATTTTAATTTATACATATATTTCAGTTTCTAGTAATTTATTTACTAATGTGAGTAAAAGATTTGTAAACCATATTTTAAATTAGTTAATTTGTAGAACATTTTAATTTTAATTTATACATATATTTTAGTTTCTGATTTAGTCCTAATCAAGGAAAACTTTAAGAAACCCCCCTGGCAAATCTTTCATACTTCTTGAAAAAAATATTAATTTTAGAGGTGAATTTTTTTATTTTTTGTGAAAAAATAATCCCCATTGGCGAATCTTTTGTAATCACTAGAAGTCTGTGGAAAATCCTAGCCAAATGCAAATTTTTAAAACCACTAAAATATTTTCATTGGTGATTAAAATCTATTTTCAAACCACTAAAATATTTATATTGGTGAATTAAACCTATTTTCAAATGATTAAGAAAAAAACATTGGCTAATTAAACATAATATCAAACTAATAAAAAAAAATCATTTGCTAATTAAATTCAATGGCGAATCCACTATCGTTTGATGAATTTTCAATGGACAATTGTACTTGCATTCCGGAAGTATATCTCTCAAGCACTAGATTTGCGAATGGAAACCTTCAGAATAACACTAGAACCGTTAGATGTGGACACATGGCAAGATCAAGGGTCATCATCATTGTAATTAATCCAGCGGGTTGGATTTTGGTGATGAGCGATAGAACTTAAGTGGCAGAAATATGCATGTGCATTAATTTTGTTTTAAAAGAGGGACCGCCTAGAAAGAACGTAGGACCAAGGCTTAAAAACTTAAGAACTTTTTACACAAAGGATGTGGCACATCAATCTAACCATGACCATTCAATGATTTTTTTATGGACGACTTTAGTTGCATTTCGGAAGTATATCTCTTAAGCACTAGATTTGTGAATTGAAACCTCTAGAATAACAGTAGAACCGTTAGATGCGGATGTGTGGCAAGATCAAGGGTCATCATCATAGTAATGAACCCTACGGGTTGGATTTTGGCGATGAGCGATAGAAGAACTTAAGTGGCAGAAATATGCACGTGCATAAAGTTTGTTTTAAAAGAGGGACCGCCTAGGAAGAATGTAGGACTAATGCTTAAAAATTTAAGAATGTTTTTTTTATCAGTGATACTTTTTTATTTTATTAATTATAAAGCAAAAGATAAAGATTCTATAAATTTTGCAACACCCAAAAACTACCAAAAAAGTTGATCGGTGATACTTGTTTATTTTATTAATTATAAAGAAAAAGATACATATTCTACAAACTTAGCAACATCCAAAAACTACCAAAAAAGTTGAATAACCACCTCAAAAACTAGAGTATCAGAACTTCCCTAAACAGCTACGCCTTTGTACTACCCAAAAGAGCAACAACCTATACCCAAGCCACTGAAAGATTACAATTTCACAGCCAATCCAAGCTTAACCCCAAAATTCTGACTCAAAGGCTAAAAACAAAACAGAAAACTACACTTTATGTTAACCATTATTACTCATTCTTCTTCAAAGACTCGCCTATCTCCAGCGGCAATATCTCCTTTAACGGTTTTGGCTTCTTCCACGGACACAATCCCTTCTTTTTGCACATCTCCTCTCTAGCAACTTCTTTTATATTTTCTATTGTTTCCTCTAATGCCATTAGCTTAGCACAGATTCTAAGTGATTTCCACCCACACTCGGCTCCTTCCCGCAAGTGGTCTTTAGTGCAACCCTCTGCCCATCTAATAAATAGGTGATTTAAATCCCCAAGCTCTGAGCCCCCAGCATCCACTCCTATTTTTACCAACCCTACTCCTAGTATCACTCGTTGCAGAATGCTTTCCATGTCCACTAAAAAATCTTTATGCATCAGAGTTTTCATTACTCTCCTCACCTCATTCACCAGTTCTCCAAAGTCTAAACCCCAAGCCATGACAAAAAAATAGATATCCATATTTGTTCTGAATCTGTGTCAATTTTTTGAATCCATCCCCCAACATTATTTAAACTACTTGCACCACCTGCTCTTCCTTGCAGAGAAATAAACCTCTCAGCCTTTGCACAGACGCTTTACCCACAAAGGGGTCTAGCTTCCTCCGTGATGTCATGGTGAAACTGGCCTCCATTTCTTTTTTTTTTCACTGGCTTCCAACCTATCACTCGTTGCCGAAAGGATACAATCCTATTATCCTTACACTCGAACTCGAAGAAGCATCAAGGGTGATAGGTGAATGTCATTATAACACCTCATTTTGCCAGCCTTCTCCATAAATGTACTGTGCTTGTCACCTTTCCTATCTTAATTCACCAAAGTTCAGGTTTTGGTACTTTTCCTAACCTTACTACCTTAGTAACTTAGTTGCAAGTCTTTCTTGGTCATATTTGTAGTCAATGGGCCGAAAGTTTCAAAAAATTTGAAAATTCAGACTTTGGTTCTAAGGTTCCAAATTTTAGTGACCATGCAACATTATGGACCAAGACAGTTCGACGAATTTTTGATGGACGACTGTAGTTGCATTCCAAAAGTATAATTCTCAAGCACTAAATTTGCAAATGGAAACCTCTGAAATAACACTAGAACCATTAGATGTGGACCTGTGGTGAGATCAAGGGTCATCATCATGGTAATGAATCTAATAGGTTGAATTTTGGCAATGAGTGATAGAAGAACTTAAGTGGTAGAAATATGCACATGCATTAAGTTTGTTTTAAAAGAGGGACCACTAGGAAGAACGTAGGACCAATGCTTAAAAACTTACAAATTTTTTACACAAAGGATGTTGCAAATCAATCTAACCATGACCATTCAATGATGATGTAGCTCCATCTTGACCTGATCGATTAGAAGCTTTGGCAATTCTAAAGTAAGACTGTATGGTACGTCTAAATTTTGGGCATTTTGATGGCATCTCAGTCTCTTGATCTTCACCACACCGAGGGGCAACAGGAGTATTTTCAACACCTTGAGGAACGATAGGAGTATTTTCACTACCCTGACTCTAAGGAGCGACAGGAGTAGTTTCACCATCCTGAGGAGCGGTAGGAGTATTTTCAACACCCTAAGGAGTGACAGGAGTAGTTTCACCACCCTGAGGAGCGGCAGGAGTATTTTCAACACCCTGAGGAGTGACAAGAGTAGTTTCGCCACCTTGAGGAGAGGTAGGAGCCTTACCATTGTTGCTCGAGTCGCTCGACATATTAATCTCTTATTCGATCGACATATTCATCTCTCACTTCAAATAAAAAACTAGAAAAAAATGTCTTCTTGTTTAAGGACATAGAATAATAATATAGATCCCATTCCCTACTCAATATCATCTTTAAGACTGAAGCAAGAATGGAAAAGAGATAAAGAAAACTTATTATTATAACTAATAACACTATGAAGAAATGATCAGTGATCACTCACCTTTAAGTTTACGTTTTTAGCTTTTGCTAACTTCCGAATCGAGAAGTAGAACCTCAGAACCTAAAAAAATGTGTAAGAATAAATGATACTTTCAATTGTATTTATATCAATCCATGATTCCATATTTGGTGAATTCTGTGGGATTTTTAAATGGTATATTAAAAATTTGGTGAATACGTTGTAACTTTCAAGGTGAAATGTGTCCTCAAATTTAATTATTTTTTAATGTTATTAGCGAAATAGGTCCTCATAAGCAACTATTTATAAATTTTAATTGGTGAAATGAGTCTTCACAAGAAACTATTTGTAAATTTTAATTGGCGAAATAGGTCCTGATACAATGTCGTTTTAATAGTATTGGCGAATATGTAGGTGTTTTTTATTAAATGCTTCTAGGATTCAGGCGAAAATATTAGTCAGTCCATTTGAAATGCGTAGTTTGACAATGGCGAATTTGTTGCTTAATTATGCCTCATAAAAAAATTTATTGGGGAATCAACATGCATTGGACCTATGTTTCATAAATTCTAGGCAATTTGGATACCCTATGGGTGCAAGAAATTTGCCAATTTTGAGTTGACCGATTCCTAGAATTCACCAATTGGAAAAGATTCGCCACTAAAGTTTTCCCTAGTCCTGTTTGTGTATGTGTATATGGAATTCACAATTTCTTTACTTGTCTAACTAGTGTTCAATTTCTTGTACAAATAGCTCTAGAGATTATTATTTATTTGTTACATGGAATGTATTAGTAGATTAAGAAGTTAATTTTTTTTATACCCCCATGATCGTTTCATCTTTCATTTGCATTATTTCTTTTTGAATAGATTATGTGTTTGTACTTGTTGTGAGATCATGTTCGGAACCCATGTCATTGAGTTACTCTTCTGGGAGTGTAAGGGTAGGTTGTCTTATAGGCTTCCAAAGGCTAGGGAAAGACTTGTTCCATGTTGAACTTCCTTGGTTTAATCATTGTAATAAGTTTGATCTTACTGTTGATTTAGAGATCATGTGTGGTTTGTACCTTGTATCAAGATTGTCTTTGTAAGCGGCTTTTGGCGAGATGGTTCATGCCTCGCATGTACACTGGTTTTGTGGTTTTAATGCTCTTTTTGTTTGGGTTCACCCCTTGATGTCTTAGATTTATTTCAGGGCTATTAGGGAGAGTGGCTCTTCATGGGGGCCGATGCACAAAGGGGTAGCCTAGATAACCCATCGATGAGTTGGTTAAATAAGTGAAAACCTAACAAAATATACTAGTGGTTTTTGGTAGGAATACATAAACTAAAGATAAATAAGATACCTCACCCTCGTCATTAGTGCTTCCACAGACTAAGGGTGGGATGAGAAGTCCATGGTCAGCAAGATCACTACCTCATCCTTTTGAGAGACTAGGTGTCTCGTACGAGTCACCGTATGGGGTCGGTTCCTAGTGCGAGGTAACCAGTATAATCATAGATGGGGGTCAGAACATATTGAGAGGCAGTCAAGATAACCCATGATAGGACTGTGCGATGATACTCTCCCATAGTATCCCTTACTTTTCCCTTCATATGCCTCTGAAAGTAGTCACCTTGTAAGTAGTTGTTGAGATTGTTATTTGTTATGTTTTGGTTTCTCTTGTAGTTTGGTCTTGTGGTCATTCTACTTGTCTATCTTGGTCGTGGGTCTTTCTTGTCAACTTCTAGCATGGAGGGTGGATCTTCAGGTCCACATGGTTGGGTGGAACGTGCTATGCACCCCATTGGGTTCCTAGATTGTGTTCTTGATATGGAAGCAGAAGCAGAGTTTCCAGAGCTTCACTTGGTTGAAGATTGTTCTACGCCATGTACCTTATTCTTCATTGATGTAATTATTCTTGTACCTGATGTACTCTTCCCATTGTTATAAGGGAAGCATTATGTAATGTATTAATGTATTCATGATGTGTTGTATCTGTGGAAATATGCTCCATAATTGTAATATTAAACTATGAATTGAACTGTAATAGAATGATATATGTATCTTTTTCATTGCTATTGATCATGGATGGTTGTATGATTATGTTATCTTCTAAATGTATGCTTCTATTGTTATCTTTTGGGCATTAAATTTAATGATGTTTTGGTTGGGAACAGTTACGTGTAATGCAACTATGTAACCCCATGGGACTAGTTAGGTTTTGTCACATAATGTATACAATGATCATCTTATATAATGTATGTTCACGATCATCTTATGCAATGCTTTTCTTTCAAAAAAAAAAAATTGTGTGGTATTTTGTTGTCCTTTGGGGTTCACATGGCAAGGCATTACAATTTTGGTATCAAAGCCAAGGTTTACAACTTTGGGTACTCTAGGTAGTTTGAGCCCACTATGTTAACCTTGTGCTCAACTCTTGAATTTAATTGTTTTCCCCTCCAATGTGGCATAGGATCATGCCTAGGGATCAGGGTCATGGTCATAGAAGAGGCCGAGGTTGTGGTCATAGAGCCAACCGTGAAAGTACTCCATCACAAAGTTCCCATGAATCAGAATATGAGGAACAATAGAGGTCTCAAAATCATCCAAAAGGAGGAGACCCAAATCTGGATAAGCCAAGGATAGATGGATTGCAGTTACAATAGTTGTTAGAGGAGGTGTTTGGCCATTTAGGCCCTAGGCTGGAAGGGGAGCAGCAAGTGGAGAGAGAAAGGGAGAGATCTTTGAGAAGGATCATAGTAGTAGAGCAAGATACCGTAGTGGTTGGTCACATGAGAGATCTATTGAGAGCTAATCCTTCCACTTTTGATGGTGATGGCAGAGGACTTGAGGTGGAAACATCGTTGATAGACTTGGATCATTGCTTTGTGATGCATCTGTACGGTAGCAATACTAGGGATAGGTGTGTCATCATGCACCTCAAAGGCTTCACATCTACACGATGGTGACTAGAAGAATAGAAACTACACCTAGACATCAGCATTGTGACTTGGGAGTTATTTTTGGAGAGAGTTAGGGCCCATTTCCTCTCAAATCATTGGAGACAGTGCCAAGTAGATGAATTTCATGAGTTAAGACAAATGGAAATGTTTGTTGAGCAATATGAGCAACAATTCTATGAGGTCAAGCAATATGTGAGAATCGGCAATGATGAGGCAATGCTTGTACAACACTTTTTCAAGGGCCTAAATGCCTAAATTAGTGGAGAAGTCCAGGTTTTCGAGCCGAAGACAATGGAGGTAGCTATTGAGAAGGCTCATCAAGTAGAGGAAAACTTGGCTATGGCTTGGGGAGGCCACATAGGTGTTCAGATTGGTAGTGCATCGACACCTAGTTTTGGATCTCAAGGTGGGCAACCTCAAGTTGCAGGCTCTTCCAGGAGTCATCATGCACCCCCTAAGGGAGGTCAGCAGCAGCAGTCGCAGCCTAGGCACAAAAATTCCTAGTCTCAGTAGAGTGGCAAGTTTCATTCTAGGAAAAATTGGAATTAGCAACAAGCTCGACATGACCATTTTGAGCAACCTGTACAGAGCTCACAGTTAGCCCCCAGTCGAGGCAGTTTTTAGTAGTCTAGTGCACCGTCAAGTGGTAGAAGCTTTGGTCAGGGTATAAATTGTTTCTCCTATAGTCAATAGGGACATATTGCTAGAAAATGTATGTAGAAGAAGACTATAGGTTTTAATTAGAGGCCGCTTTTGAGCCAAAAGTGGATTATGTGGGTAGATCACACTGAGTATTCACAATGGTTGACAACCGTCAAGTTGATCATCAGGGCACCATGGTTGATACTTCAGGTGTGTTGCAAGGTTCTAGCATATCTATTCACTTTGATTTTGGTGCATCTGATTCATTTATTTCTCCTTCAGTAGTAGAGCGCTGTAGACTGGTGGTAGCAAGGCAAGGCATTAAGTGGTAGGTTGAATTGGCCTTCGAGGAAAAGGTAGCAGTTGAATCACTTGTTTAGGGTTGTGGTTTGAAAAGTGGGTTGCTAGTAACTATGATGGACCTTCGAATGCTACCTCTTAGTTCCTATGTTGTTGTTTTGGGTATGGATTGGTTGAATGCTCACCGAGATAGATAATAGATTGTCGCCACAAGGCGGTACAATGTGTAGATGTTTTTGGTAAGGAAGTTGAAATTGTCAGCATGCAGACACCTATCTCATTACAGATGATTTATGCTATGCAATTGAAGAGTTGTTTATGTTAGGGTTGTTAGCTATTTGTTGTGTCATTCAATGACTTATATTTCAGAGTCATTCGAGAGGTGTCATTGCATGACTATCCTCTCCTTAAGGACTTTGCAAATGTTTTTCCAAGTGAAATTTAGGGGATGCCACCAAAGCATGACATCGACTTCAGAATTGATCTTGTACCTAGATCTGAGCCTATATCTTGGGCTCCATATTGGATGACAATGTAGGAACTTCAAAAGCTCTGTTTACAGTTGGAGGAGTTATTAGAAAAAGGGTTCATTCATCCTAGTATTTCCCTATGGGGAGCACCAATGATATTTGTGAAGAAGAAGGATGGTTCCCTCCGTTTGTGCATCGACTACAGGTAGCTAAATAAAGTGATGGTGAAGAACCGGTACCCTTTGTCGAGAATTGATGACCTATTTGATCAGATAAATGGGGCTCAGGTATTCTCAAATATTGATCTTAAGTCAGGATACCATCAATTGTGGATAGTCGAAGTAGATATTCACAAAACAACATTTCACACTCGATATGGGCATTATGAATTCACTGTTATGTCATTCGGGTTGACAAATGCACCATCAATCTTCATGAGCCTGATGAATGGAGTCTTTCAAACCTATTTGGATAGATGTTTTCTCGTGTTCCTCGATGAAATCCTAATCTACTCGAAGACTATGGAGGAGCACGAGGAACACTTGAAATAGATGTTGTAGTGCCTGAGAGACAACCAGTTGTATGCTAGTCTGGTGAAGTGTAAATTCTATAAGGCTAAGTGAAATAATTGGGTCACGTCATCTATGGTGAAGGCATTTCCATGGACCCTTCAAAGATTCAAGCCATCATCGATTGGCCTGCGCCCACGAATGTTCCTGAGATTCGTAGCTTTATGGGTTTAGCGGGCTATTATCAGTGGTTCATGTAGGGATTTTTGAGGATTGCACATCCCATCACTTCCCTTTAGACGAAAGGGAAGAATTTTGTTTGGTCAGAATAGTGCTAGTTAGCTTTCCAGACCCTTAAGGAAACTTTGACCAGTGCACCAATCCTAGCAATTCTTGATCCTTCTAAGGATTTTGTGATGTGTAAAAATGCTTCCTTGGAAGGCATAGGAGTCATTTTGATGCAAGGTCATGTGATTGCATTCGATTCCCGCAAGCTCAAGGATCATGAGCTGAATTACCCTACGCATGATTTAGAGTTAGTCATTGTTGTTCATTCCCTTGTGAGATGGAGGCACTTTCTATTGGGGCATAGGTTCGAGCTGCATAGCGATCATCGCAGCTTGCAGTATATCTTTACACAGCCGAACATGAATGCTAGGTAGAGGATATGGATGGAGTTTCTTTGTGAATATGATTTTGAGGTTAAGTACATCCAGGGTAAGGAAAAAATGGTGGCGGATGCTCTGAGTCGACAGAGACATGAGATATCTGCAGTGACTCTTGGTGTGGACTTGAGGAGCTAGATCCTCGCAACATTTCTTACGGATAGCTGGTATCAGGAAATGAAGTTAGAAACTGAGTCAAATAGGGCATTAGAGGGAAAAAAAATTATTATTCTTTGGAATCTGATGGTATTTTGATATTTTTGGGTTGCATGTATGTACCTCCTACTAAGGGTCTTTGTACCCTAATCATGACTGAGGCACATTGGGCTCCCTATTATGCTCATCCAGGAGTCAAGAAGATGTATACAAACCTTTGTTCACTATACTTTTGGGCTGGCATGAAGAGAGATATTTCCGACTTCGTAGCGAGATGTTTGGAATGTTAAAGAGTTAAGGCAAAACACTAGCATCCCATAGGTCTTTTACAACCTCATCTCATTCCTGAATGGAAGTGGAATATCATATCGGTGGACTTTATTATTAGTTTGCCTATGTCTTCTTGTTGACAAGATGCTATCATGGTCACTATGGATAGGTTGACCAAGGTGGCACACTTCTCTCCCGTCTGATATTCCTATACTACTTCCTCGATAGCTAGGATATTCGTGGAAGATATTGTTCGACTGCACTGAATTCTGCATAGGATCATTTCCAACAAAGATCTAGTGTTCACTTTTGCATTGTGGACATATTTATAGCATGCCTTAGGGACCCAACTGAACTTCAGTTCTTCTTACCATCTTGAAATAGATGGTTACACCAAGAGAGTCAACTAGGTTTTTGAGAACATGCTTCTTATGTATGTAATGGACCAACAGTCACGATGGGAGGACTATTTTCATTTGGTGAAGTTTGCTTATAATAATGGATATCATAGCTCGATTGGCATGGCTCCCTTTAAGGAATTATATGGTCGTCCTTGTCCTACCCCATTGAGTTGGGACCGACTTGAGGACCAAGTCCTGCTTGGACCCGAGATGCTTTAGGATATGGAGCAATAGGTTGCTCGCATCAAAGAGCACCTAGTAGCAGCCCAGAATAGGCAAAATAAGTTTGCAGATGCGCATAGGGTCGACCATCAGTTTTCTACTAGAGATCGGGTTTTCTTGTGAGTGCATCCACAAAAGAGTTCAATTTGTTATAGGAAAGGCTCTAAGCTTGCACCTCATTTTGTGGGACTATTTGAGGTGTTGGAGAGAATTGGCCCTGTTGCTTATCGCTTAGCATTGCCACCCAATCTATCATGCATACACAATGTTTTTGTACTTAGGGCCTATTATCCAAATGTTTCTCACGTGTTTGATTGGAATGTGTTGCAGGTCGAGGATGGGCAGTCGATACTCGAGTCGCTTGTCGATCTTCAACATAAGAGGCTCATTCTCAGGGCTAGAGACATTGATCAAGTGTGGGCCCAATGGGACCCTAATGATGAGACATCAATGACATGGTAGGATGCATGCTGCATTCAAGATTCTTATCCCTTTTTGTTTTTTGGCTTCCATGAGTAAGCCTAGTTCTAGGGGGAGGATGTAGTGCCTCTTGTGTTTCTGTTGCTCCTGCAATACTTTTCTGTGTGTGGTTGATACTGTTTGGATACTATTATGTTTGATGCATACTTGAGTCTATGTTGGTGATTGTTTCACCATGTTGTTTGGTTGGTTGATAGTTCTACTTATCAGACTTGTTTGTCTATGACACTGTTATTATTGCTTGTGACATGTGGACATATGTGTTTCATGTTATGCTTATGCAATCATTTACTTATTGTTTAATGATGATGTTGTTTAGAATATGGTTATTGTTTGAAGTTTGGGTGAGAGGGACAGTGTTGCATCGCTCATCTGTGAGCACCTTGCTACACTGCAATTCTCTCTAGCAATGTGTTTAGCATTGAGTACATATGTTGTTTCAACATTTGGTTTTATGTAGGACTACAGGGACCAGGCACCGACTCCACTCACACCATCGGGTCTGAGCGTGCCTAGCATATCCAATGGATATGATGTGGTTTAGGGAGTCAACAAGAAAGTATCCTCATCCTAGTCTGTCACCCTATCACTGTGTCTGACAACATCATCTGTTTGCAACCTCATTCTCATTTTGATATCACTCTGTTTGAGTTGTTCATTTTAATTGTTCATTTAATGTTGTTCTATTTTGTCGTTCATGTGTTGTGTTGGGTTATGTTGCTCGTATTTGTAATGTGATTTAATTAAAGTATTAAATCAAATTGTTAAATTATTAAGAGTATTCTATTAATTAATTTAAAGAGGATAATGATTTAATAGTTTATAATATTATTTGATTAAAGATGAAAACATAAATAAAACATAAATTGCCTTTATAAATAATATTATTTTAAATTTAAATAAATAATGGATTGATAATCCACTTATTAATAAAGTTTATTTTTAGAAAAATTAAAATAATTGGAAAATAAGGTATTGAATAAAATAACAAAGTGGATAATTCATTTAATATTATAATTGGAATAATAAATGCCAAAAATTAATAAAAAGGAATTTGCGAAAACAATCTGATTTATTAAATTTAATTATTTTCAAGAGAGTTAGGTTTATAAATTAACTAAAATGTAAGGATTTTCAATAGGTGGTAAAACGGGAAATAGTTAAGTTGACGAGTGCACCCTCGAAAGTGTAAATTAATTTGAAAAGATTGCTATATGTCCCTTAGTTTATCAAAAAACTAAAGAGAGCTTTTCTTATTTTATTTGGGAAATTTTGGAAACAAAAAGAACATTCAGATAAACAGTAAAAAAATTTAACCCTGCATGTGCTCTAGTAAAAAAAGTGGAAGCCAGAAGAAAATTTCACAGGGGAGAAGCATTTAAAAGTAACCCAAGTCTCCATCCCCATTAGCAAACACCGAAGTTAGGTTGGTCAATTGTTATTTCTTTGTATTTGTTTTATTTTCAATAACTCCTCTATATTTTTGTCATTTGGATTAAATATGAAGCATGTGCCTTCAAACTGTCATGCCCACTTGAAAACTTGGTATTGATCGGTTTCCAGATTTATGTTTTATGTTCCTTGTATTTCATGCTTGTTGTGGCGGTGAGAGAGTTTATTACCTGTGAGAGGGATGGAGGTCGGCCTAAGCCGTGCCTCCCCATCCATTCTTTCCTTGTACGGTTTTTTTTTTGAAATGTTTATAATATTAAATTAATAATTATATATGTATGTTTGTGTGTATGTGTTGATGTAATTTCAGTGTGGATGAATATGTGTTAAGTTGTGTATAACAGTTGTATGTTTTTAAAATATATATATAAAGTGTGGATATTTTGTTGTGAATTCAATTTTAAATAAAAAAACATATGTTGTGAATTCAAATGGTATATAAATATAATTATATATATAAATATATAAATATGTATATAAATGAACATGTGCAAGCATTTATGTATATGTATATATACGTTTGTATGCATATCTATTTAAATAAAAATGTTTTAAATTATGATTCCATTTCTATGGATGTAATTCCTTACGTTTTAAGCAAATAATTAGGTTTCTTTTTTTTAGTTTATGGTTATACAGATTTAAAACGTAACTAATCACTCAAGTTAAATCTCCACTTTATAGAAATGTATATTGAGTATCTATCTAATTGTTCTTTTAAAGGTTAATTCATTATGGGTAATTTCATTATCTTTTAAGTTACTTTAATTAGTAATTTATTTACTAAAGTGAGTAATAGATTTGTAAACCATATTTTAAATTAATTAATTTGTAGAACATTTTTATTTTTATTTTATACATATATTTCAGTTCTCAGTAATTTATTTACTAATGTGAGTAAAAGATCTGTAAACCATATTTTAAATTAGTTAATTTGTAGAATATTTTCATTTTAATTTATACATATATTTTAGTTTCTCTAGTTAATTTGTAGAACGTTTTCATTTTAATTTATACATATATTTCAGCTCTTAATAATTTATTTACTAATGTGAGTAAAAGATTTGTAAGCCATATTTTTAATTAGCTAATTTGTAGAACACTTTAATTTTAATTTATACATATATTTCAGTAATTTATTTACTAATGTGAGTAAAAGATTTGTAAACCATATTTTAAATTAGTTAATTTGTAGAATGTTTTCATTTTAATTTATACATATATTTCAACTTCTCAGTAGTTTATTTAACTAATGTGAGTAAAAGATTTGTAAACCATATTTTAAATTAGTTAATTTGTAGAACGTTTTCATTTGAATTTATACATATATTTTAGTTCTCATAATTTATCTACTAATGTGAGTAAAAGATTTGCAAACCATATTTTAAATTAGTTAATTTGTAGAACATTTTCATTTTAATTTATACATATATTTCTATTTTTTATTAAGTCTTGATTGTGTACGTGTATATGGATTGCACAATTTCTTTAGTTGTCTAACTAGTGTTCAATTGCTTGTAAAAATAGGTGTAACGATTATTATTTATTTGTTACATGGAATGCGTTAGTAGATTAAGAAGTTAATTCTTTTATGCCCCCATGATTGGTTTCATCTTTCATTTGCATTGTTTCTGTTTGAATGGATTGTGTTTGGACTTGTTGTGAGATCATGTTGGGAGCCCATGTCATTAAGTTACTCTTCTAGGAGTATAAGGGTAGGTTGTCCTATAGGCTTTCAGAGGCTAGGGAAAGACTTGTTCCATGTTGAACTTCCTCGGTTTAATCATTGTAATAAGTTTGACCTTACTACTAATTTAGAGTTCATGTGTGGTTTGTACCTTGTATCAGTATTGTCTTTGTAAGTGGCTTTTGGCGAGATGGTTCATGCCTCACATGTACACTGGTTTTGTGGTTTTAATGCTCCTTATGTTTTGGTACACCCCTTGATGTCTTATATTTTTTTTAGGGCTATTAGGGAGAGTGGCTCTTCATGTGGGTCAATGCACAAAGGGGCAGCTTAGATAACCCATTAATGAGTTGGTTAAATAAGTAAAAACCTAACAAAATGTATTAGTGGGTTTGGGTAAGAATACATAAACTAAAGATAAATAAGATAGCTCACCCTCACCATTAGTGCTTCCACAGACTAAGGGTGGGCTTAGAAGGCCATGGTTAGCAAGATCGTTACCTTGTCCTTATCAGAGGCTAGGGGTCCCGCACGAGTCACCTTATGGGGTCGGTGCCTAGTGCTACGAAGCTAGGATAACCATAGATGGGGGTCGATGCCAGTTGAGAGGCAGTCAGGATAACCCTTGATAGGACTATACGATGACACTCTCCCATAGTATCCCTTACTTTTCCCTCTGTATGCCTCTGAAAGTAGTCACCTTGTAAGTAGTCGTTGAGATTGTTGTTTGTTATGTTTTGGTTGCTCTCGTGGTTTGGTCTTGTGGTCATTTTGCTCATCTGTCTTGGTCGTGGGTCTTTCTTGTCAACTTCTAGCATGGAGGGTGGATCTTTGAGTCCACATGGTTGGGTGGAACGTGCTATGCACCCCATTGGGTTCCCAAGTTGTGTTTGTGATGCGGAAGCAAACACAAAGTTTTCAGAGCTTCACTTGGTTGAAGACTATTCTACGCCTTGTACCTTATTCTTCATTGATGTAATTATTCTTGTACCTGATGTACTCTTCCCATTGTTATAAGGGAAGCATTATGTAATGTATTAATGTATTCATGATGTGTTGTATTTGTGGAAATATGCTCCACAATTGTAATATTAAACTATGAATTGAAATGTAATAGAATGATGTATGTATCTTTTTCATCTCTATTGATCATGGATGGTTGTATGATTATGTTATCTTGTGAATGTATGCTTTTATTGTTATCTTATGGGAATTAACTTTAATGATGTTTTGGTTGGGAATGTTTACGTGCAATGCAACCATGTAACCCCATGAGACTAGTTAGGTTTTGTCACGTAATGTATATTATGATCATCTTATATAATGTATGTTCACGACCATCTGATGCAATATTTTCCTATCAAAAAAATTAAAATTGTGCAATATTTTGTTGTCCTTTAGGGTTCACACGATGAGGTGTTATAGTTATAATGGTGTTTCATTCCCAACTTGCTCTACCAAAGTGATGGAGTGTTGCATTTGTTGCAATGAGGTGCAAAGGTGTTGCTAGAATGCTTGAGAATGAGTGTAAGATTGTGAGAATGGCTACTTGAATGCTTAGAGGTTGTGAAGAGATGAAGTTCTTGTTCAAGTGAATTTGAAGAAGGGATGGAGAAAAATGGCCATATTTGGGTCGATCAGCCGAAGGGGGTGTTACAACTTGACTCCCAATGAGAAGTGTAATGCCTTTGTAGGTTCAATTACAAGAATCTTCCAGGGATGTAAGCGCACTACATGGATGTCTGTGCACCACGTGGGCATCCCCAATAGAAACACCTCCACCGACACTCAAAACAGGCACCAAGTGGGATGAAAGCAGTGAGCTTAGGTGGAATTAAGCCCCCAAACTTGGTTTTTTAAGGTGGATAAATGTAAAAAGGGGATTTGTATGTGGGATGCAAATTTACTCCTATGCAGATGCCAGTAACAATTTTTTTGCAGTTGTGACATTATTTGCTTACCCCAAAGTGTCCAACTATTAATGATGTATGTGTTTCTCTAATTTTTTGTGCTCGTTCATCTTGTGGAATACACAACTTCCCTAAGTGATACAATAATTTTTCTTGCACATAGTAATTTATCTCTTCTCTACCTTTGCCTTGAATTAATGTTGCATATATATCCTTAAAGTCTTTGTCCTTAGCATATTGTTCTTGATAAATTTCATGTGCCATTGAACTACTTTGAAGAATAATTGTAGCATTTGTTATAGGAGGCCTAGACAACACATGTGCTACTTTGTTCTAAACCCCTTTCTTATACCTTACAACCAAATTAAACTGTTGTTAAAAACCCATCCACCTAAAGTTCCTGCTTTGTTGCAATTTAGATTGTGAGTGCAAATATTGAAGTGGTTGATGATCTCTGTGTATTATTGTTTCCTTACCCATTAGGTAGTGTTTCCATTTCTTTACACTTTGTACCAATGCATATAGTTCTTTATCATATGTGGGATAGTTACTTGCCATAGTTGTGAAAGTTTTAGAGTGAAAGCAAATAGGTTTACCTCCTTGCATGAGTATTGCTCCCATGGAAAACCCACTAGCACCTGTTTCAGTTTTGAATGGTTATTGTAGATCCGGTAGAGCCAAAACTGGTGCAGTGCTTATCTTTTCCTTTAAAGTATTGAAGGCCTTTTTGTTTTGGACCTCCCAACTGGAAAGATTTCTTTACAATTTTTAGTGTGTGCAATGTAGATGCTATGTAGGAGAAGTTAGCTATGAACTTCCTCCAATACTGTATTGCACCTAGAAAACTTCTTACTTATGTAACTGTACTTGGCTTTGGCCAGTTTACAATGACTTCAATGACCTTTGTAGGATCCACTTTCAAGTGACCTCCTCCTATAATATAGACTAAGTACACTAGTGATGTCTTAGTGAAATCACATTTTGACATCTTTACATACAATTTTTCTTTCCTTAATACAAGTATATCATCCAAATAAACTATGAAAAAATCATCTATGAAAGGTCGAAAGACATCATTCATGACTCTCATAAAGGTAACTAGTGAATTGCAAAGCCCAAAGGGCATGACCAACCACTTATACAGTCCCTACTTTGTCTTAAACGCAGTTCCATATATCATTATTTGCAATTCTTATTTGATGATATCCACTACGCAAGTCCAACTTAGTAAAATAAACTACATGTTTCAATTGATCAAGTGAATCATCTATTTAGGGAAGGGATATCTATTCTTTACCATTATCTTGTTCAATGCTCTATAGTCGATGCACATTCTCCATGACTCATCCTTCTTTGGCACCAACACAATTGGAGAATCATAAGGAGAGGTACTTGGGTGAATAACTCATTTCTCAACCAACTCCTAAACTTACATCTTGATTTCCTCATTCTACAAAACTGATAAACATTACATGCCAATGTTTGGAAGAGGCACATCTTGTTGTAACTAGATTTCATAATGTATCTGTGACCTCTTTGGTGGCAATCCATTGGACTCCTAAAATAAATCATCATAGGCGGAAACTACTTTGACTAATTTAGCTTTGTGCTTTGGATCACACCCTTTGAATGCCTCATATTTTTCATCCTCTCTGGCTTTTACAATCATCAATTTACAAAGTTTTTACTGGCATTGACTACCCTCTTTATTTGTCCAGTATTTACTAATGTTAGATTAGTCTTTGTCTTATGTGCACATACAATGCACTCTTTACCATGCTTAAAAAGGTGATATTTTTTTTCTCCCCTATAAAATATTGCTTTTCGGTCATAAAGATAGGGGCTCCCTAGTACAATGCCACAAATATCTAAAGGGACTACATCAACTTCTACCTCATCTATGAAGTTTGCAGTGATTGAAAGTCTTAACTTACCTTGCTTTGTTACTTGTAATTGTGCATCATTGCAAACCCATCCAAGTGGATAAGGCTTTGGATGAGGTGTTGTAGCCAAGTTGAGTTTCTTTACAAATTCTTTAGATATTAAATTTACTTGAGATCCCATATCAAACAAAGTATCAATCTTCATATGATTAATATGAAATAACTCATTTCAATGCTTATCAATTTTAGATGGAGAAGATTATTTACTTGCACTTGCATTTGTAAAACTTGTATCAATAGAAAGAGATATACCTTTAAATTATTTACCTTGGATCCTAGTAGCGACATTCTTTTTCTTGTCCTCAAAGTCAAATCCAGGATCTTGTTGTACTATAGCAATAGTCTTCTATTTGCCTTTGTTTCCTCCATACCTCTTCAACCTTAGTTTCAGATGCAACTTCCAACATTTTTCATCATAATGCCCCTCCTTCTTGAAATGGGAGCATGTGAGCTTATCACTCCTTGATGGTAGCTATCTTTTTCCACTTGTCTTTGTCCTTGGCTTTACCTTCAACATTAGATGGCTTCTAAACAAAATTGTCATTGAAATTACTCTTACCTCTCAACTCCAAATGTATGGCCTATACACACACTTCATCTATATTACTTGGTTCTAAAACCAAAATACTATGTCTTAATTAAGAGTGAAGATCACCTATATACTTGAGCAATGTGTCCTAGGTGTATAATGGGACATTAAGTGCAATAGCTCGCTTCCTAAATTCATGAGTATAGCCTTGGACAGTTTGACCTTTATCTTGCCTAAAAAATTTCTAGTTCATAGTTGTATATGGCCTAAGGGATAAAACTGCTTCTTGAGGGAAGCTTTAAACTCCATCCAAGTTAAGTTGACACTACCATGTCGAGCAATTTTTGCTTGAGTTTTACTCTCCCACTAGGTGAGAGTAGTTCCTCCCAACCGAAGAGTAACTAATTGGATTTTAGAAGCATCATTTAAGAGACCTTGAATTCTATAATATACTTCTACTTATTGAGCTCAATCATCTATTTTCTAGCATTCAACTCTCTATAATATTTTGGTAGTTCAAACTTTACATCCAACCTGATTATAGGCTTATGCATACTTTTAAAAGGACTACTAGAAGAAATAGAATTAGAAGGTGAAGATGGAGATGGAGGAGCTTTTGGAGGCTCATCATCACCTCCTTCTCTTTTCCCTTTGTCCTCCCGATCTTCATGGTCCTCGTGCTCGATGAACCTTCTTTTTCAAGGTTCTTTCGTTCTTGCCTCTCTTGATAGAGCACTTCCACCATAGCCTTCATGTCAAGAAAGTCTCATTGAAAACCTCTCTCATCAATCTCTAAGTATTTTTTGTTCAGCTTTCATCTCTTCCATTTTTGGTGGTGGAAAAGTTCTTCATTTACCAATATCAAGATCAATCGCCGCAAGAGTTCCTTCACCTTGTCAACTTCTAGATTAAGTTAACCTTTGGAACATCCACTTCTACAAACACTTGTCATACAAGGCTTTGATACCAACTTGATCTGAAAAGATCTATGACAATAGTTTCCTAAGTGAATGTTAATTTAGGTAAACGAAAATTATCTTAAACTTAAATAAAATCTTCTTAAAAAATATTTTATAAATTGGAAATATGAATAAGAACATAGAAAGAAGGAAGACAAAAGACCACAAATTGATAATGGAGTTCTCCCAAAATTGGGCTACATCTTTGAGCCACTCTCCAATGAGTTTTTGATCCTTCATAATCCCCCAATGCTTAAATACATCAAAAGGCACCTTTCAATCTACAACTAAGGCCTTTACACATTCTTCTCAATAGTAAAGAGGTCTTGAAGTATTATCCCCCTGTTGATTACAAGAAGTAGGCTTCAAAATCCTTTAAAAACCTCTAGCTATCTTGAGAAAATAAGACTTCAAATAACATTCTATGCACTATAATTACATCCTTTGGGCTCTAGTCTAATGGTATAAGATTTTGCAATATATATAGGAGGGTTCAAATTCAAACCTGATCCCCTCTTTTTCTTCCCTCACGGTTTAACATATAAAAAAATAGATTTGTCCTCATTCTATATTGAGGTAAGTGTGTGTGGCACAATGGAAAATGAGTGGTCATTGTGATTTGGGAGGATGACGGTTCAAACCATCAACCCTCCTCTTTGCTTAATATAGGCTTTGTTTGAATTTAAATAGAATATATCACCCATGGTTACCACGAATCACATGTGGCCCAACAGTGAAGGTTGAGAATAGTAAGTGGGAGATTGGGTAGTTGAATCTCCCCAACAAACCTTTTAATCGCCCATCCTTTCAGAGCAATGCAGTAGTGCCACATGGCAACAAACCATTGGTCCACATGGCATCATGCCATTCACCTACATCCAACATGTGGCACCATGCCATTGGTCCATGTTAGTTGTTTGTGCCATGTCATCAAATTGACAACTATACCTACCATGTCATCATGCAGACACCATCACCTACCACATGTCACCTTTGAGCTTGCCACATCATGCTAATTTCATGTTGATGTAAGCATTTGTATTGCCTAGTCAACATGTTCTTGGAAACTTTGACCGGCCATAACTTGTGCATACAAACTCCGATTGACGCAATGCAAGTGGCATTGGAATCGTCTCAACAAGCTCTTCAATATTTTGTTAGCATTTGGAACTATCAAATTTTTGGTGAAAAATATTTACCTGGATCATTGGTGTACGTTTTTATTTTCCTAGTGGGTTAATTTATTTTCTCTTAGTTATAGGTTTTTCCTACACTTTTATTAAGCTTTCTGAGGATGATAAAGTGGGTTTATTATTTAATAACTAGGAGATAAAGTGATGAGGTGTATCCAGATTTAAAGGGTGGAGTATTTACTTGTTTATCACTTTATTTAACATTGGTGGTTATTGGTGGTCAATTCCTATTGGTTGATTTGCCACCTCCATCATCTTCTTAGTTCTATATAAACTCAATAGCTAGCTTGTATTTTTCATCTTGAAAGATTTTTTATGCAATTTTGTCATTGTGACATTGTAAATCTCTTAGAGTTGTTGGTTTCCATTATTTATGTTTTTCCAATTTATGTAGCTTTTGAATTTCTATTTTAAAGTTACCTGGATTATCAATCTATTTCAGAGTTTTAATATGGTATCAAATATTTTGTTTTCAGAATTCTAAGTTCATAGATTCCTAATTGTGATTTTGTGCTTTTTATGTGAGATATTGAAAAGTTGAGTATGCTCTTCTCTTGCACCATATGATGACCTAGAGAATATAAAAATATCATATTTGAGGTTTTATCTTTGTGGGTTTGTATTATAGGCTCATTTTGGAGCATGAGGGTACAAATATAAGCTCACTATTTAGATTAGAATATCCAAGAAACTCAGATCTAGCTTTTGTTTTACTCAATTTGGTCATTGCTTGATATATTTACAAACTAGGGTTTGAAGCTTAGATCTGGTGAACAACTTTTATTGGAGAACTTATAGCCCAAATGGATGTTTCCATTACATTTAGATGGCCCAAAAACCCCTATTTACATATAAAATTTATCCATTTTAGATGAATTTGATTTTTGGAAAAAAAAATTGCTTGGAGGGTTATCACTACAAGCTAAATTCAACCATTTAAAAAAAAAAATCTTAACTTTTCGCCACGACGTCCATTTTGGAAAATGAGATGTCATCAAAAATCTAGAGATGAGCACTTTCCATCCATGAAGGTATTGAAAATAAAATTTGCTATGTTTTGCCAAATATTTCAAGTTGAAGTTGTTTTTTGTTATTTTCTTCAACATGCCATGAATTTCACCTTGAAGATCCATTTTTCATAAACAAATAGGTTTTGGAAAGGTCATTAGGAGCACTACACAACTATAGGGCTAATTTTTTTAGAATTTTTCAAATTTTGTTTGTATCAAAATTTGTAATTTTGGCCATTGTGGGTCTATTGAGCATTGTATCTTGGAAAAACTTTATAAATGCACTAAAATTTAAAGTTCCAACCTTGTAATATTTGGGGGGTGATTTTTGATACTAATAAAAATGGTGAGAGTGTATTGATGTTCCTTTGGTTTCTTTTGCACTCTTTTTGGGGGATTATACAAGAATTTTATAATCACAAACTGAGATAAAGTTTCACTTATGGTGGGTTAATCATGTTGCTTAAAAAATATTTTCATCCTTTTGTTGTCAGGTTAACTTTAGAGAACTATTGTCTTGGAAATAAAGGATAAAGAATCATTGTCATGAGTAGGATATATTGCCCTATCTCCTTGGACTCATTCATGAGCCAAGTGACTATGATCAGAAGAATGCATGGTTTAACAATAATGACATAGTCTATGGACTAATATGTCTTGCTATTTATGAGGATGCTTTACATCACATAAAGCACACTAGGTTCCCTTTCACTGCTTGGATCATCATCCAACAATTGTATGGAGACATTGAATCTTCATTTGAAAGTGGTGTTTCCTTGGATAACCAAGCTATTGTGGATGATATTGAGACTTATGTTTCCCCATATTGTGTGGACATATCTTGTATGGAAAATTAGTTCATCAATACCCCATAAAAAATACCTATTGCTACTTCAAATTCTAGAGATGCTTCTTTAAGAGCCTCTAGTAATTCATTGCAACAGTGTCATTTATGTCTTCTAGATTCAATCCATTGGGACCAATTTGTACTAGACATCTCTTGTTTATTTGTAGAGTCCCTCACATTGGATATAGATAACACTGAGGACATATGTCTTCTCTTTGAGAACATCTCTTTGGTCCTTGCATTTTTTGCTACAATAGAGTCTAATGTTTCTTCTTTGAAAGCTTTTAGTGATTCCTTGCAGTAGTTAATTCATAGTATTTCAAATTCAACTTTGTGGGATGATCTCTCGACAAGGATTTCAAACATTTTTAGGAAGAAACATATTGTAAATTTGGTAGGCACTATTGATTACATTCATCTTCTCTTTGATGAAGTTGATTCTTCTTTAGTTGTTGTTAGGGAAAACTCTAACCCTCTTGTTCATTCTCTACATGATCATTCATTCTAGTTTGACATGAGTGTGGATACTTTGGATCAGCATTTGGAGGAGGCATCTTTAGAGGAGATACTTGATTCTTTGGCTTGTGTTCTACATCAATCTCTAAGATATTTTGATTTTCCATTTTCAACAATGTGGCCTAAAATGTCTGATTTAATTGTGAGAGCCTTCAACAATTACATGGGGAAATTTGAGCCAAGTTCAGAGACTACATAAATTTTTCAATTTCTTCCTACATATTCCTTTTAGGACTTAGGAGATAGCTAGCATTCGCCTTTATTTTTGCTTCTTCCTAAGGGGAGGAACATTGTTCAACAATCATGTATTATCTTCTACTTCCAATTTTGAGTATCTATCGTTGGATCTCTTTGGAGGGGGGACTTACTTAGTCCTTCTCCTCTTCTTCTCTCTCTATTTTAGGGGGTTGTTCTATCTCTCTCTCTCTATTTGTGGGGATGTTGGTGTAGGTTTTTATTTTCCTAGTGGTTTAATTTATTTTCCCTTAGTTATAGGTTTTTTCTACACTTTTATTAAGCTTACTTAGGATAATAAAGTAATTTTTTTATTTAATAACTAGAAGATAAAGTGATGAGGTGTCTCCACCCTAAAAGAGTGGAGTATTTACTTTTTCATCACTTTATTTAATATTGGTGGTTATTGGTGGTCAATTTCTATTGGTTGATTTTCCACCTCCATCCTCTCCTTAGTTATATATATATTGCATATCTCTTGGAGTTGTTAGTTTGCATTGTTTACCTTTTTTCAATTTATGTAGCTTGAATTTCTCTTATAAAATTCCTTGGGTTGTCAATCTATTTTATATTTCTAACAAAATTATATGTTGAGATGTGGTAGGCATCCTAGATTTGATGTAGTACTAGTTGTTATGTGTTGGAGCAGCCAAGATCTGCTTGCAAATTGAAAATAATCCATAAATGAGCATGTAAAATGAGAAAATATCATAAGCATGTGATGTGTTGTAAAATGTACAAATGAGTATTGCTTACAAATGCAAGGATGAATAGGTGAAAAGGTAGGAGAAAAGGTAGGATTCAAACTCTAACTACCTCTCCAAGTATGAAACAAGTGTAGGACCCTATGAACAAGTGTTGGGATAATTGGTCAGTCTACATGAGGTGAGATCAAAATCTAGATAACCTATAAGTAAGTGTGGTGTGGATAGAAATCTACTAAGTAGGCTAAAAGATAATTAGTTTGATGTTACCTATTTTCACACTAACACCCCCCTTAAGTGATACTTAGGGAGTAAGCTAAACACTAAAAAGATGAGTCTCTACAACAAGGCCTATAAGGTACTAATGTACAATAATGATCTCTCACAAATGGGAACAAAACTCCTCTTCAAAAGAGAGAAAGAGAAGGATAACACCTCCTTAAAAGATGTCCCATGAAGATAGGAACATGATGATGAAGAACTCATAAATCATGTTGAAGTTGTAAACTCTACCAAAGATAAACTATTGTTTGTTGGAATCAATGAACCTCCAAAAAATATAGAACAAGGTAAGAGATACAAAATATTTCATGAGTGAATATATATAGAACACTACTCAACCATGAATAAATAGATGAAACAAAGGCAATTAAACTTTGTGAAATTGAATATGCATATAGTACTATGGTTCTAGAGTATGGTCAATAAATGCATGCGTGACCTATTGTACACTATTAAAATATGCATCATGGTGCACTACATAAGTACTAGAATTTCATTAAATATGATCCATTGAAATAGTCCCCTCAAAGGAGAGATAAAAAGAGTAGGTCTATATGACCCCCCAAAAAAATTGAGAATTTCATTTGGCTCCACTAAGGTTCCTCCATTTCTCCAATGAAACAAAGGAAGCATTAGCATAACATTGTGATAATCCCCCCCTTAATATTGGTGAGGAAATGGTATTGGTAGACCGATTGAAATTGGGCACAAAAGTGTGCAACGGAATGTAGACCCAACATCAAGCCCAAAATATGTACAAGAAACTAAAAAGGGGTGTGCATCAAGGCACACATGCATGACATGATAATCAAGAGGATCCATTATTGTGATGGAAAATCAAGGCTCTACACAACCCCCCATTACACTTTATAATTCAGTATATGTACAAAAATTCCTCCCTAAGGAACACACATTTAGGTATTGTGGCACTTTATATGAGTGTATTTACATACTTATTTTATATTTTGAGTTCTTAAAAGTTTATGTCATGAGGTGGATAATGAAGAAATAAATCAAGTATGTCTTTCAAACCTCAAGAAAATGAAAAAAATAGAAAATGAAAACCCCCATGATTCAAAGAATGACCCCTCGCTAAAATGCTATAGTGATATGGCACTTTATTTTAGTGCATTAGATTCCACAATGTGGATTTGATGTACAAAACATCAAAAGAGGCATACTCAAAATTTAAAATTTTGAAACATAGTCCTGAAAAATTAAAAGCACCATTGTTTGGAGATAAAAAATAATGAAGGTTAAAAAAAAGGACCCAAAAAGCAGTTTGTATGAGCCCAAACGAGCCCTTTGAAGTTCTAAAAATGAGAACTATGCAGAGTGTCCTCTGAGAATCTAAATTTTTTAAAATATTTGTATATCATATTGTAAAAAAATCATACCACTAGATAGAGGACAAAAAAATACGTAGAATGCAAAAAAAAATCACTCATAAAGACATTTGCATGCCTAAGAATGAGGCTCTTGAAGTTGAGCCAAAACTTAAAACAAGCCAACAATGAAGGGTAAACTTCAAGATGAAAAATGATGATGTCAACTAACAAAATATTCTCAAAAGTAACTGAAATATTATCCAACACCTGTAACTGTACTAGCAACCAAAAAAAGTGAATTTTTAATGATTAAAAAATTACTAAAAAATAAAAAAATTATTGCACAGAGTTTGAGGCAACATGCAAATCAAGAGACTAGTGTAGATTGGTATGTTGATGCAAGACGGTATGCTAGATAGTACGGATGTACAAATCCATATGAACTGTATGAATTTTTGTATGGCTCTCCATGGCTGGGCCCCAAAAAATTGAAAAAAAAATCTTTGAATACCCAATTGTTATATATCAAAAAAAAATTCTCACTCCCCTGAGCACAATCGTGATGTTTGTTTTGTTCCAAAATACATCAGTTGAAACTTGATGTTTGTGACTCTCACAAATTCAAGAGAAAAAGGAATTTGGAGTTGCAAGGTTGCTTTGATATCATGCTCAAGAAGCCAATATTTTCTTGTTAACTCAAAACACTCCATAAATTCAAGCATATGTAAAATGAGAAAATATCATAAGCATATGATGGGTAATCCCACAATAATGAGTCCCACTTTTTGGCCAAGATGGACATTTATATCAATATTTTTAATTGAATCTTCACCTTCTAAGACCTATAGAAACTAAACCATTAAGAATTTAAAGATGATGCAAACTAGTGATTTGTGGCAATTTATGTGTAGATTCTAAATATATATTTTTTAAAAATTATGAAATAAATCATGAATCTTTCAACATCTCCTTTAATAATTAGTTTTAAATAGTAAACAACATAAATTTAGAAAGTAACATTTATGTCGTCCAATATAACTTTTTTTTAAGAAAGGATAAAATTCTAATTTTTAAAATATAAATTCTTAACATCAATATCTAGTGCAAGGATTTTTTTTCATAATTTTTTGGTATATTTTTTAATTAATTTTTGAACTCACTGTAACCATAATTTGGACATAGGCGTATGTCGTCCAACATAACTTCCTGTGTATATATTGAAATTCAATTTTTTTGGTGAAACAAGGACATCAATACCTAGTGCAAAGGTATTTTTGATTTTTTTTTACAATGGTTTACTATTTTTCCACCTCTGTAGAATGAAGAACTTGATGTTCAGTGAAAAACCTATGTTTAATAAAAATTGAAAATTTAATACGTGATAAAATGAAAACATATCAAAACTATACTTATTGGAAAGCTTATTTTGAGGGCTATGATCTTGTAAAATATCTTGTCAAGTTAAGTACATTTGAAGGTCCAACCTGGGGTTTGAAACTAGGATTTCTAAGAAAATTTTGATGTAGAAGCCAAAACTGTCTAGCTAAGGCCCTTAGTTTGAAGGTCTTTCAATCAAAAGTACATTCGACTGAATATTTTACCTTCTTTGAAAGGAACATTTGAGCAAAGGGATTATTTAATTGTCTTCAGCCGAAGGTCATAAAATTAAACAATGGTTATTTAATTTCAGTGGCTGACCTTCGATCGAAGGCTAATTTAGCTAAAATTCCAAAAAAATATGTCTATTCAAATTACATGTATATATACAAGGTCAGTTTTTGGTATTTTAATATCAAAAAATAAAGGAAAATTCATAAGGTTTGCTCAAAAGTTCATTTTTTTGCAACTGTTTTACAAATTTGGAATGTGTAATTTGCAAAGAATTATCAAGATCATATTTTGCAAAGAAGAAGATGCAAAATCCAAGGAACAAGAAAAATAAGGGTGCATAATATCATTCAAAAGAAAGGAAACAACAATTGTGTGAAACGAGGCAAAGATATTATGCTCAAAAAGAAGGAATGTATATTTTATATTATAAATTATGATTTTTTTCAATTAAATCATGTTCTAGACAAGATTAGGATCAATAATATAAAATTATTCACTTCTTTTACTATGTTTTATGTACTCATTTTAGATGTCCACTTTGTATGTTTTTTCAACCTTGTTTTGCCTTGTTTTATCCCTATCTAGCCATTCTTATCCTTGTTCATCTTATATTTGAGTTGTATGTTCCCTTATAAATCCCTCTCTAACAATAAAAAATATGCACATTCACCTTTAGCCATGTTAACTTTATCTCCTTAGACTTATAGAACAAAACCTCCTAGCATTAAATGTTAGTCACAACCCTAGTGTACATGTTCGAGCTATATCTTCTCACATTCGTTGACTAGAGGGGATAATTTTAATGATTTTTAGCCACCAAAATTAATGTGTCTCATTTATGATCTTCCTATCACAAATCCAATGTTAACCTATCCTAAAAACCTTAGAAAACATATAAATAAATCCATCTTCCTCCACTTCTCATCATCATGCATCCACAAGAATTATGTGATGAAATAATGAATTTGGTGTGCAAGAACTCTTTGCGCCCATATCTTATCCATCCCAAACACTTAGAACCTCCATTTTCATTCCCAATCTACATACGCCCCAGCTATTATCCCAACTTATCATGGACTCTATCTTTCAAAACCATTTCACTATCCTTTTGATCATGATTTTCCACTCCTTGTCCATAACCTTTTTTGTACACACCAGGTCTAGAGGTTTATCCTTTTATCCCAAATATTTTATCTTTTCTATCGTTATTTCCACTTTTAACCCTCACCTAGTTTTACATGCATCATTTTACTATTGAACCAATATATCAGTTTTATTGAAATTAATTATTGGGGGGTTGATCAAGGTAGCATACCCTTCAAAACTTTATTTTGCACTTGTTATTTTGTGTAGATTCAAAAAAAGTACCAAGAGAAGAATGTATTACAAGACTTACCAAACATTCCATGAAACTTTTAATTATTCATATCATTATGTCCAAGGCCTTGTAACCTATGGTAAATTACTAAGTTAGAGCTAGTTCCCCTTGGCTAGTAGGGCCAACTTTGTGGAGTTTACCTCCAAAATTTCATGGAAACTTCCCTCAACATTTCTCAACTAAAATCAATTTTTTATTTTATTTTACTATATAAGGGTAGATGTTCCAATTTCTCTATTTTCTATTCACTTTTAGGTAGTATTATTTTTTCACAATAACCACTTTTCTTTTTCTTTTTCTTTTTCTTTTTCTCTATTGTGTGCAACACCAAGTGAAAAACCTTTTTAGACTCCACAACACTTAACTAGTATATCTAAATATTTTCATGTCATCACTAGTAACCATAAGACAAACTTATAACTTTCCAAGGACCTCTTTTTAGTATATCTAAATATTTTCATGTCATCACTTTCCAATTTCTAGGCACATAAGTTATGTTTTTCCTATTTTTGCTTCTCATTTCCTAATTTTATTTCTAGATTGTGTCTTTAGTCCCAACTCTTTAAAGTTAGTTATTTTAGGTTGGGTTAGGAATGCTTACTTTGTAATCTAAATTATAATTTAATCTATAATTGATAAACATATTTAAATAAAGAAAACACTAGGTAGTTTCTTATTTTTGTTCATCTCTTAACACTAAATAAGAAGTTTCTTATTTTATTCTCTTAACACTAAATAACAAAGAAAACACTAGGTAGTTTCTTAATTTTGTTCATCACTTTCCAATTTATAGGTGCACAAGTTATGTTTTTCCTACTTTTTCTTCTCATTTCCTAATTTTATTTATAGCTTGTGTCTTTAGTCCCAACTCTTTCAAGTTAGTTATTTTATGTTAGGTTAAGAATGCTTACTTTGTAATCTAAATTCTAATTTAATCTATAATTGATAAACATGTTTAAATAAAGTTCAAACACTAGGTAGTTTTTTAGGACCTTTAATTTCTATTATTTCAGAGACAAATGTGTGAATCTTGATAGGTTGTCGTTAGGTCCTAACACTTTATTTGCTAAACACATTAATATATCAACTACGTAGTGTCCAAAGGCTATATGCAATAGAAGAAATCTTGGATCTCTCTCTCAAGATTTTTGAATACCGAACAACTGTAATAAAACTCTAAACTAAGAAGCCACTAAATTTAGAAAGTAGGAAATCATCTATCTAGAAAGCTTGAAATAACTAAAGTAGAAAGTAGAAAACTATGAATCTAAAAGGCTAACCACTAAACTAGAAAGCATGGAAATGATTAAACTGAGAAATGTATAGATTGTTGAAGAAGTAAAGGTTGTAAAGAAACTAAGAAACATTGATCCAATCAAAAGAAAACAATCTAAAATAGCTAGTAGAAAACAATTTAACAATATGAAACAACTGAAAGAAGGTGCTTTGGAACTTCAGATACTAAATTCAAAGACCATAGACTCAGCTACAACCTGTAGGATTGATCTTGACAGAATTACACATGAAAATAAATTCCCATTCCAATTATTATCTACTAAAGGAAAGTACATAATTAGAAGTAAAATACTTATCTATCTAATATGCAACCCCTCAAGTGGCTAGGTCTCGGGTGCTCCTACGCCTAGCTCAGATCACATACACTGGTAACTTCAAATTACTTCATTCAAAGAACTCCATTCACATTATTCAGCAACTCCAAAAGTGATGAGAAAAAGTCATTTTATTCATATGAAAAGTATATCTTAGAAAAAATAGTGGCATCATAACGATATTCTTCTGTATATCATTGTTTTCAATAGTTACATACTTATATGAGAGTAGCTAACAAAATCCTACTTTTCAGTTGGTAAAGTCTTCAACTGATTGTCAGCAACTAACAGACTTTAAATCCCATGACATGAAAATATTAAAGAGGCTCAACATGAGCCATAAAGTCTTTAGAACTGAAAATAATAGAAACTATAAAAACTCGGTCCATCATGTATGCTCCTGAAGTTCTGACGCCCATTCATTTGTCTTTAATGATGTTAAAATCTGTATTGAAACCTCTTTGACTGGAATGGTAACTAATGGTGGAAGTTGATTTATGGAATACTCAAAAACTAAACCATTAAGTCAGCACAAATTAGCTTATTTTGACTAATTTCAAGAAGTAAAGATTGTACGCTTATTCACAAAAAGAGAGCAATTACTTATCTTAAAGATGATTAATTGGCAAGGTAAGGTTGGTTGAAAGCTGTAAGGTTAAGTATTGAGTCCATTCTATTGATGAGGTTATTTTCACCTCATCATTTCCTCCCCTTCCTAAGCCCAAGCAAGTCCTCCTGCTCTCTGGTGTGTTCCTTGTCCTTCATTTCCCTTATTCATCTCCTCATACTTGGCACTAAGATCATACAAGTCATCTGCCTCTGTATCCAATTCCTCTGGTTCCCTCAAAAATTCCTAATGAAAAGTGACCTTTTGTACCAATCTTGCAAAACTGTCATCAATCTGGTCTATATTGGTATATGCTAGAGGGGGTGGTGAAAGAAGTAGAGGAGGTCTATACCTCATGCCAATCCAATTAACTATTAATTGTTCAAGGGTTTTGGCCAAGGCTACTACCCTTCTATAGGACCATTGAATATTAAGAGGTGAGATTACCTCTATTTTCCTGAGATACATAGGAAGAGGGGTATATCGTTCTTCACACACATGCCAAGCTTTCCCTATCAACTTTGGTCCTTGATCTTGAAAGTGATCATAGCACATCCGGAGCTTATTATTGTACTTGTTTTGTAACCCCTCTCTAAGTTGAATGCCCAAAAACTATGCCTTGAAATAGAAAGGCTTCCTATGGGGTATCTCATTTGCAACCCAATAGTTTTCTCTACATGTGCATGTACTCCCCTAACCGATTTTGCGAGTGAAGCTAATTATGCATTGTGGATAGGAATGATCTCAATTGGACTTCTCCCACAAAGAAATCTGTATATTCTTCCAGGAGCAAATTATGGACAAAGAATTCACATAATAAATTTTGCTATTCAGGAGTTGACTCAACAAATATCTTCACAAATTCTTTATCATTGGGTTCATGTAGCTGATTATGTTGAATTCTCAGTAACTTCCATCTTAGGAGTTGTTCATTGAGGAACATAGAGTACAACCTAGATGGTCTTCTACAAGCTAATAATAATTCACTGATTTCACAAGCATCCTGTTTACCTTTATATGCTTTGTGAAATGATTCTTTTAACAGTACTAACTCCTTTTTCAGCCTATTATTTTCAAATTCTATATCCCTCAGAAAATAGCATCGGTCCATCCATTTTATTAAGAATGGAGGGATATGTACCTGGAACCATTCTAAAAAAATTGGTTTAGTTTGTGTCCCCTTGGATTCCATTATTGGCTCAGTGTCACTTTCTTACAAATTCTACTCTAACTCCTCAATTCTACTCATAGAAGCATTAAGTTCAATTTCCTACATATTTCTTTCTTCTTAAAAAGCATTAAATAATTGCATAATTTTTTTTTCAAACCTTGAATATGCTTATCTTTCTCAGATAGATCAACCATGTGTTGCTTGCTTTGTTGATTCCATTGTTGGATTTGGTATTGCAACTGTTCAATGAGTCTTTCTTTTTGCTCCATCTGCAATGTCAATTTTGCAATTTCTTGATCCCTTTTATTTACAATTGCAACATGTGCCCCAATTTCTTCTTGCTGCTAGGTTATTTGTTCTTCATTACTCTATAACCTAGATTTTAATTCAACAATTTTTGTTTTCAATTTCTCTAATTCCTCCTCTTTCTTACCAGATTTTGCATCTCCTGTGTCTGCAGAGAAAGATGGATTGGAAATTTCCATGTTAGTATGAGGTGCATTTTCCTTCATATCAAGTACATTTTCAATTTTTTCAAGAAAAGGAGAAAGTCCCCCCACAGGTTCATCTTCAATCTCCACAGAATGTGGTGACTATACTTTTTCCTCCTCCTACTCCTTTGGAGATGGTGTTCTCTTTTCCTCAACCTTAGGGGATTGGTCAACCTACTTTTCTATTTCACTTATTTCCTCACTACCAGGCTAACTTTCAGTTTCCACTACCCTTGTTTGAGTCTTGGCCTTTTTCTTTTTGGAAGTACTTCATATGTCATAGGGTCCGGTTTCACTAGATCCTATAGACCTCTTACTTTTCCGTAGAGGAGGGATTGTTTAAAAAGTGATTTTATTCCACTTCTTCCTCTTGCGAGGATTCTCTTCTTCTCTAAAGTGCATAATTTCCACATCCCCTGACTGCCCTAGGGTTTCTAACATGTCTAGAAAATTTTCCAACACATCGCCACTAGGAGTTGTTGAGGTCTGTTGGGATTCAAGAGCACCTAAGGCCTCAGAGGAGGGTTCTTCCAAAGATTGTTATTTTTGTTTAGAGGACTCACCCTCCTCAAGTGGTCTTTCAAACTCCACTTTTTCAATTTTTTGTAGAAACTTTTGCCACTTCTTTTTTGGATTTTTGTGAAAATGATACTTGCATACCAACTGTATAAGGCCATGATGTTTAAGGTGCCTTGTCCCAACTTTGTATTTTTCCATAATGGAGATAACTCAATGACACAAAAAGGTTGGTAAATTAACCCTAAGAGAAGGGTCCTCAATTCCATGGTGTAAATGAATTAGCAAGTAGAAAGGGGGTCCCACTACCATAGTTATTTGTCCTTAATAGGTGAAATATTTGATTATCCAAGCCATGACAGTTCTCCAGGGTTCTAGAATAGACAGTCTATGGAAACCTTTGTTTTGTCCCCTTGTACTTATGGTGATTATAGGTTGAGGCTCCCCATCCCTATGAAATAATTCTAGCAGTCTTCGATAGTTAACATTTGTAGTTTCATTCAAATCAATTCCTCTATTTTCAAGATCAGAAAGATGAGCAATGGTTTTCATACTTACCTGAAATCGCTTCCCATGCACCATGGTATGTCTATCTGCAAAATTCTCAACGAATTCTTTTACCAGTTGCTTTGTATACCCCTCAAAAAATTTAAAATAGACCTGCAATATTGCTCAATGCCAACAATTGAGTTGTTGAGGTTGGTTCAAACTTTTTCTTGGCTCCTCCCATTTTTTTTCTTCCCTTTCCTCTCTACCAAATTTTGTAGAACTCTGTAATACTTTCCTTGCCGAATTACAGATGAAAAAGGAACACAATTTTGATATAACCAATGGAAGAGGAGTTAATCACCTTACTTCAGTCCTTACTAAATAATTATGACAATTTTTCATGGGGACTTACGCAACCATTTCCGTACTTCTAGCAATCGTGCGATGGAACAAGTTTCAAAATTGTGAGAGGGAACAATTCATGTCAATTAATTAGTCTTTATTCAAAATAATTACTAAATTTAAATAAATAAATTTGTATGCATGTTACATCTTGTCTCTAAATCGAACATCACTTACCCTTGCTAATGTAATTGGATAGTTACATGATTTGGCAAGGGTGGCGGTAGATAATAATGACATGGATAGGATGGTTTGAATGATGGAAAAAATTATTATGACAAAAAGGGGTGTCATAATAATTTCATTTATTATGGGAAGATTTGATATAATATGGAGGAATGACTATTAGGGAGTAGATCTTGAGGTGGTAGAAAATCAAATGATGGGCATGCACAGAACTTAGGAAAAATATTGAAAAAGGAAAAAGTTTACAAAAATTCAAGGCATTGCCAAAAAATGTAGTCAAGTAGAAGAAGAGAAAGTTCTGAAGCATCGTGGAGAGATGTCATCAAAACACGACAAAAAGATTAAATATTCCGGAGCATCGTCGAAAGATGCAATCTGAGTAGCGACCAAAACTTTTTGGAGCATCGTTGAAAGATGCAGTCGGAGCAACAACCAAATTTTTTTGGAGCAACTGAATAAATTTTTGGAGCATTTGAACAACTTCCAAAGCATTCGAACAAGTTTTGGAGTATCATTGAAAATGTCATCGGAAGAAGGAAGAATAATGTGAAATTTTGGCCTTTGGCTTCCCAAAGAATAGTTGAGTGATGCATCAAAATGCAAGATCAGAGCGAGGAGCGAGACAAGTCAGTTGTACAAGTTCTAGAGCATAGCAACAACAAGTTCCAAAGCATCGCAGTAATCGAGCCAACCATTTCCAGAGCATCATAGTAGGGTGTGTCAGAATTTTTGTTTACCAAAGAGATGAAGTCCTACAAAATATAGACAGAATTTAGCCAAATCCAAATGATGAAGTTGATGAAGAAATTGAAAGAATCATTATGAAATGAAGTAAATTCACACATCCTTTTTTTTTGAGGCATTTATTATGGGAAAAACTATATTGACTCTGCCATAGCAAAGTCAAATCACTGGATTTCTCCCTGCATTTCTACCATTTTTGTAAAGTCCTCTTTATTAATAGGCTTATGGTAGATGCGTAACCAGTGTCCATTAACCAAGAGAGTTTGGGTATCACCATCAATGGGTTTTAGCTGGACCAAACCATTGGCAAATACCTCAGAAATTTCATATGGTCCAAGCCAATATGTTCTAAATTTTCCCTGATGATCCTTATAGCTGGAATCAAATAGTAATGCCCAATCCCCATTATTAAATTATTTCTCCTTGATATGTTTATCATGCTAGACCTTGCATTGTTGTTAGACTAGCTCAGTTTGATGGACGACATCCAAACGGAGTTCATCCAGTTCACTAAGCTGTAAAACTCTCTCAATTAGGGATTGTTTAAGATCTATACCCAAATCCATGGATGTCCTAAGGGTTTGGAGTTCAAATTCAATGGGAAAGAGGAGTTTCTTCCCAAAAGCTAACTCGTATGGACTATAGCCAGTAGTTGATTTCCAGGTAGTTTTGTAAGCCCAAACAACTTCAAGTAGTTTCTGAGCTGAGTCTTTTCTTCCTGATGAAACTATTTTTGTTAAAATATTTTCCAATTCCTTACTAGTGACTTCAACTTGTCCATTCACCTAAGGGTGGTAGGGTGAGGACTTCTTGTGACTCACCTGGAAATGATCCGTGAAGGCTAACATAACTTTAGACATAAAATAGACACCCTGGTCTATGACAATTGTCCTAGGAGCTCTAAATCTGAGGAAAATTCTATTGTAAATGAAATCAGCTACTTGTTCCTCCCTAGCAACACATAGGGTTCGCACTTTTTCCCACTTAGTCAAGTAGTCGATACAAACCAAGATGCACTCTTTTTGTTGTGAAGGAGGGTCTATAGGGCCGATAAAATCTAATCCCCATTTTTTAAATGGTTCAAGGACTACCTGAGGCTACAAGGGCATTTCATTAGATGCACTTGGTCTTCCTACCCTTTGACATTCATCACATTTGCAAACATATTTATTGATGTTATTATGCATAGAAGGCCAGTAGTATCCTGCTCCCAAAATCTTGTGATTTGTCCTTTTAGCAAAATAATTTCCTCCAGAAGGATCATCATGGAAGGCTCTAAGGCTACTATAGGTCTTTCCCTAACACAACGTCGTAGAACCATATCAGGTCCACATCAAAATAGGATCCCATTAATCCATTTGAAAGAGGCACTTTCTCTAACAAGGCATTTCTTTTGTTTTGATGAAAAATGAGGTGGTACTTCTGCAGTGGCCAAGTAGTTTGCAATATCAGCAAACCAAGGGTTTTTAATAGAGATGGTGAACATATTTTCATCTAGGAATTCATCCTGTACCAGAGCACAATCACCATCATGTTTAATTCAGGAAAAGAAATTTGCAACTACATTGGACTTCCCTGGTTTGTTAATAATTGTCACGTTGAATTCTTGGAGAAGAAGCAACCACCTAATTATCCTTGCATTTACTATAGATTTATTCATGAGGTACCTAATGGTTGAGTGATCTATGTACACTTTGACTTTGTATCTCGTGATATAATATCAAAATTTCTTGATTGCATAAACTACAACCAAGAATTCTTTCTCTATTGTGGTATAATTCCTTTATGTTGGAGTCAAATTCTTACTGATGAAATATATGACATATTTTCCCCCATTTTCATCTTCTTATCCTAGAACTACTCCAATGGCATCATCAGATGCGTTAGCATAGATATGGAATGGAAGGTTCCAATTGGGTCCATGAAGGATAGGAGTAGAGATGAGTTTCTCCTTGATAATTTCAAATGATGACTGACACTCAAGTGTAGATAAATTCTACATTCTTCTAAAGAAGGGAAAACATAGGGGCTATGATTTTGCTGAAATTTTCTATGAATCATCGATAGTATCCAGCATGCCCTAAGAAACTTCTGACATTAGTCTGGGTTTTTTGGATTTTGAGTTGTTGTATTACTTCTATTTTCTTAGGATCAACCTTAATCTCTTCAGTTGAAATATGATGTCCCAACATTATTCCTTGTTCCACCATTATCAGACATTTCTCGTGGCTTAGGGACAAACAATGATCCTCACATCGCTTCAACACCCTATCTATATTTTTGAGGGCCTCATCAAAGGCTAAACCATATACAATGAAGTCATCCATATAAAATTCCACACACTCACTCATCAACTCAATAAATATAGCCAAGATAGCTCTCTAGAACAGTGCAAGAGCATTACATAGCCCAAAAGGAAGAACTTGATATGCAAATGTCCTTTAAGAAAGGTCGTCTTATCATGGTCTTCTGTTGCTACCTGTATTTAGTTGTAACCACTAAATCCATCCAAAAATGAAAAATATTTCCTCCCGACCAAGTTATCCAACACCTGGTCTACAAATGGTAGAGAGAAATAATCTTTGTTTGTTTCCTTGTTAAGTTCCCTATAGTCTACACACACTCTCCACTTTTCATTCTTCTTTGAAACCACAACCAAATGTGACACCCATTTGCTATCAGAAATTGGGTAGATAAACCCTACCTGTAGGAGTTTCTCAATTTTACTTTTCACGATGTCTTTCAGAGCAGGATTAAGTCTCCATTGTGGTTGGTGCATAAGTCAAACATCTTCAGTATAGATATGATGAGTACACACATTGGGGTGTATTCCTCTCATATCTATATAGTCCCAAGCAAAAGCTTTAGATCTATTCACTAGGGTATCAAACAATTTGTGTTCTTCTGGCTCAGTCAACCAACTGTTAATGTTCAAAGTTTTTCCTGGAAGCAACATAATGGTTTTAACTCTCGGATGGTTGGATGTGACAATATACATGGGATTTATCAAGGTGTTAAGAGGACATCTATGAGGTATGGTTTTATGAAGCTTGGCAACATCTGCAAAGAAATGGTGCATTTTTGGAACTAAGTTTTTTAAAGGATAGGGCAATCCCATGAAACTGGCATTATCAAATTTTGTGTGATCTATTTGATTGGGTGTCCTAGGATCTCTTCTACACCCGTCATCTCCTCACCACTCAAATCCATAGTAAGACTTTCCACGTTGTTTTCCAATTCATCCTCTAATTCTTCACCATGTTGTTTGATGACTACCATGGCTAGTGAAGCCAAATTTTCCTATCCGTTGGGACTTTCTGGTTCATCAACCCATACTTTATTGTGTTCAGTAGGCTTGGAAGGAGGATACAAAAACAAATTTTTTTCATTAGGTCCATGTGAAATGGTCATTCCTCCCTCTCTACAATCAATTTTGGCTGTGACAATAGCTAGCCATGGTCATCCAAGAATTATTGGATAATTGTCTTTAGGTGTAAGGGACTCAATTATTTGAAAATCTATTGGATATTCCCATCCATCCACCTTAACAAGAACATTTTCAATGACACCCTTGGGAATAGCTATGGATTGATTTTCCATCTGCAAGACTGTAGTTGTGGGATGTAAATTAGTAAGTCTCGACTTTTCCATCACATTGATCTAGTTGTTACATTAATGGTTGCTTCAAGGTCCACCAAAGCATTAGGTATTGCTACCTCATTAATTGTTATTGTTATAAGTGGACTACCTGGATCATCATATTTCGAAGCAATGGTCATCCCGGCCAACAAGTTAGCTAGATAACCATTTATGTGGACAGTATTTATTCATTTTGGCTTCCTCCCTAGAGTTTTGATACACACTTGTTTGATCAGTTGGTTTAACTCAGGAATCTCCTTAATTGCTTGTAGCAAAGGAACTTCAATCTGCAATTGTTTAATTTCTTGTATCAATGCAGTTTTGATGGATGTGGTCATTTCTGGAGTATCTTTCACAGTAATTGGTTTCAGACACTTCGGTAAAGGTGCTTTGATTTTATCCTTAGGAGTGGAATCCTTCAAAAGTTCAGTTGGAGACTGACCCCCCTCCTCTTGAGGTAGGTCAAAAGCTCCAGCTGAAGATGGTTGCTCGGGCTTGTTTTGAGTAGCTTTTGGGGCTGGTTCTATGGATGTGGGTGTTGTGGTTTTCTCAGCAGACTTCTTAATAGATTCATCTAGAATTTCTTTAATAGTCAGTTGCAAAAGTGTTTTTCTAGACCTCAATTGCAAGTTTCCATAGTGTATTGTGTTAAGTCCAGTGATATTGTAATGTTTGGTGGCATACACTAGAGTATTTGGCTTATTGTTCTTTGGGTTAAGAATGGGTTGTGCTAGAAGTGGTGGTTGGTTAACTTATTCAGTTTGTTGAGTATTTTGGGGAGGTGGTAAAATATTTTTTTGTTGAGTAGGAATCCTTCTGGGACTAGTATAAAACTGATACTGAGGTTTATTCCATTGAGAAATGGGATTTTCAGGGTACCACTATTGTTGAGGCTGGTTAGGCCGCTGAGGATTGCCCCAAGATTGATTTTTCCATTTAGGTGCTCCCCAAGGATAAGTTCCCCAATTATGTGGTCCTAGAGGTGGTGTTTAAGGCCAGGGTGCTTACCATTGATTATTGTTCCAATTGGGTTGAGGTCTCTAGTTAGGGTTTGAATTCTAGCCATAGGAAAATTTCCTCTAGTTCTTTGATTTACAACGTTGACTTCTTCCTCAACTGGGGGTGCTTTTTTCTTGGAATTCTTGATGGTATTCAGAAGCTCACACTAATCAGTGGGTGATTATTATCACATACTTGACAAACGCCAATTTTTTCAACTTTTTCCAAAGGGAATTCCCTTAGCAAATGTTTGTTTTGGCACCTGGGGCAGTAAATGGAAAAAGTCTTAGGATTTCGTGTTTTAGCCTGTATGCCATCTAATGTGGTGTTTAATTAAACAAGAATATCGATCTTGAAGTTGGCTAGCTCTTCACGTATTTTTCCTATTTCATTGGAACCTTTAAAGAGGGTGGACTTCCAGATACATCCTCAAGTACGAGAGAAATTTTGACACAATTCAGTAATATCCTACAACCCCAGTTGGGACATGTCTCATTTTCCCATTAAATCCAAGCTCCTTCAAGCTTTGTCATTAAGACCTTTAAGGAATAGGGTCTTCATAATATCAAGACTTATGACTTCTCCACCACATCATTTAGATAAGAAGATAAACCTATCTAGGTAATCCTCTAGACTTTCATCCTCATTTTGCCTTATTTTGAATAGTTCTTCTTTCCTATCACTAACCTTGCAGTAACTTTGGTATTTCTCTGAAAAGGAAGACTCAATTTCATCCCAAGAGGCTATTGACTAAGAATCTAATCCCATAAACTAGTGCATGGCTAAGTAGAAAAACCTTGAAAGGTTGGCAAGAAGGTTGGTGAGACATTTTTCATTTTCATATCATCAGCTACATCAATAGCAATAGGATAAGTGAATATGTGTGGTGGTGGAGGGTTATTGTTTTTGGTGACATTTCTATAGTCACCCATGATGTTGAAGGGAATGTGATGCTCTTCAACAATTCGCTCAGTTGGGTGAGGTTTTGGAGTTTTCAAAGGAATATGCTCCTCTACAACTATGTGTTCTCTTTTTGGGGTATGTAGGAAGGTCTCAAGTTGACCTTGCCTGATCAATTCCTCAGTAAGTTCTTGATTTTTGTTTCCTTCCTCCCTACTTGTTGTTGTTACATTGATTGGGGGGGTTTTGGTATGAATCTTCTATGGGGGCCTCATTTCATGACCATGTAGAAAAGAAGCCAAAGGAATATTTGTGTTCCTAAAAGAGGTATTCACGGTATCTCCTACTAACACTAGAAAAAGAAGGATCCCCGAAAACAATGCCAAAAAGTGATAAGTTGTCATTAGTTCCTAACACTTTAGTTGATAAACACACTAATATATTGACCGGGTAGTGTCCAAAGGCTATATGCAATAGAAGACATCTTGGCTATCTCTCTTGGGTTTTCTGAATATCGAACAGTTGTAATAAAACTCTAAACTAAGAAGCCACTAAACTTAAAAAGCAAGAAATCATCTATCTAGAAAGCTTGAAATAACTAAACTAGAAAGTAGAAAACTATGAATCTAAAAATCATAACCACTAAACTAGAAAGCATGGAAATGATTAAACTAAGAAATGTATAGATTGTTGAAGAAGTAAAGCTTGTAAAGAAACTAGGAAACATTGATCCAATCAAAAGATAACAATCTAAAATAGCTAGCAGAAAATGATTTAACAATCTAAAAAAACTGAAAGAAAGTGCTCTGAAACTTCAAATAGTAAATTCAAAGACTACAGACTCAACTACAACATGTAGGATTGATCTTGACAAAATTAAACATATGAAAATAAATTCCTATTCCAATTGTTATCTACTAAAGGAAAGTACATAATTAGAATTAAAATACTTATCTATCTAATCTACAACCCCTCGAGTGGCCAGCTCTCAGGTGCTTCTACACCTAGCTCAAATCACATACACTGGTAACTTCAAATTACTTCATTCAAAGAAATCCATTCACATTATTTAGTAACTCCAAAAGTGGCAAGAAAAATTCATTTTATTCATAAGAAAAGTATAACTTAGAAAACATATTGGTGTCATAACGATATTCTTCTATATATCATTGCTTTCATTAGTTACATACTTATATGAGAGAAGCTAACAAAATCGTACTTTTCAATTGGTAAATTCTTCAACTAATTGTCAAAAACTAATAGACTTTAAATCCCATGACATGAAAATATTAAAGAGGCTCAACATGAGCCATAAAGTCTTTAGAACTGAAAATAACAGAAACTATAAAAACTTGGTCCATCATGTATGCTCCTGAAGTTTTGACACCCATTCATTTTTCTTTAATGGTGTTGAAATCTACATTGAAACCTATTTGACTGGAATGGTAACCAATGGTGGAAGTTGACCTGTGGTATACTCAAAAACTAAACCATTAAGTCAACACAAATTAGCTTATTTTGACTAATTTCAAGAAATAAAGATTGTACACTTATTCACAAAAAAGAAAGCAATTATTTATCCTAAAGATGGTTAATTGGCAGGGTAAGGTTGGTTGGAAGGTGTAAGGTTAAGTATTGAGTCCATTATATTGATGAGGTTATTTTTACCTTATCAAATATGTTATCCTACCTTCAATTCTAAGATATGTTTTGTTGTGTAAAGTGATGATGTCTAATGTGATATCTAAATGACCTAGGTTTGACTCCCTTCGATATGGACCCTTTGAAATGCTCAATACATTTTAAGACCCCTTTAAGAATATTAATGTCTATACACATTAGTTAATTCTAGGACACCCTAAGAATAGAAACCCATGTTTAAATTAGTTAATTGTAGAAGGGTCACTTTAAGAACATGAATTTTTGTCAAAAACAATGTAAAACAAGAGGAAAATGTGTTAGGATATCTAATTTTTTCTCTACACTATTATAGGATCATATTTTTTTCTCAATTATTAACTTTAAGTTCCTAATTATTAACACTTTCTCATTCTAAAATTCCATAATCACCTTGATGCTTTAGATCCATAGTTTAATAATATAAGTTTTATATATTCTAAAAATTCTCTTTATATCATATTTGTAGTGGCTCAACATATGGAAACTGGAGTAGAGGTCCCTTAGCCTAATTTAGTTACTAGAGAAGAGGAGGTTGAAGCAAAAATGGTTGATGTTAGGGAGGAGAACCAAGCACAAACAATTGATGTTAGAGAGGAGGCACATGCACAATTTCATGTTGTACAAGGGTTAGGATCACTTCCTTCTATCAATATTCATACAATGAATCTAATTAAAGAGATGAAGAGAAAAAATTACTACAAAAATATAAATCATTTATTTGAAATGGATATAGAGATTGAAGTTTTATGTTGAACAACCTACTAATACTACTAAGAGGGAATTCACAAGAACTTCAAAGGAAATAATTGAGGCTTATTTTAAAAGTCATGATATACTTGGTCAAGCCCAACTGTTATCAACATTTCTTCTTTGTGATGACCTAAAAGAGCCATTACAATTGATGGGTATACATTTCACAAAAAGGAGGAAAAGATGAGGCCTAGAAGAAGATATTATTGAAAATGTTAAAAAATGTTTGGGTTCCATTAAGAAACAATCTCAATTAGTAGATAAGATAATTTCAAGAGGAGTGATGTTTACATCTATTGTAAGTCCACAAATGTCAAGAAAGTGTCAAATCTCTTCAATTTTAAGAGAAATTGGCTTAAGTAGAAAGGTTTTGGATGATACTACTGTATAAGGCAATTGGGCATTGATGTGTAAGGCTCCTCATTATGATAGGAGTGAATATGGTGTTAGGAACCTGATCCCAAGTTTTTGTCATGATCATACTCATCCCTCATCAAATAAAAGAGATGTTCTAAAACACAAAATTGGGCTTGGAGATAATTTTCAACTGCATACAAAAAATTGGTTAGACATAACACAACATGAGATGGATATCATGTTTTGTTATGAAAATCCTCATATAAAGATTGGGAAAACAATGTTTTAAATGTTAAGGCCACATTACGTGAAGGAAAACAATGTTTTTGAAACTTGTTTTTATCGTTATCATATTGAATTTGATCTTTACTATCAAGTGTTTTGAAAGATAAGAGAAGAAAGTGATGGTTCTCAAAATGCACCTCCTAAAAAGGTATGTCAAATCAGAACATCCATCTTATGTGATAAATCTAATGATGATGTAGATGGCCCAATAAAATGCATTAAAGGACTTTGTGAAACATGTCAAAATTTGGCTAAACTTCCTTTTGAGAAATGAAGATACTGACATGTCGAAGATGGTAAATTACAAGAGTTACAAGTATAGAAAGATTGAAACAAAAATTAGGAAAGAATCCACAAGGTTAGATTATGTAGAAGAGGAGGTAACTATTGGAACATTTATGAAAAAAATCATAAATTTATACAACCATACATACATCATGCATTTTATGCTAAGTGGCAAGAAAAACAATATTAGTTGTTAAGAGATACTTTCCCACTTGGAACACTTCTATCAATAGTTGACTTTGCAGAAAATTACTCTTTTACCCATCAAAAGGAGATTCAAACACAATATTACTATTCAGAGCAAGTCACTATTATGGTGCATGTGTGTCATTGACATGCACAATTAGATTTGGATGGTGTTGATAATACATATGAAAAATGATTCATCAAGAAAGAATATCAATTTTATATTAGTGGTGATAAAGAGCATGACACACTTTTTTTCCAACATTGCTTTAAGAAATTTTTTGAACATTTTGCTAGAAGAGGTGTGAAGATTGAAAAACATTTTGTATGGTCCAACATATGTGCATCACAATACAAATCATCAATGCCATTTTATGCACTATGTAGATATCATTGACACAAAAATATAGCACATGTTTGGAGTTTCTTTGAGAGTGGGCATGGAAAGGGTGAACATGATGGTGTAGGAACTTCCATCAAACGTTCTCTAAAAACATATCAAATGAATTAGAGGGAGATTGTATAAATGATGCACATTATGTTGTTGAATGGTGTAAGAAACACTTTACAAGTGATGTCAACACATATTTAGGGAGTGACCCATGTCCACATAGAGTGTTTTGGGAGATATTAGGTATGTTTAAATTCACTATTTGAAAAAAAATTGAACTAGTTTTTATTTAAATTTAAGTTTAAGAACTCACATATATATTATTTTGAATTATATATAATTTTTATAGGAGTGGATAGAAAAATAATGCATGAATGCAAGAGGGTAGATAAAACAAGATCTTTGCATTGTGTGATGAGTACAAATAGACAGACATGGACATTGTATACTAGAGATTACTCTTGTTTTTGTTATGAATACATTTTGGGACACTATGATAGTTGCAACAACTAACAATGTGGATATGTCAGTGATGGAATTTGGTGCCACTAGTTGTTACTAACACATACAATGAAGATGAAGATGAAAGATTTGAAGTTATTCCTTTGATTTCAGTTGATTATGACAACATTTTAGGATTGATTAAAAAAGGTACGTGCATATATAAATTTGAACATGTAAAGTTTGTAACTTTCTTCATTTAAGATAGAAAAATAAATTTTATATGTAATTTTTTTTTTACAATTAAAGATTGGTTCTATTTTTAAAAAAATTGAATATTGTACATATATGTGTACAAGAGATGTTTTGTGGTCATAGCAAAGGCTGGAAATATAGAAGGTGTCAAATATTATTTATTATGTTCCACTAAGGAGAGGATGAAGTTAACGAAACCAGAAACAAGCAATGGAATGTTGTTTCCCACAAGTTTAGTTGTAGTGCAAGGGACATATCTCAAACAAGTCAAAATTATTCAAAATGGGATTCATTTTATTGATTACCATCTTGAAAACATGGTGTTACAATATAGCCACCTAGTAATTGGTATTGGCCTATCTCTTCATCAAGTTCCATGCATATGTGGATGTCATAAGTGGAGACTAGATAAAGATGATCATCAAAGAATATTACAAGTTATTGAAAGGTGAGCTAATCCAATCGGTGCAGTACATAAATGAGTGAGTTGTTTGGGAATGAATATTTTGAGCTTAGTTGTTCACACCAACAAATTTCTATTATCTTAGTCATGTAATAAAGTATTTTCAAAGTTAATTTAAACATTTAAGCAATTAAGAATAAAAAGTGTGCACCTTAGAGATATATGTTCATTTGGATGTGACATGTGATATTTTTTTTGTTTCATTCAAACATGCTCTCAAATGTTATTAAAGAACATTATAATATATTTTATTTTAGTTAATATATCTTTCTACCTAGATCATACCTATTTATAATTAATATTACTATTAACACCTAGAAATGCACCCTATGCAAAGTTGTAAAGACTGAGCTTTCTAGTGCAACATTGGATCATTTCAAGGTTGTGGGTCACCTATAACCAAAATAAACCTCCGGAGAAGGCCGGCTTCCTTTGGTGTCACCTAAACTATTGATTATTTTAAAGGAAAAGGATAAGAAGTACATAAATTGAAACTAAACTAAGGTGATGCACCGAAATAACAGGAACAATGAAATACTCAATTTACACTTGAATACTAATGATAAACATAAAATTACACATCAGATTCTGTAAGACTTGCACTAACATTTCACAAATAGGTTCGATTCACACTTTTTCAGGAGAGGAAAGAAAGATTTTCACATATCAAAATCCATGCGTGACTAAGTGAACACAATTTGTAATTTGTATAATGATACTTTTGCAAAGGAAGGCATTAAACACAAGATAAAGTTATGAAGGAATGAAAGAAATTCACAAAAATAACCTTATCATGAACCTGAAATGCACAACACTTTGCATGAATAAGATGGAAATCTGAATATCAACAGTGATCAAGGTAAGCTTTATATAACATGTTCCAAGTTGAATTACAGAATCCTGCTAGTCTGAGAGAGGACTGCAAAAGGGTCACAGACTTCAAAAGAGCATACATCCGAACTCTTTTACAAGAAGGCAAAAAAAGCCTTATATACAGACTGTATGTCGGCCCCTCTTAGGGTTTACAAAAAATATTCGAGCTCAAAAAGATCTATCCTCAGATCTTTTCAAGTAGTTAATGTTGCACCCTGCGTGTCCATGACGGTAAAGAGTCATCCCCGAGGGAACCTTCTTCAGATATTTCACAACTACTGCATTCATTCAGATCCATCATGTCCCGTTTGAGCTACTTTGGTTGAACGCCTTGAATGCCCTGAGCTCACTACCTATTCGCGTGGCATTCAACCAAGGTTGACATTCTCCATTCTGCCACGGCTCACCTCAGCTCCCCCTGGTTGGTCGAGCGTTTTCCACGCAGGCTCTGCAACTGGTCAAAAGTCTTCTGAAAAGAATCGCATCTCGACAAGACACCAAAAATGTCTTGCCAATGCAATTATGTCATCCAAAATTATTGTTACAGTATGGATATATCGATGAGAATCTTTATCGAGCTTCAGAACTCATACCAAAGTTGCCTCAGTGGTTCGCCAAGATAATTGCTCATCGGTAAGACATCATACCGAGTGCACATCTTATGTTGATGGCGGAAACCCTCTTTAGGCAAGACACCTATTATTGAGAAAACTCCTGCCGAACCCTTCTCGCAATCACCAAGACATTCCATTATCGCTAAGACTTCTTAGTGAGCTCCTTTATTTACCCCAAAGTGCCTAGTCAGTGTAACCTTCATCCTTCGGCAAGACGCTTTGCCGAAGGCTATATCCTATGCCCAACTGCTCAATTTCTTTCTGCAAGAAGCCGTTAGTGTCTCCTCGAATGCATTTTACCTTACTGAGCTCTGCTTTCCTTTCACCAAGAGATCACTGAGTCGGGGAGACACCATAGCGAGGATCAATTGTTGTATCGGTACCCGCTTCTATCGCTAAGACCACATGATGTAGGTAAGACATCCTACCAAAGGCACCTTCCTACGCCGAAGAATCCATCCTCTGCCAAGTCGTTCACTTATTGACAAGATATCATGAGTTGGGGAGACTTCTCTCCGACTTGGAAAGCTATACCGAAGGCCTCCTTGTTAGTGAGACTTTAACGGGTCACTAAGACCCTTTGCCGAATTCCTTTTGTCTGCCCGAAAAGCCATCCTTGTGTTTTGGCAAGAGTCTTGTTGAACTGATTTTGTCTTGGTGAGGGCCCATCTTAGTATCGGCAAGAGTCCTGCCGAAGGAAAATGCACACATCAAGACCGCCCTTTCGTTCTATCGGCGAGATATTATGCCTTTGCCAGGACATCACGGCAGTCGGCAAGACCTCATGGCGATATTTCATCTTCTGACAAAGGCACTCTTTTTTACTATGACTCTTCAAAACTAGCGAGGGCGGGACCAAGACAAAATTGAAATTGGGACTAGGGGAGAAAGGAAGTGGGAGCAAAGATAGATGAATCCTGGCAGAACCGGGATCGGGACCAAAACAGGGGAAAAAGAAAGGAAAAAATGGAACCGAAACTGGAACTAAATCGGGACCTGAAACTTTCATCAAGTTTCAAGTTCTGATTTTGTTCCGAACCTGCTTCCACCAAAACCCAAAAGATGAAGGAAAAGAGGAGGAAAGACAAAAAGGGAAAAGCATCCCTCCAACAAAATACAAGGAAGAAAAAAGGGCCGACAGAAGCAGGATCAAAACCAGGATGGAAACAGGAACCCAAAGATGAACAAGGTAAAGCTAAAAGGCAGAACCAGAACTGGAAACAAATTCGGACCTGGAACTTTCATCAAGTTTCAAGTTCAGATTCCGTTCTAAACCTGCTTTCGGTGACATACGAGGGAAGAAGGGAGAAAAAGAAAAACATAAGGGGAAACCAAGGAGGAAACATCCCCTGAGCATAGGCCATGAAGAAGAAAGAAAAACAAGCGGGAATAGGATCAGAACCGGAATGGAAGTAGGAACCGAAACTTTCAAAAAGTTCAAAGTTCGGATTCCGACCGGTCCCGGTCCTGGGCCCGACAAAAGAAAGAAAACAAAAAATAGGAGACAAAGGCGGGATCGGAGCTTAAACCGATCCCAGACTACACACAGCGAGAGCAGGAACAAACCCGAAATTGAAACTTTCATCAAGTTTCAAGTTCGGATTCAAACCTTAACCCGCCTTCGACAGAAACAAGGAAAAAGGGACACGAGGAAAACAAAAAACAGAAAAGGGGGCAAAACAAAAAGAATGAAAAAAACCCACCCGAAACCAAAGACCTGCACGCTGGGCTCAACCCTCTTGGGAGCCACATTTAATCCACGTGCCGAATTCATTGTATAAAATTTTCCCCTGCATCTGCACAAGAAGCAAACAAGTTAGAAAAAGTGATCCTGATGCAAGGGTTCCTTTATTTGGTCTTCAAGAACCCTTGAAAACATGGGTTACCCTGCCTGATTGAGCCCATAGGCAAAAAATGGGTAACATTTCTAGCAACCTTTGCTGGATGTTTGCTTGCTAAACATGAAAACCAGTAGCCTAGGCCTATCCATTGGGCATGGAGTCATGGAAAAACAAAGGAATAGACCTGGAGCAGCCCTGCCCGGTTGTAACTCATTTGAGACTCGTAGGACATAGCAGGCCACCCAAAACGGCAAGACAGGGAAAATGGAAAAGGAAAGAAAAGAAAAATATTTACTGTGTTGAAACAACACTTATAGAAAGCATAAAGTCTAAACTATCATGTACAATAGATAGACCTGTCAAATTTGAAAATAGGGCTTAAGGTGTATCCCATTGACTGGGATAGGGAGAACTTCCCCTTCTGTCGTAGCCAGCTGATAAGCATTGTGCTCCTTGCAATCTCTGATAATGAATGGGCCTGTCCACATGTTGTCAAACTTGGTGTGATGGCCTAGCCTGCTTTTCAAAACATCCCATTTGAGCACGAGGTCTCCTACCTTGAAAACCTTTTCTGTAGCCTTCTTATCAAAAGTTCTTTTCGTTTGGAGCTGATGATATTCCAAAGCTTTTATTGCTCTGTCCTTTGATTCCTCGAGTTCCATGAGCTCTGAATACCTCACAAACATGGGGTCCTGCTCCTCAAACATCTCTAACCGGCGAACAATATCAAGAGCTGGAAGCTCCACGGATAGTGGCAATCTTGCCTCTTTGCCATAGACCAACATATATGGCGAGTTACCAACAAACCTCTTAGGGGTCACTTTGTCTGCCCAAAGTGCATTCTTTAAATTGATGTGCCAGGTTCTTTGATTATCCTCTATGATTCTTTTAATAATTTTGATGAGGTTCTTATTCGTGCTCTCAGCTAGGCCATTACCTTGAGGGTAATAATTTGAAGATGTGCTCAAATGAATGCCATGCTTAATGGCCCAGTCAGTTACCCTTAGACCCGTGAATGCAAGGGCATTATCAGATATGATGGAGTCGGGAACTCCAAACCTGGTGACTATATCTTCATAGAAGTTCAACACTGAGGATTCTTTTGCTTCCATCAATGCAACCGCTTATGTCCACCTTGTGAAATAGTCAGTGGCTGTAAGTACCCATTTGTGACCAGCACTGGAAGGTGGATTTATTGGTCCAATAAAATCAATGCCCCATCTCATGAAGGGCTGCTCCACTTGAATTGGATGGAGAGGCATAGCAAGCAGTCTTTCCTTTCTTGAAAACATAGCACATTTGATGCACTTTCTTGACTAGGCATATGCATCCTTGAACAAGTTGGGCTAGTAGTAACCAGCTCTCATGACCTTCCAGGCAGTAGTTCTGGGAGAAAAGTGACCTCCTACAGCTCCATCATGAAACTCATGAAGCACTTTTTCAATTTGGTCACTGTGAATGCATCTTAACAGGACACCATTCAGATCTTTTTTAAAAAGAACATTGCCCATCAGCACATATGGTATGGACTGCAGTCTAAAGTATCTTCTTTTGGCTCTGTTCAGACCTAATGGACATTGACCAATTTGTAGAAATTGGGTCATATCTTGAACCCAATTAGTTATCCCCGTGGGCACATCATCTTGGGAATTCTGAGGCTCATTTGTATTAGCAAGCACAACATCTTTTTCTAGTTCACTTTCACTACTTGACCTTGTAGCAAGCTGTTCACAAAGACCTTTACCTCTAACTAGCTTGGTGATCTTAATATCTACATCGTACTCCATGACCTTAGTGATCCACCCTGCTCTTTTTTCATTCAGATCCTTATTCAACAGAAATTCCTTCACACTTGAGTGTGCAACCAGAATATGAACCTTATTGTTTGAAAGCAAAGGTTTGACTTCTTCATACTTCTAATCATAGAGAGAATGTGCTTTTCAACAAATGTATACCTTTCTTCGTAATCAACAAGTATTTGGCTAAAGAAGGTATTGGGTTGTTCCAAATTGTCATTATTCTTCTGAACCAGCAGAGTAGAGATTGAAACACTACTACCAAAAGCATATAAAAAGAAGTCTTTAGAGAAGTATGGGTTTACCAATGTCGGAGCAGATGCTAATGCCTCCTTAATTTCTCCAAAATTGTTCCTTGCCTCCTTTGTCCAACTGAAGACTGCATTCTTCTTTAACATGGTTGTTAGAGGTTGTAGCAGGTTCGCCACATCTAGGATGAACCTTCCTAGAAAGTTGATCTGTCCCAAAAAGCTCTGCAGACCCTTCTTGTGATTAGGCAGCGGCAACTCAAGTATGGCTCTGACTCTTTCAAGGTCAATAGTGATTCCTTGCTTTGACACTATGTGTCCTAATAGTTTCCCTTCGTGGGCAGCAAAGATACTCTTCTTTGGATTGAGGGAGATACCAAACTCCCTGCACTTTTCAAAACTTGCCTAAGATGTAACAAATGTTCATCAGCATTCTTGGAATATACTGTAATATCATCTAGGTAAATCAATATAATCTTCTTGATCAAACTTTGAAATGCCATGTCCATGGCCCTCTGAAATGTGGCACCAGCATTGGACAAACCAAAAGGCATCCTTTTGTATGCCACGGTGCCCCACTTAGTTGTGAAAGTGGTTTTAAACTAGTCTTCCTCTTTAACCAGTACTTGATTATAGCCCGAAAAACCATCCAATAAGGAAAATATTTCAGAGCCAACAATTTCTTGTAAGATTTGTTCCATTGAGGGCAGTGGATAGTGGTCTTTTAGAGAGGATCGGTTAAGATCCCTAAAGTCTACACAGAGCCCTATCTCACCACTTTTCTTTCTAACTAGTACAAGATTAGAAACCCATGAAGTGTGCTTGATAGGGAAGACAATACCCCCCTCAACTAGTTTGGTCAGCTCCTTAATCACTAGGGGCTCAAGTTTAGGATTCAAGGGCCTTTGTTTTTGCCTTACTGTCTTAGCATCCGACTCTAATTCAATTGTGTGTTGAGAAATGTGGGGATCAAACCCTTTCAAATCTGAATATTCCTAAAAAAATACATCATACAATTCTTGACATAAAGCAACAAAAGCTTGTTTATCTTCAGGTGAACAAATTTTTCCTATCTTAAGGAGCTTACCCTTGAAAATCTCCAACTCTTCATAGTGTTCTTGTTTGATCTGCAAGCCGGCTTTACCCTTTTTAAGCTGATCATCAGTACTAAAAATTGACTCTAAGGTAACAAGGCCTTTGGGTAATTTATTTGTCTTTAGCTGTATGACTTGATCACCATACTGCTGCTTGAGTTTTGCTTGATTCACCATGGAGAACTGGTCTTCTTTGAGCAAGAAGGAAAGGATCTGCTCATCACTGTCAAAGACTTGCCAGTGAATGTTGTTGTCAGGAATTGAGGGTCTGACTACAACCTTCACATACTGATGCACTTTCTCTTTTTTGATGTCATTTGGAATATCAAACTATGCCCCAATGGCAGCAAGCCTGTCAACATGCTTGTTCTGATTCCTTGGAATAGATACTAAATTAAAGGCATCAAAAACTTCGAGCATCCCCCACACTCTATTTCTATAAGACTTTAATGTGTCATTTTTACAAACATTCAGGCCCCTTACTTGTTTAACAATTAATTCACTATCCCCATGGACTTTCAAGCTGGTTATCCCTCTCTTCCTTGCCCACTCTAGACCTTGAACAAGGCCTTCATACTCAGCAGTGTTATTGAAGCATGCGAAAGCAAAATAGAATGCAGAGTAGTACCTATCACCTTGTGGAGAAATTAACATTTCACCTCCTCCTGCCCCATTCTTACATCTAGAACCATCGAAGAACATTTCCCAAAGGCCACTTAGTGGTTGCAACAACTGGTCTGCATCTTTCTCCAAGTTTGGAATCTCTGTGTCAGGCTCCTGTAATACATAATTTCCTAGACCAGCATCCTGGATAAGTTCATTTGGATTATCCGATACATTCTCAACTGCCCATTCATGCAGTAGCACATCAGGAACAACTTATGATTGGAGCTCTTGAGCAACAACTAGTTCATTGTCAGTAAAAGCAACACAATTTGCATTCGTGGCAGAAGGAGCAACATTGATGGGACTTGGGTTATATGGCTCAATGTGGTCTTTGGCCAACCTTTCAGATTTAATGGTAACCTTGGTTCCATATCTTTTTCTAAATAGCATATGTGACTAATCAACTGACACATAACCACCTATCTTGGCCGTAAAGTCTCTAGATAAACACAAGGAAAAGAAAGGTGGAAGGTCTATGACACATACGTCTTGAGGGACTGAAAATTTTGGACAAGCATGGAGGGTGATATTTAAATCTTTGATAATACCCAAAGTATTAACCGAAGTACCATCCAATTGGATCACTCCCTTCTCTAAAGGCTAGTATTTTAGTCCAAGTTTGTTAGCAATCTGTTTTGGCATAACAGAGCTGCTAGCTCCACTATCCACCATACAGTTATGGACTAATTTATTACCAATAATCACTGATACATAAAAAGGAGGTGGTTTAACTCCTTTTTTAGTCTCTATGCAAGGCTGCTGATCATTTCCCTGAGAATTATTTGTTAACACAGCTCTAACCTAACCTATTGGGGGCTCAGATTCATCAAATATTTTCAAATTTGTCCTTTTCATACTATCAAGAATGTTAAAAGGTATAATTGGACTTTTAATGTGTACCTTTACACTAGTGTGATTAGCTTGTAAGCGTGGCTGCTCCTTGTTTGGGAGTTGCTGATTTCTTTGCCAAACACTAATCACTTGAGATGCAGATGGTTCAACAACTGATGCCTTTCCTTTGTCGGCTTCATGGTCAAGCTCCAATGCTCTCTGCTTTGCCCTGGTGTTAGTTGCAACTGGAGAATTGTCCACATTCAATCCACAAAACTCTTCACCTTGCTAGTTGAGCAAAGTAGCATCATTTGCAAACTGATCTTAGTGTTGTGGAGATGGCTCATTAAATGCACCCTGCTATGAACTTAAGGTATTTTATACCATAAGTGCCTGATTAATGAGTCCATTTGAGCAAGTGGCCTAATTGTGGGGCTAGCTGCAAGGGTAGCACCACTCATAATCTGTTGCTAAATTGTTTTGAGTAGGGACCAGGTCTTTGACTACACTAACAGGTGCTAGAGCATAGGCTTGAAAAGGTCTTGTGTTCACGCTCTATCTTGGGCCCTAATAATTACCTTGATATTGTTGTCTATTCCCTTGGAATTATTGCTGCTGACCTTGAAAAGGCTGACTTGAGGCCTGATTCTGCTATTGATAAGGCCTGGAATAGGTCTGTTGCTTTTCCAAGATCACCAACTTGTTACCAAAAGTCTATAAAAGAATTTTGATCTCTTGCAACTCCTGTGATGAGCTTGGAGCAACACTTTCTTGTTTATCAATGGTGGGAATAGCAGTTAGCATCGTTGGTACAACTGGTAGAGGTGTGAAAGGTGGTATCTGCAAAGGAATGTTTGCATGAATCTCTGGGAATATTGGCATTGGTGGCCTGGGAGCAAGCTTACTAGCTTGTATTAAGCTGTTTTCAGCTCTGATAGCTATTTCAAAGGCATCTGGTAAAAACACTCCTCCCATTGACTGTATCATGACAACTATATCGTTGTTCAAAGCTCTCAAAAAGTATAGGAATGCATACTCTGGAGGTGGCCTCACCGTTGTAGGGATTCTATCCCAAGTTCTTTGAAATCTGAAATTGAAGTCATTTATCTGCTCTTGTGGAGCCCTCTTGATTGTAGTCAATTGCTCCAGTAGAGACAAGTTGTCAGACCTGTCTTGGAATTGCTTATGCAACTTATCTCCAAATTCATCCCATGTTGCAATTGAACTGACTGGTAGGATCCTATACCACTATACAGCTCTTCCTTTCAGTGAAGTAGCCAATAGTCTCACTGCAACGTCCTCTTGGGTTATGTGATGGACTCCACATAGCGAAGCCACATCTCGCATGCGTTCAATTGGAGTAGTTTGGTCGTCTCCCATGAAAGTTGGAAAACTCTTCAAGGCTACCATTGGGATGTTGTTGTGTTGTGCCAAATTCAAAGGGTTGTCTCTATTGAAAGCGACAAAGGGTTGATTCCTTGGAGCGGCCATTGGAGGTAGCTGAATTGGATTTACTTGTATAGTAAAATGAGATCCCACTGATGGAGGAGTAGACTGAGTTCTTCTAGAATAGATAACTGTTGTTCCTCTTTTTTCTGCTGCTCTGCCTTTCCTTCTTGGTGGTGACAGCTGCAAATATTCAAATAGACCTAAACTGCCTCTAGTCTGAACTTTTCTCATAAACTATAGAAGGCACTAATTTCTGGGGTTATTCTTCCTTATGGAGTCGCCAAGTATGCCAAAGGACTTCTATAAAGTCTAAAATTCATTGGTTGCATACTAAACCAACAGTTCAATTTAGTTCACAGTCCCACTGGGCATGCCAGAAACTGTTAACACCTAGAAATCCACCCTATGCAAAGTTGTAAAGACTGAGCTTTCTAGTGCAACATTGGATCATTTCAAGGCTGTGGTCACCTATAACTGAAATGAACCTCCGGAGAAGGCTGGCTTCCTTTGGTGTCACCTAAACTATTAATTCTTTTAAAGGAAAAGGATAAGTACATAAATTGAAACTAAACTAAGGTGATGCACCGAAATGACAAGAACAATGAAATACTCAATTTACACTTGAATACTGATGATAAACATAAAATTACACATCAAATTCTACAAGACTTGCACTAACATTTCACAAACAGGTTCGATTCACACACTTTTTCAAGAGAGGAAAGAAAGATTTTCACATATCAGAATCCATGCGTGACTAAGTGAACACAATTTGTAATTTGCATAATGATACTTTTGCAAAGGAAGGCATTAAACACAAGATAAAGTTATGAAGGAATGAAAGAAATTCACAAAAATAACCTTATCATGAACCTAAAATGCACAACACTTTGCATGAACAAGATGGAAATCTGAATATAGTGATCAAGGCAAGCTTTATATAACATGTTCCAAGTTGAATTACAGAATCTTGCTAGTCTGAGAGAGGACTGCAAAAGGGTCACAGACTTCAGAAGAGCATACATCTGAACTCTTTTACAAGAAGGCAAAAAAAGCCTTATATACAGACTGTATGTCGGCCCCTCTTAGGGTTTACAAAAAATATTCGAGCTCAAAAAGATCTATCCTCAGATCTTTTCAAGTAGTTAATGCTACATCCTACGTGTCTATGATGGTAAAGAGTCATCCCCGAGGGAACCTTCTTCAGATATTTCACAACTACTGCATTCATTCAGATCCACCGTGTCCCATTTGAGCTACTTCGGTTGAATGCCTTGAATGCCCTAAGCTCACTACCTATTCGCGTGGCATTCAACCATGGTTGACATTCTCCATTCTGCCACGGCTCGCCTTAGCTCCTCTTGGTTGGTCAAGCTTTTTTGCACGTGGGCTCTGCAGCTGGTCAAAAGTCTTCTAAAAGAATCACATCTCAGCAAGACACCAAAAATGTCTCGCCGATGCGATTGTGTCATCTGAATTTATCGGCACAGCATGGATATATCGATGAGAATCTTTATTGAGCTTCAGAACTCATACCAAAGTTTCCTCAGTGGTTCGCCAAGACAATCGCTCGTCGGTAAGACATCATACCGAGTGCACATCTTATGCTGATGGTGAAAACCCTCTTTAGGCGAGACACCTATTATCGGGAAAACTCCTGCCAAACCCTTCTCACGATTGCCAAGACATTCCATTCTCGCTAAGACTTCTTAGCGAGCTCCTTTACTTACCCTGAAGTGCCCAGTCGGTGTAACCGTCATCCTCTGGCAAGATGCTTTGCCAAAGGCTATATCCTATGTCGAGCTGCTCAATTTCTTTCGGTAAGAGGTCGTTAGTGTCTCCTCAAATGCATTTTACCTTACCGAGCTCTGCTTTCCTTTCACCAAGAGATCACTGAGTTGGGGAGACACCATAGCGAGGATCAAATGTTGTACCGGTACCTACTTTTATCACTGAGACCACATGATGTTGGTAAGACATCCTGCCGAAGGCACCTTCCTACACCAAAGAATCCATCCTCCGCCAAGTCATTCACTTATCGATAAGACATCATGAGTCGAGGAGACTTCTCTCTGACTTGGAAAGTTGTACCGAAGGCCTCCTTGTCAGTGAGACTTTAATAGGTCGCTAAGACCCTTTGCCAAATTCCTTTTGTCTACCCAAAAATCCATCCTTGTGTTTCGGCAAGAGTCTTGTCGAACTAATTTTGTCTTGGTGAGGGCCCATCTTAGTATTGGCAAGAGTCCTGCCGAAGGAAAATGCACACATTAAGACCCCCCTTTCGTTCTATCAGCGAGATATTATGCCTTCGCCAAGACATCACAGCAGTTAGCAAGACCTCATGGCGATATCTTCATCTTCTAACGAAGGCACTCTTTTTCACTACGACTCTTCAAAACTGGCGGGGGCGGGACTAAGACGAAACCAGAACTGGGACCAGGGAGAAAGGAAGTGGGAGAAAAGATAGATGAATCCCAACGAAACCGGGATCAGGACCAAAACAGGGGAAAAATAAAGGAAAAAATGGAACCAGAACCAGAACTAAATCAGGACCTGAAACTTTCATCAAGTTTCAAGTTCTAATTTCGTTCTGAACCCGCTTCCGCCAAAACTCAAAAGACGAAGGAAAAGAGGAGGAAAGACAAAAAGGGAAAAGCATCCCTCCAACAAAATACAAGGAAGGAAGAAAAAAGGGCCGACGGAAGCGGGATCGGAACCAAGACGGAAACAAGAACCCAAAGACGAACAAGGAAAAGCTAAAAGGTAGAACTGGAACTGGAAACAAATCTGGACATGGAACTTTCATCAATTTTCAAGTTCAGATTCCATTCCAAACTCGCTTCCGGCGACATACCAGGGAAGAAGGGAGAAAAAGAAAAACATAAGGGGAAACCAAGGAGGAAACATCCCCCAAGCACAGGCCATGAAGAAGAAAGAAAAACAAGCGAGAACGGGATTGGAACCAAAATAGAAGTAGGAACTTTGAACTTTGGAAATGTTCAAAGTTTGGATTCTGACCCGGTCCCAGTCTTGGGCCCGACAAAAGAAAGAAAACACAAAATAGGAGACAAAGGCGGGATCAGAGCTAAAACCGATCCTGGACTACACACAACAAGGGTGGGGGCGAGGGTGGGAACAAACCTGAAATTGAAACTTTCATCAAGTTTCAAGTTTAGATTCTGACCCAAACCCTCCTCGAACAGAAATAAGGAAAAAGGGACACAAGGAAAACAAAAAATGAAAAAGGGGGCAAAACAAAAAGAATGAAAAAAACCCACCTGAAACCGATGACCTGCACGCTGGGCTCAACCCTCTTGGGAGCCACATTTAATCCACGTGCCGAATTCATTTTATAACATTTTCCCTTGCGTCTGCACAAGAAGCAAACAAGTTAGAAAAAGTGATCCTGATGCAAGGGTTCCTTTATTTGGTCTTCGAGAACCCCTGAAAACATGGGTTACCCTGCCTGATTGAGCCCATAGGTGAAAAATGGGTAACAATTACATGTCATGTATGTCATGTATGCCAAATTATATGATGAAAAGGGATACTCTCCCTTTCAAATCTAAAACCAAACACACACAAAACACTATGCAAGAATGCAACAAATTATAACGTAATAGAACTTATGGAAGAGAAATCTGCAACATATATTGTATTCAAAATCTTAAAATGAATTACATAATTATGGAGCTCATATGCTTCCTTACAACTTGGGCTTCACACATACAAAAATTCTATGACATAATGTCTTCAACATTATGGGTTCATCTTGACAACATTTGGGTATGCAACCACAACTTCTCCAAAAGCTCCCCTCTCCAAATGAACAAGCATCAATATATAGAGAATGTGTGAGGAGAAAACTATTATTCATTTCCAAAACAACCAAACATTACCACCTTGAAATCTCATGCCCAACTTTGAGGAGAATAGAATATTAAATATAAAATACTTAATTACAAATATGACCCACATATGGATGCCTAGCGCTTGACTAATAATCTTGGCCAACTATGAAACCATTGATTCTCGATGGCTCTGACGGCTCCAAATATGGTCATGAAACAACATGCAAATGCATGCAAGGCATGCAATTGAACATGCAAGAACATGCACCCCAAGTGGTCCCTACCAAGAAATAGGATGCCCAAAAGGAATATTTCCCAATTTATACCTTAGAAACATTTACTAGAACATAATTCCACCAAATTTACATTTACAATTTTCTCACAAGGGAATTTACAAAGTTGCAAATTAAATTATTTATTCTCCTAACCGCTAAGCCCTTATTGAAAATAAAAAAAATTGAAATAACAATATTTTTGGTGATACTGTATTGTCATCTCACCTCGGATGCTCATGCATCATTATATCTTTTGTCCATGTGTGTCATGATCTAGTCATAGTAATACATGTTCATAAAGTTATACATTTAGATGATGTTATGTTATACTGAACAAGTGATTAGTATCTTTTATATTAGAATGATCAAGTGACCTTCTAAGCTTCAAAATGGTTCCAAATGTATCTTGTTTTCTTTATCCATGTACATCCCATGATACATGATTTCATTTTAAGAACTTATAATGATCTATATTAGAATTGATTAGGATGATAAATCATATAGTTTAAATTAACATATGAATCAGATTATACATTAGTCATCATCATATTTGTATACAAAATCAACATTATATGTAGCCTATAAGAATTAGATAAATGAATATCATCATAGATATTAAATTGTAGTTAAAAACATATGCTTATAGTCAAGAAAGAGGTATCCCTATCTTGGTTGTTAATTTTTAAAAATAAATATTCTAAATACGACAAGAACCTTTATTATCAACATGTCTTGTATCACTTCCATATTTGGGAAAGCATATCTAGAAAAATGAGGTATGTTATTGATAATTGAACCAATATATTTTACTAGTTCTATATAATTACATAATTCCATTGGAAACATGTTCATAATATCAACCTATGAAATCAATAAATTTTATGGGGATTACAAAGGTTCTTGAGCTTGAGTCTACCATATAATTATAGATAAATTTATCTTGATTGATAAATGTTAAATAAAAAAGTTTAGAATTTACTTACCTTATTTCCTACCATTTACAAAATGATATATGGAGGCTTGATTGCTTCAACTATGTTACTATCTTGGTATTTTTTCTTTATTTCTATCTTCTATTTAGTTAGGGATTCTTCTAGTTGTAGACACTTAAAAATGTCTTGAATGATATCACACACTCAAATCTAATATACTAACACTATTTCATCCTAAAACTCATCCTCTTTTCACTTGATTGATTAAATTATCCTAGCTATTTAATTAATCGCATCATTTTCATATATTAATCTAATTAATCTAATTAGGTTAATTCCTACCCCTTTCATGCTAACCTTTTGTCTTGTTAAATTAGATAAATCAAAATATCTAATTTTAACACCTTAAATCCTCTCATTTAAAATAAATAATCTTAATTATTTAATTAAATGTCATTTTGACCCCTTTTCATTAAATAAGTTAATTATTTAATAAATATCCTAAATTCCCCTAATTTGCATAATTGAAACTTTGTTTTAATTATCAAATTACTAATTAATTCTAACTATCCCACTTGAAAGGTAATATTCCTTGAGAATATTCATCCTTTGCACATTCCTCCAAAAAGGGAATATTCTCATGGAATATTCTTTCCCTCTTCACTCATTTGAAAAAAGGAATATTCTTCCTTGTAACAAAATTTCAACAAACTTCTTGAGAAATTTTTGAAAGTGTGCTTCTTTGCATGATTGTGAGCCCTTGATTAAATATCATCTTGCATTTTCAACCCTTAATGGGAATCCATGATCCATGCCTCCATTTTCCTTCCATCTTGACCATTGATTGATTCTTTCAATCTTGACCATCAGTTTCATTTTTCCTATTCTATAAATAGACCTTGCATCTATTGAATAGGGATCCACCTTTTTAGAGCAAACTTATGTTGTTGAAAATCACTCTCATCTTGCATCCATGTTTTATGTTTTAAAGGAATTTTAGATTAAGTTACATGCACTATTAGCTTAGAGAATCCATTAATGGATTCCATGGTAACTTAGTTGCATCCATTTAGTATATTTTAAAATTCTTCTGGTTGTTGGTGTTGTTTCTTTGCTTCTAGTTTTCTTTTTTGTTGTTTTGATTTTTACAGCCCTACATGCCTTGTCGCTCTTTTGATGGCCTATGTGCCTTTTTGTTGGGTTTTGTTTTTGTTATTATTTTGAACTCTAGGTTCAAGGCCCCTTTTCCTTGCTAATATTATCAAAAACTATGTGTGGAAATGACTTACACCATGAGGTCCATAATTTAAATTTGACATGCTATTAAAATCAACATTCTCTTTGCATGGCTATATTATATTTGACTATTCACAAACTTAAGGTAGGTTTGAGTATCTAGTCTCTTTTAGTGCATTGGTAAACTACTCTAATTGTAATCTTGAGGTATGATAAAAAAGTTGGTCCTTAAGATTCAAAAGTCTATTTCTAGTACTTGAATCACTACAATTTGTTGAAATTTTTTATTGCATTGATCATCACTTGTAGTGTTATTCTATTTTGTACCATGTATCTATGCATAAGATAATTAGATCAACATTATCAAATCCACTTGATTCCCATGCTTATAAAGGTTCATTATAGTAGAAATGAACCATAAGGATTCTAGGTATGTGTTGCATCTCTGAAACAAAAGTGTACCTATGTATAATATAAGCAAAAGGAGTTTTAGCAAACAAAAATGCATCCAATCAAAAAATAGTTTAAATAAAAAGTCACAGATAGAAAAAAATATCATATTTACTATCACAGTTAAAAATACATATGTATGTGAAAATGAAATAAATTTATGTTTAATTATCCTAGGGCCACTGATAATATGCTATTTACCTTTAAATGAAACCTCACTTTGTGCTAGAAGGCTCCAAATTTTAAAATTAACATAGAACTAAGGTTAGAGAACTCCCCTCACAACCACATTTCATTTGATCACTCCAATGGAATGTTTTGGAAAATTATCATATCCATGGCTCTTATACAAGTATACATATGGGCAACTTCAACTATGATTTTGATTATTTGGTGAGTCCTTAAAGGCCATTTGTGTTTAGGATTTGAAACAACATTCTATATTCTTTGAACTGTCATGATTGATTGAAGTGTTTCACCATGTTGATTATTACTTCAATGATCTATTCCAATCATCATTAATGTAGTTCTCTCCTTAATCACATATATTTGGATTTAACTAATCTTCAATGAGAGATATTCAAATAGATGCAACCAAAACCTAAGCCAAAACTAAAACATTAAAAAAAAAATTAGCAAAAAATAGAATCGACATTGCACAACTTCCTTAGATATAGTTTATGGCAACATGATTAAATATTTTGTTGTTTTTTATTAAGAGACCAATAAATAAAAAACACAAATAATTCAAGTGAAAGGTTCCAAATACTCAATCAATTTTCATTTTACAAGTTCACCAAATTGTGATATGAATAATTGAGTGATACTAGGTCTTTAAATGATTGGTTGAGACTTTATAACAACTAGAAAGAAAACAATATAGTACAAAATTGTTACAAAGTGACATAGGATATAACAATGTTCAAATTAAGCCTATAAATATTATACATGTATCAAATCAAGATCAAGCAAAGAAAGAGGGTTTCCCCATTTTCTTTAGAAAAAAGAGGATGTATTGTGTAAGAAACAATAGGGAGATAAAACATACATCATAATATATAAGGTAAATAAAAATAGGAGATGCTCAAAAAATACATATGACATAAACAAAATGCCAGAGTAAGGACACATAAAAAAGAAAATGTAAATGCTAAAATGAATATATAAATAAGTAAAGCATAAGAATGTTAAAGGTATTGAGCATGAACATTAGAGATTTCCATCCAAGATTCATCCTCAACCCAATGAGTAAATTCAAGTTATCATCCTCATGTAAATGACTTTCATCTCAATAATAAGTGGTTCTCTTGTAAATACATTGGTAATCGGTGCAACTACTGATTTATCATTCTTTACCCATTGTTCTTGCTTCTTTGGAGGTGACTCCACACAAACATTTTGAATTTTCTTAATCATAACGCCTTTCTTAGGTGTCCATAAAGAAATATCACCTTTAGGGTTAAATATAGGTTTACCATGCATATCCCTTTACTATTGTCTATTGCAAGTATGAACGTGTTTTCATTGATTTCAAAGGATGTCTACTAACTGGTGTTGTCATTGATGTCAACTGTGTGTTAAGGAAGATGTTGCATGATGAAAATGTCGAGGATATTGAGAAAATTGTGGAAAAGAGGAAAATAGGTTGTTATAGATTGTGCATGTGTAGGTGAGATATTGAGGAAGTGTTGTGAGTACATGGAGATATCTTTTGTTGCAGTGTTTGGAAATAATTTGGAATGAAGTAATGAGCTGATATGATGTCTCTGGTACTTTCTTTCCAAGTGCTTTTGAGAAAATTTGATAAACAGAGAAAATAGTATTGTGTAAGTGTTTAGAATGTGCTCTGGATCATGCTCCACGTTTCTTGTGTATTGATGCTATGCCTATGCATATTTGGTATGTTGCTCAAGGTTGTCAGAGGTTGCCATATTCAGAATTATGGGTTCTAGATCGTTGGTGAAAGGAAGTTGTGTTTATCTTTATGTGAACAGGTTTTGCAGTGTTGTACAAAGGTGTTGGGGAGAAATGTATTTTCTCCACATTTATCTATAGTTGCTTTTGAGGACTTTTGGTTTTGAAGGAGACTTAATGGTGTTGTTCTCTTATTTGTGTCAAGAGGATTCATGGTTAGGTGTATCAAAAGTTTTGAAAGCATGTACTTAATGTTTAATGTGTTTTCACAAGCAATGACCAACCTGGTGTCTACACTACATTCAAAAAATTTCAAGTATTAATGGATGCATAGCATGGGATATGAGACTTAATTTTGGGTCTTGGTTAAGTGTTTCTTTGGTCCCCTTCCGTTCCTATCCACTGCGGGAATGTTTAGGTGTTGACCTAATTTGAATTTGTAAATACAACAAATAGAATGTCAACCTTGGAGATGATGTTTAAGGTTGAGGTTGATATAAAAGAGTGGAGTTGTTATGAGTTGAGAGAGAATGAAGAGAGAATCAAGATAGATGTGAGATCAATGCAAGTGATGTGTGTGATACAAATTTGTGCAGAGCAATGTGAACTTCAAAGTATTGGATTTCTAAATGTAGTGAGCCGAAGTTGTCCAAAATCTTTCAAACAAGACTGTGAAAGTGTTGGAGGATTGTGGTGGATTCCTTGTTGCATTGAGAAAGTGTTCTTTGTGTAACATTTCTCTTCTACATTCTTATTCTTTTTGTGACAGTGAGCCTTTTTGGATAGTGTGTCCTATTCTAACAATGAGCCCTTTTGTACCAGTTTTGCAATTACTTATATATTGTGAGCTAATCCTTACCGTGTTTTTTTACCTCATTAGGTTTCCATGTAAATCTAGTCTTCTCTTGTGTATGGTGTTGCTATTTCAGTTTTTGTTATCTGCATTTCATGATTAATCACATTAATAGAATAAGGGGATTGTTGAGGTTTTTTGATATTTTGATTAGATACAACTAATTCACCCCCCCTCTCAATTCTCTTATTCATTCAATAATTGGTATCAAAGCAAGGTTCCTTGGAGAAGAGCTTAATTGCTTGAGGTCTACAAGCTTTCTTTGTAATGCCCTAGATTTGATGGCATAGATTATGCATTCAGGAATACAAAGATGGAAGGATATTTGGCAGCTCATGGATTTGAGGTTGAAAAGGCTTATCAAACTACATATACTCCACCTATAAATGGTCCAAGTACAAGTGTAGATATCAAGGTACATGAGATCAATGCTAAGGCAAGATTTATTATTGTGAATAGTCTTTCAAATACTAAATTAGTAAAATTTATGAGTTTGAAGATTGCTAAAGAGGTTTGGGATAAGCTAGAAAGCATTTATGTGTTGGGAAAATATGTATCAACCTTTAAAATATATATGCTATAGTTTTTATAGGATGTATATGTATATATATATATAATTCCTAGTTACACCGATAGGTGTATACAATGACAACAAAGAGAAAAATGTGAGCATGTTAAATTTTTCAAGAAACTTCTAAAATGGTTGACATGCATTAAATAATGATATATTGTAAATGTAGACCATTCATTATTAGGTTTGAGATCTAATGGTAGATATTTTTTTGGCATGTCTTGCCCTAGAATGTAAATCTATTTTATGAGGGTGTTGTACTACGATTGTGGTATAGAGAGACGATGATGTTTTCTGAGAGCCTGATAGGGGTCATGTTGTCTCTTGATCTTTGAGTGGCAATACTCTTGTGAGAAGCTTGCTTTGCAAGTATATTGTAATCTTTGTGATTTACTAATATATTGGGCAGATTTTTGAGTGTGGGGTTTTTCTCCTGAAAGGGTTTTCCCCACGTAAATCATTGTGTCATGGTATGCATAATATTTATATTATTTATGTTTAAGTTTTTGTAACTGTTAAAGATCTATAAATTTTTACATTATTATCCTCTCAAGATTAGTGTAGGAAGTTGTTCTACTAACTTAGCTTCCTTACAAGTGGTATCAAAGCTTGATCACCTTTGGTTTTAGTTGTGAATTGTTGAGTTTTTTGAACTAATCCAGATTTGAGTGTGAGCTTATGCATAAGACACTTTGTGATATTGTTGCAATAATTTTAAGATGTCAAGTTCATCAAGGAGAATAGAGGTGGAGAAATTTTATAGAAATAATTTTAAGATGTGGAAGTTGAACATGGAGGATCTATTGATAGATTGAGGTATGTGGGATGTTGTTGATGAGAATGTTTCAAGGCTTGCAGATCCTACTCAGGCTACTTAATATGATGTTATGGACCATAAATCCAAGGGTCTAATCATTTTTTTTTAATTAATGTCCATAAGGATACCTTTGTACAAAAACTATGGAAGAAGCTTGGTGATATGTATTAGGCCAAATCTTTAGTGGACAAGATTTTCTCGAGGAAGAATTTGCATTCCTTGAGAATGGAAGAGGGTGGATGAATCACATACCACCTCGAAGCATTCAAGATTTTGGTGGCTCAATTGGCATTAGCTAGTGTCAAAATGGACGAGGATGAGAAATTTTAGATCCTGCTTTGTTCTTTGCCTAATTCGTGGGATTCTCTTATTATGGCTATTGGGAGTACTTCTGTTATATTGAGGACTGAAGATGTGGTGGGTTCTTTTTTTTTAAGAGATGAGGAGGAAGGTATCCATCACTGCCAAGGAGGCCCTAAATTTTCATGGAAGACCTAAGGAAAAAGACAAAATAATGAGAAGTGTGAAAAATCCAAGTCCAAGGGGAGATCTAAATCTCCTGGAAAGTTCAAAGTTATTGTTGGAATTGTGGTAAGCTTGGACATGTTTGCAAGGAATGCAAAGAAGAAAAGAAGAAGAAAAAGAAGAAATTTGATTTTGATTCTAAGTTTGAGAAGGAAGATGGCAATGCATTCATTGTAGCCTTGGTAACTCATGCAAGTAATGATGCATGGTTAATTGAATCAAGTGCATCTTTTCATATGACCTTTAATAGTGATTAGTTTTTTTAATATGAAGAATTTGATGGAGGTAAGGTGTACTTGGGTGATGATTCTCATTTAGACTTGTTGGTTATGGTAAAGTTAAAATCAGATTTCCTTATGGTAGAATAAAAAGGATTAACGGTGTATTGCATATCCCTAGATTAGCACGAAATTTATTATATGTGAGAAAACTAATAGATGTGGGTGTGTAGGATGCAAGATGGTTAGAGGTGCTATGGTGATTGCTAGAGATGTCAGATATTTCACATTGTATAAGATTGATGCATACACTGTTGAGTGCAATAGTATTTCTATGAAAAGCAAGTCTATGGAAGAAGTGAGGGTTCCACCTTCAACAGATAGTCATGGCTTTTAGGTACCCAAGGGTTCTCTTTCTTTTGAAACAAAGTTACCTACATAGAAAACTATGTTATGGCACCAGTGACTTGGAACATTGGAGAAAAGGGTCTAAGGACCTTAAAAAATAAAAACCTTGTTGAAGGTTTATCTAATTGTAATCTTGAATTCAATTTCTGTGAGCATTACGTTTATGGAAAAAAAAAATCGTGTTCAATTTTACTCAAGTTCTCATAAATCTTGTGGTGTATTGAATCTTATTCATTTTGATGTGTTTGGTCCTATAGATGCTCCTTTGATCGGTAAATCCATGTATTACGTTTCATTTATTAATGATTATAGTAGAAGGACATGGGTATATTTTCTTAAGAGTAAATCCGAAGTTTTTAGTCAATTTAAAGAATTTAAAGCATTGTTTGAGTTGCAAATTGGAAATAAAACAAAATGTTTGAGGACTGATAATGGAAGTGAATTTTTTCTCTAACGATTTTGATAGATTCTGTAAAGATTGTGGTATTCATAGACAAAAGACAACTCCATATTCTTCACAACAAAATGGAGTTGCAAAAAGAATGAACATGAAACTGATGGAGAAGGCTATTAGTATGTTGAGTAGTGTTGGTCTAGAACAAAGGTTTTGGGCTGAAGTTTTTGCCATTGCTTATTACTTGATATGACACTTATAGAGGCATGGTCGGGTCGCAAGCTTCATTAAGAAATCTTAGATTTTTTGGTTGTGAGGCATATGCACATGTGCCAAAGGAGAAGTGAACAAAGTTGGAGAACAAGGTTGTGAAATGTATCTTCATCAGATATAGTTATGGTGTGAAAGGATACAAGCTTTGGGATCTTGTTGCACATAAGGTAATACATAGTAGAAGTGTATTTTTAGAGAAACTAAGCCTTCTTTTGTTACATTGTATCCAAAACAAAGTAAACAGGAAGATGTGATTTAATTTCCTTCTACACCTAAGAAATTTGAATCGAATCCCAATGATACACAAGAAGTTGAGGAGAGATCATATAGCTTTGGATCTTCAAAAGAGGAAGAAGAACCTCCAACTCAGTTGGTTCGTAGGTCTACAAGGCATAGACAACCACCTGAAAGGTATTCACCTGATGATTGGAGATGTATTTTTTCTTTGAAGATTAACATGGATGAACCCAAATCTGTAGAAGAGCCAATCGGTATGAATGATGCAGAATCTTGGAAGATTGTTATGGATGTAGCAATGACATCTTTGAAAAGGAATGATACATGGGATCTTGTACCATTTCTTGAAGGATGAAAACTTGTTGGTGGCAAATGGGTTTTCAAGAAAAAGATTGGTTCATATGGAGGTATTGAGAAGTACAAAGCAAGGTTGGTTGTGAAGGGTTACTCTCAAGTTGAAGGTGTTGATTATGGTGAGATATTCTCTCCTATTGAAAAAATGACATCCATTAGATTTTTTATTTTTATTGTTGCTACTTATGATTTAGAGGTTGACCAAATGGATATGAAAATTTCTTTCCTTCATGGTGATTTGGAGGAGGATATTTATATGACACAGCTAGAGCACTATGTGGTGAAAGGTAAAAGTAAGTTGGTTTGCAAATTGAAGAAATATTTGTATGGCTTAAAATAGAGTCCTAAGATGTGGTACCAGAAATTTGATACATATGTGTTGAGTTTGGGATTTGGGCATTCTGAATCAAATCATTGTGTTTATTATAAAACTGATGGTGATCGTTTCTTATTTATTACATGATATGTTGATGATATGTTATTTATTGGTAGAGGGAAAGGTATGATTTCAGAACTAAAATCTCAACTTGCTACTAAATTTGAAATGAAAGATCTTGGTGCAACTAAACACATCCTTGGAATGGAAATTAAAAGAGATAGAGAGAACAAAAAGCTATGGCTTGACCAAAGTAAGTATGTCAACTCAATTTTATAGAGGTTAAATACGCAAGATTGTAGACCATTGTGTGTTCTTGTTTCAGTTGGAACAAAGTTATCTATTTTAGATTGTCCAAAATCTCCATCAAAGATGGAAGACATGAGAAAAGTTCCTTACCAGAGTGCATTTGGAAGTTTAATGTATGTTATGGCTTGTACTAGACTGAACATTACCCAAGAAGTGGGATTCCTTTATAGATATGTGTCTAATCCTAGTAGAGTTCATTGGGATGCAGTTAAAAGAGTCTTCAAATATTTGTGAGGTACCTCAGATTATTCCTTATGTTATCATAGTAATATGACTGAAGACAAAATTTCCCTTGATATTCATGGTTATGTGGATTTAGACTAGGCAGGTGATGTTGATAGCAGAAAATCCACTAGTGCTTATGTGTTTACTTTATTTGGTGGTGCAATTAGTTGGATGAGTAAGTGACAAATTGTGGTTGCTTTGTCCACTACTGAAGCAGAGTATATGGAATCTCCTCATGCTTGTAAAGAAGCCATTTGTCTTAAGAGACTGTGTTCAGATATTGGAATAAAACAAGGCGCAATGACAATTTATTGTGACAATCAGTGTGATATGTCCAGCTAAGAACCCAAGATTTCATGCCAAGACCAAACATATTGATGTACAATATCATTTTGTTAGAGACATGGTTGAAGATGGCAGAGTGAAGCTCGTTAAGGTGGAGACTTTGATGAATGTTGTTGATTCTTTAACTAAGCATGTGAGCACAAAGAAGTTCAAATGGTGTTCAAAGACTATGGGTCTTTAGGCCCCTAGCAATTAAAGAGACGTTGTTTACACCCCATGTTGCTCTTGAAAGGTGTTCAACAAGTGGGATATTTGTTGGGAAAATATGTCTCAACCTTGAAATTATATATGATTTATTGTTGATAGGATGTATATATATTTATATATATATAATTCCTAGTTACACCGATAGGTGTATACAATGGCAATAAAGAGAAAAATGTGAGCGTGTTAACTTTTTCAAGAAACTTCTAAAATGGTTGACATACATTAAATAATGATATATTGTAAATCTAGACCATTCGTTATTAGGTTTTAGATCTAATGATAGATATTTTTTTGGCCTATCTTTCCCTAGAATGTAAATCTATTTTATGAGGGTGTAGTACTATGATTGCAGTATAGAGAGACGATGATGTTTTCTAAGAGTTTGATAGTGGTTGTGTTGTCTCTTGATGTATGAGTGGTGATACTCCTGTGAGAATCTTTCTCTGCAAGTACATTGTAATCTTTGTGATTTACTAAATAATATATTGGGAAAATTATGGAGTGTGGGGTTTTTCTCTTGAAAGGGTTTTTCCCACGTAAATCACTATGTCATGGTGCATCTAATATTTATATTATTTATGTTTAATTTTCTATAATTGTTTAAAATTTATAAGGTTTTGCATTATTCTCCTCTCAAGATTAGTGTAGGAAGTTGCTTTGCTACCTTAGCTTCCTTAAATTATGAAGGAGATGAAAAATTTCAAACAAGAAAAGTTGCAGAATGTGAAGGCACAATTTGAGACCCTGCATATGTCTAAAAATGAAACTTTCAAAATCTACATGCAAAGAGTTGATGAGTTGGTGAGTGCAATGAGAGGTTGTGGTGCATAAGTCAAAGAATCTAAAGTGGTAAAGAAAATTCTCATATCCCTTCCTAATTCTTATAGTGAAAATGTGTATGTTATTGAGGAAATTACAAATCTTGATACTTATTCTAGAGATTAGATAATTTATACACTAACTTCCTTTTAAATGAGGAAAAAGGGTTTGAAAAATGGTATAGCTATAGAGACTGCTTTCAAAGCTGGAGTATAAAAAAAAATTGGATATTCAGATAAGGAAGATCTTGATGATGTGGAAGTTAATTTTGTGGGAAGAATAAAGAAGGGCATTGGTAAGTACAAAGGTAAATTACCTTTCAAAATTTTTAGTTGTGGTGATATAGGTCATTATGCTTCTAGATGTCTGAAAAGAGCTATAAACAATAAGAGTAAGGAGAATAAAGGAAAGATGATTAAGAAAGATTATTATGTTAAAGAAGATGTTGGTATTTCTGAGGATGAATTTTGATTATGGAGACTTCGATGACAATGAATGCTTGTTCTTGGCTATAAAAGAAGAACATAGTTCTACTAACTTTGAAAGTTGTGTGAAGGAATGTATTCCAGAGAAGAACGATAAGGTTGAAGGTACTTTGGTATCTTCTTTTCATATTAAAAAATATAAGAATTATTGGGTTGTTGACAGTGGCTACTTTAATCACATGACCAGAGAAACTTAAACTTGAAAAATATGATGGAGGACTAGTTAAATTTGGAGATGATTCAAGAGCTAAGATTTGAGGAATAGGTTCGATCAGTTTTGATGGCAAGCATAACACTGATAATGTTTACTATCTTAAGGATTTAAGGCATAACCTTTTGAGTATTGGAAAAATTGTGTAGCAAGGGATATAATCTTGTGTTTAAGGATGACACATGTGAGATCAAAAAATGGCCCGAAACTGCGATTGTTGCTAGTAAGAGAACAGATGGAAACTTTTATCAGCTTAAGGGTGTTGATGGTTGTTGCTTTATGTTGTAGATTAGTGATAGTGGGTTATGGAACTAAAGGATGTGCCATATGAATTTTGATAATTTAGTGAGAATCAATTTAGTTCATGCAATGAGAGACCTACCTAGAATCACTAAGCCTATCAATGTTGTTTGCAGGGATTGTCAGTTTGGAAAACAAGGAGTAGTTTCAATGGAAAGGAACAATCTTATACTAGAATACTAGAATTAATTCATATAGATCTTTGTGGTCCTACAAGGGTGAGAAGTATACAATGTGACAGGTACTTTATGCTTTTGATTGATGATTATTCTAGAATGACATGGGTTACTTTTCTTTGAGAAAAATATAATGCATTAGATAAATTCAAGGCATATAAAGCTATGGTTGAGAATGAAATGGATCCAAAAATAAAATGTTTGAGGTCTGACATAGGTGGTGAATTCACATTCAATGAGTTCAACATGTTTTGTGAAGTTCATGGAATAAAGAGGCATTTGTTTTCCCGTAGAACTCCTCAGCAGAATGGAGTGGTTGAGAGGAAAAATAAAACGATTCAAGAAGTTGCTAGGACTATGATGAAAGAGGAAAATCTACCAGAAGTCTATTGGAGAAAATCAATTCATACTATTTTTTACATACTTAATAGAGTACAAGCCAAAGCTAACAATACAAAGACTCCCTAAGAGTTATGGTTTGGAAAGATTCCTACTATGAAGTACTTTAGAGTATTTGGAAGCAAATGTTATATCAAAATAGAAGAAAAAAACTTAGGAAAGTTTGATGCAAGGTCCGATGAAGGTATCTTCCTTGGATATTCTGCTAAAATCAAAGCTTATAGATGTTACAACAAAAGTCTGAGAAAGATAGTTGAAAGTGAAAATATTAAGGTTAATGAGAACTTGTAGAATTCAATTGCAGTGGATGGATATGTGTCAGATGAACCTGATTGTAGAGAATTGGAAGAAGTTTACATGGAACAGTTGGAAGGATTTCAGTTATCAGATCAACTGGATATGGTATGTAATTGAAGAAGGCACTATATGGGTTGAAGGAAGCTCCCAGAGCTTGGTATGCAAAGATTGGACAAATATTTGATACAACAAGGATTTAGGAAGGGAACCACAAATAGTAATCTTTATTTTAAAATTGAGGAAGATAAGATCTTGATAGTGGTTGTATATGTGGATGATATTATCTTTGGTGTAAATTAAGTTATGTGCAAGGAATTTGTTGAAGAGATGCAGAAAGAGTCTAAAATGTCAATGTTTGGGGAGATGAATTTCTTCCTTGGGCTACAAATTAATCAAACAGATTGTAGACATCCAAATTTGGACACTTTCATTGGTCCAAATTTATCTCTTTTCGTCTAAACATCCTCTTATTTTAATTAATTAAGTAATATTACTATTATTTAATTAATACCCTTAATTATGCCAAATCCCTAAGGTATTTAGTAATTAAATGCATTATCTCTTTAATCCTCATTTCATCAAATGAATGAAATAAATATGACATTTATTTAATTCCCCACATGTCAATCACTTTCACTTAACCCTAACCCACCTCCTAATCTCTTCATTAGGAATGTGCACGTGCCTAATCCTTGATTAGGATGTGTCACATCCTCCAACTTTTGCAAGTTGGCTTCTAATCCTTGCTAACCACTAATTATCTTCCAATCACTGACCAGTTAAGTCTAATCAGTACCTTGGTCAACACTCCCCATCCCCCAAGGAATTTTTAATTCCTTTTTATTCATCGAAGATTCTCCTCTTCCCCATGTGATCATTGAGAGGTCGCATCATCCCTTTTCCAAGGTACTTACAAGTACCTCCACATCATTTGTTCCCTCCCCACTTCATGTGCCCTTGTGACACATCATCTTCCACATGGCAAGATGTGAGGGCTTGTGAGTTCTCAACTCACCACAACCCTACATCTTGCCCATGGTGGAAAAATCTCAATTGTCCATCTTTTTAGGGATTCTCTCCATAAAATGAAAGAATTTTGTTTCATTTTCTCAATAATGCAATCTCATTCAATCACAAGACTCAACCAATTTTCAAGATCAAGCATTCAACCCCAACTCTCTCAAGCATTCAACTCCAATTCTCTCAAGCATTCAAGCTCTCATCCACCATTATCACGCCTTCAAGCTTCATCCTTTGCACTCAATCCATTCATTCAACTACCCACTTTGTTCATTTGAATCCTCATATTGCATACATCGTTTTGAATCCATTTTAGCATCTTTCTATCAAAGGGAGCACACATCTTCAACAATATCAAGGGACAACCAAGGAGCTGCACAAAAGGTATAATCTTCATCTCCTTTTATCTTTCCTTTTGTGTTTTATGCCTTAGGCTAATCGTTTGAAGTGACTCTTGTGTTTTCCTTCTTGCATTTTAGTTATTTTCCACACTTAGAATAGAGTAAAACACTAGGCTCACATTTCTGGCATGCCCAATGGAATCCACAAAAGGGTTCCATCTTTTTACATTTTCTGTTGTTTAAGTTCTTTAAAGGTTCAGGTCACAGAGGGGCAAACTTTCCCAAAGAACTATTGTAGAGGGGTGGACTTGCCCAAAGAACTGTTGCAAAAGGGCGAACTTGCCCAAAGAACTATTGTAGTAGGGCGAACTTTCCCACAAAACAATGTTTTCTTTGTATTGTTTGCTCATTATTTGCTGCATAAGGGTGACCTTGCCCAAGGAACTGGTTTTTTGTAACTTTGTTGGCTAATTGTTTGTTGTAGAAGGGAAACCTTGTCCAAGGAACTGGTTTTCTGTAACTTTTTTGGCTAACTATTTGCTGCAGAGGGGTGGACTTGCCCACAGTACTATGTTTTATAAACCTGTCTGCTAACTGTTTGCTATAGATGGGTGGACATGCCCACAACATTGGGTTTTATAAACCTATCTACTAACTATTTGCTGCAAAGGGGCGGACTTTCCCACAACACTATGTTTTATAAACCTATCTGCTAACTGTTTGCTGTAGAGGGGTAGACTTGCCCACAACACTGTGTTTTATAAACCTGTCTGCTAATTGTTTGTTGCAGAGGGACGGACTTGCCCACAACACTGTGTTTTTATAAGTCTGTTTGCTAACTATTTGTTGCAAAGGGGCATAATTTCCCAAAGCACTGTTGCAGAAGGGTGACCTTTCCCAAAGAACTACTATAGAGGGGCGAACTTTCCCAAAGAACTATTGCAGAGGGGTGGACTTTCCCAAAGCAGAACATTTTGGGAGGTAAAATGACTATTTCAGCTTCATTTTTGCTTCATTTTATTGTCATTTTTAGGTTCTAACCCCCTAACATTGTCTGTTGCAAGGGTATTTTTGTTTTTTACTAACATTTATGTAGTTTATTTCATGATTGATGAAGAACAAAGGATAAAACAGCTAACATTTACTTGCAGGACAATTTGTTTGCTTAGTTGTTTAAAGCTTTCCTTGTTGTTTTCATTAATCTAGGAACATAGTTTAACTAGGGGGAAGAAAAAATTGCTATTTATTGTGTCTATAAATCTATTTTTTGCTACCCAAGGAGGCATTATTTGTTCACACTTTCCCCTTGCACTTCTTGTGAGCCTAGGGAGTAGTTGAAAATGATTAGTGCTTTCTTTTTAGCGAGACTTTCTTGGGGATTTCATCACCCAAAAGGATGATCCCAACCACGCGTATCGGCGAGGTATAGAAAGGGGGGAGAGCCAAATTTGTACCCCAATCCAATCATGCCGTGTCTGGCGAAGCGTTGAAGCTAGGGTGATACCTAGCTAGACATGCAGAGTTGGTCTGAGCCTTTCAGTATCTCGTCGAGGTTCCCGACTCATGCTTGTGAAGGGTTGGTGTTCATGGTTGTGCCTCACGTACTGAGAGTATATTGAGGACTCCCTAGAATTCTTGTGCATCCTAGATTAAGAACTTTTTTGGCTATACCCTTAACACTAATCATAGGATTGTGCTTGTTTGAAGTGTCTTCTTGTGGGAAACCAGTAAAATTTTTGACAAGTACACCTTTTTGCTTGTTATTTGTTATATCTTAAGTCCTTGCCATAGTCATTTCCATCAAATTCAAGTCCTAGTTTTTTGCAGAGGAGTGACTTTTCCCTACAGAGGGGCGGACTTGCCCAAAGAGCTGCTACAGAGGAGCGGACTTGCCCAAAGAATTGTTGCAAAAGGGTGAACTTTCCCAAAGAACTACTGCAAAAGGGTGACCTTTCCCACTTGAGGGGTGAATTTGCCCCCAAAATAGTCAATTTCACACTCGTTCATCCATCCCAAGCACTCATTCACCTATTCTGGAAATCCATTCATCCTTTCCAAGCCTTTGTTCATCCTTTCCAAACATCCGTTCACCCCATCTGAACATTCATTCATCCATTTTGATCAATCATTTACTCATCCCAAGCAATCATTTAATAGTTATGATTATTTGTTCATCCACTTGTATCACTTGTTTCCCCAATCCTATCAACTATTTCCCTAATCTGATTATCCAACACCCCATTCTGATCACCCATCTCTTTGTTCTAGCAATCCATTTACCCCCTCTGAGAGTTTGAAAGTACAGGGACGAACTTTCCCAAAGAACTATTGCAGAAGGGTGACCTTTCCCAAAGAACTATTGTAGAGGGGCATGCTTTCCCAAAGAACTATTGCAGAAGGGCGACCTTTCCCAAAGAACTGTTACAAAGGGGTAGACTTGCCCAAAGAACTACTATAGAAGGGTGACCTTTCCCAAAGAACCATTTTAGAAGGGTGACCTTGCCCACTAAAGGGGTGAAATTTCCCCCAAAACAGTCAATTTCACATCCATTCATCCTTTCCAAGCCTCTGTTCATCCATTCTAAGCATCTTTTCATCCTTTTCAAGCCTCCGTTCATCTGTTTCAAGCACCCGTTTACCCATTTCAAGCACCCATTTGCTCGTTTTGAGTGCTTATTTACCCATTCTGAGAATTTTTCTCTCCATTCTAAATATCCATTCCCCATCCCAAGCATTCATCTCCTTGATCCAAACCTTCATCCTCTCAGAGCACTTGTTTACTTAATCCAATCACCTGTTTTCTGCTCGTTTTTCACCAAAAGGAGAACTTTCCCTTATCCTTGGGCGAACTTGCCCTTGAGAGGGGCATACTTTCTCTCTAAAGGGGTGAAATTTCCCCATAAAGGGGTGGAACTTCCCTAACTAGGGTGGACCTGCCCTCCAAATGACCTTTTTCATTGTTTGTTTTATCGTTTTAGGCACCTATTTGCTTGTTTCAAGTGCCTGTTTGCTCATTCTAAGTGCCTGTTTACCCATTTCAAGCATTTGTCTCTCCATTAAAAATATATATTACCCATCCCAAGTATTCATCTCCTTGATCCAAACCTTCATCCTGGCAAGGCACTTGTTCAGAGATGAATATTTCTGAAGGCCCATATCCTCAGTTTGATCGTCCACCTCCTTGCTTCAAGCTCTTGTCTCCTCATTCTAAGCATCCATTCCCCATCCCAAATATTCATCTCCTCATTCCAAGTATTCATCCCTTTGATCTGAACAGTCGTCGCCTTGAGCCAAGCACCCGTCTACCTATTTCGGGCATTCATTCGCCTGTTTCAACTAGTCCTGCCCTCATTCTGAGCATTTTTTTGGTCATTTAGAGCATTTCTTCCATCATTCAAACATCCATTACCTACTTTGAGGATGCATCCCCTCAATTTGAGTCTTCATCCTCTTGTTTCAAGCATTTGTTTTTCTATTCCAAGCATCAGTTTTCCTATTTTAAACATCTGTTTACCTATTCTGAGGGGCCATTTCCCATTCTGACCATCCATCTTCTCATCTTGAGTAGTAGTCTCCCCTTCCTAGCATTAATCTCATTTTGAGCATCCATTTCTTCGTTATGAGTGTCTATTTACTCGTTTTGATACACCATTCCAATACACCATTCACCCATGATCTGCATCAGAATCCATCTGCATTCTACCAATCTCATTTATTCATCATCTAAATCGTATCGATACATCATCCTCAAACATATCTAGTTTATGTATCCATCATTGTGTCCCCCATCCAAATCCTCTGAATTTCATTTTAATTAGTTATCCAAATTGAACTAGGAGTCTGGATTTGATCGTCACCATCCATAGTTGCTTAGGATCGCCATCCATTCCAAGTTAGTTATCATCATCGGCCTAATCAATCCATCTTCAATCTCAAGGTGGATTTTGTGCCGCAATCATCTATTCATCATTTAATCCAATCAATCAACATCCTAAGCCACCTAGGGTAATCTCTGAATGAGATTTACAATCCCTCTCCTAACCCTATATGATCCATCATTTGATCTTATCAATTGTTTCATCAATTGATCCTATCTGATCTAATTCAACCACACCCTTATCCAATCATCTCCGACCCAATCAATCTGCTTCCATCTCGAGGTAGATTTGGTGTCATAATCATCCTTTACTGTTCAAATCCAATCATGAGAATCAATCCCATCACATCATCCAATCATCCTAATCTAAGCTTTAATCCAATCTCGATCTAAGCTTGACCTAAATCCTTATTCGAGCTTTAGTTTATTTCCACCCAAAATATTTGACCCATCCTATTTATCCTTATGTCATCATGAATCCTTATCCTCCATCAGTAGTAATCAAGGGCAACCCTAATTATGTTGACGATGATAATGAGGATCTTGTCGATCAAGAGGTGTATTCCATCGATCCCCTTGATGCTATCATTGCTAGTAATCTTTCCCCAATCCCTTTCCAAAATCCAATCCCCCCTCTAAGCTATCTCGTTAAGTCTTCATCCATGCCTAATAACATTCCTTATGCTACCTTTCATAAGGGATATCCATTATCTTCCTCACCCACATCTCCATCATATCCTCCCTCGACATCATCTCCTTATATGACATCCATGACTTCTTATCCCAATACAGTATCCCAACACCCCTCTTATAATCTTCCATCCACATATGCCCTCTATCCTAATCCTCCATACGAGTCTGCTCATCCTAATCCAACATCCACATCTTCCTATCCTAATTGAGCATCCACATCCTCTTTTCCTAATCCAACATCCACATCCTCTTATCCTAATACACCACCCACATCCTCTTGTCCTAATATACCACCCACATCCTTTTTTCCTAATCCACCACCCATATCCTCTTCTCCTATTTCATCATTCCAATATCCCTACCTTAACCCTCCATCCAATCCTAATCCTCCATCTACTCCCAGTCCTACATCTACTCCCATTCCCCCATCTAATCCCAATCCTCTACCAATCCCCAATCCTTCATCCACTCCTACTTCACCATCTAAACCTATAATATGCAATTTTCTCACTCTAGAAGTTCTCCAAGGATTTATGACAAAGAAGACATCTGTAACCCCACATCATGAAGTCATGGAGCAATGCCATCCCAATCCATCATCCATGGTCACTAGTGATGAGACACTTCTCCGTATCATGCCTATCATTGATGCTACCACCCCTAGCACCACTCAAACCATCGAAACCATCACATCCTCTGAATCCACTGAGCCCCCATCTCTTACTCTGAGATCTATCAATCCCATCAAAGATAACCAAATTTGATCCACTCCTCCTGCACCTATATCCTCCCAATCCATCACAAATCCACAAATCCAATCCACTCCTTCCACTCCTAGTATCATCGCAATCCCTCCTCTTGAACTTCACAAATCCTCCATCCTTCCACCTCACCCACTTGGGGATTCCATCCAACATTCCTCCATTATCATGCCTCCCACACATGATGAGTCATGCCAAGAGCTTGATCCAAAGTATGCAATATCCCCTCCTCCACATCAAGATCCTATCATCCCATCTAGCCCATCTCAAGATCATAGTCTCCCATCTGTTCCATCCCATGATCCCCTTGTCACTCAAGATTCCACCACTCTATCTCATGAGCCCTTATCTCCATCTCCATTGCATGATCCCTTATCACTTGCTACCACAAATCTATATCATATCATGTCACCTAATCCCTCTCTTGATCCCTTACCAACCCCTTGTCCCAATCAATAAGTTGCTACCCCCTCATCTCAATCTAATGATCCTCCATCATTGCCTAACCATACCATCCCCACACCACTTTTATATCCCCTTGGTACTCTCACATTCTTCCATGGTGGTCTCCTTGCAGAAGAAAAACAAAGCTTATATACCAACCATCATCCTCCGCCTAATAATGGACTTGCATCATTCTTCTTAAATAACAAAAATCCTATCATGGATCGCATGCTTAAGAACATGAACTACCAAGGAAAAGGTTTAGGCCTTCATGAGCAAGGTATTTTAGAGCCCATCCAAGTCACAGAGCATGATTACACATGTGGTCTTGGTTATACTTCTCAAGACTTACAATCCAAAAATGTTGGTACAACCTCTACTCATCCTTGATGAGTCTCATCCAAAAGCATAAGAGGCTCTTCCCATCGCTCCACCAAATCATTCACTGCCATCCCCCCTTCTCTATCATATCACCTCAAAACAACCATCCATATTCCTCCTTCATCCGCCACATCCATTTTGGGTCCTTACATCCCTCCATCCACCATCTCCCATCCTTCATCTACTATGTTCATGTCTCCTCCAGGTACTACGTCTATTTTGGGCTCTTATATCCCAAAATCATCTCCTCCATCTCATCCTATTCATCCTTTTATCCATCCATCACCTATCCATATCACCCATCATCAACATCCCACTCTCATGTCCCCTAATCAGGATCAAAAAATTCATGTACCCACGCATCCCCCATCCACATATCATCCTCAAAATCCTACCTCCATTACTCCATTCATGTTTCCTCCACACCACTCATCTCATCATACCCATCCCATTGCTACTAAAAGCACTTTGGATGCCAAAGTACAAATGCATACATCTAAACATCCACATGAATCTAAAGCTCCCCATGCTCCCTCTAAAATACATGGTGAAGAAAAGAAAAATCAAATCTATAGGCCACAAAGGCCCACCAAAGAAAAAATAAAAAACATGTGGATCCCAAAGAAAAAAGATGCAATGCCTGAAAATAAAAAATTTGTATCAACACCATCCAAAGTTTCTAATACAAAAGCTAAACATACACCCCTTTCATCTCCTAAATATTTTTTGGGTCCTTATGTCCCAAAATTCACTATCCCATCTCCTCCCCTATCCCCACATCATCCATCCATTACTCCTCCTATCATTCCACATCCACCACCGTATGTGCCAATGTTGGTCCTGAACTCATCACCCCATCACACACCTACCCCATCATTCCATCCATACCCTTTCCAACATCCCATACATTATCCCCCATATCTCCCCCATCATATCCCTTTAATCCATTCTATTGCATAATCCATTTATCCTAATAAGGTTGTACCAACATCAAATACATGGGCTCTTAATACCTCATTTGGAACTTGATTCGTGAGTCCTTCATCCATATCCCTATCACATGTCTTCTAAATCTGCTTATCCACATCTCTATCCTTATCCATCTCCATCCACATTTTATCCAAAAAAAGTGAAAAAGCAAAAAAAGTAAAGAGAAATAATTCATCCAATGGTGAAAACTTGGCAAACAATCACCTTGGATAGGTACCATGATGATAACTTGGAAAACAGGCGTCATGGGTAAATCCGCCATCTAGTTTCCTTCTGCACTTGGGGTCAACTACATCCCCTTCAACCATCTCCTCCATCCCCCCTACCATTCACATCCTACATGTCATATCCCATTTATCCCAACCCCTCCATCCTCCTTGTGATCTTGATATAGATAGGGGAAAACATTTATACATGCTTTGGACACCTCTTGGCATGCATTCCCTTCACCTATACACTATCCTAATCCTTATTCACATCCATCTACCTTCCTTGTCCACCCGTCATGTTATCATTAATCTTCCTTCCTTATCCATGCATCCTATCCATATCCATCTGACTCCTTTATTAGCCCATCCTTGTACCTTCCATCCCTCATGCTTCATCACACATGACATTTATAGAATGGGGGCATCTATATTCCTTTGTGATATAGTCCTTGGAGAATTCATCCATTCATCCCTTCCATCTCCCCATCCTTATCTTCCTATCCATCTATCATAGCATCCCTTTCATCTCCCAATGCTTATCTTCCTATCCATCCAAACAATCCCTTCCATCCCCCATCCCTATCTCTCTATCCATTCTTTCATCTTTATCCTCATCCCATCTCACAATCCCTTATCATTAGTATCTGGCTATAGGATCTTCCATCATGCAACCCAATTCCTTGATTGAATCATCATCATCATCATCATCATCATCATTAGGATGCATCCTTCCCTATCCTTTGGTGTTGTTTCAGGATATATCCTGCCCTCATCAACAACCCTTTAATCAGGATGTATCCTTCCCTATCCTCAATCATCTTTCCAATCTCCTATCACTTCTCGTCACTCATCTCTCCATCATACCATCCTCCCAATTCATCTTTTGTTCATTTGCATAACTATCCCATCCCTAAGCTTTAGGTAATCACCATCATGCTATCCAATCCAATAGGTCTACCTTGTCTTATCGTATCAGTCCCATCATTTTATCCACTTATCTTGGTCATCTCATCATTCTTTATTCATCCATCATTTTTCATCAATCCCTAATCAAACTACATTTCCCTTGCACTTTCATGTAGGCAAGGTCGATCATTTGATGCACCCTCAGGGCTTTTGTCTGCCTGATCTTCGCCATCCATCATCTATCTCCATTGTCCTCTTTCTATTTTTATCCATGGTCTTTTATCGAACTATGAGGGCTCTACACTTTCACATAGGCAAGGCTAATATTTGATCGGCCCTAAGCCCCTAGGTCTTTAGGATGTGTTAGTCTTGTGTCTCCTCTCTGGCATCATGCCATCAAGTATGCCCTTATCTAACTAGTTATTCACAAATGAGATCCAATTGTATCATGAAGATCCAATCAGTTTTGAATATCCTCCATCATATCAATCTTTTAGTTTAGTATCCATCATCGGTCTCAATAGGATGCATCCTTCCTCATAGACCTCATCAACCCCATCAACCCTCTTGATCCTATGGCAAAGGACATTTTGAAATTGATTGCGATCTTTTGATGCTTTTGGATTTTATTTATCATTTGAGCTCCCTATCATCACTTGTCATGCTTTCCTTAATCCATCATATCATGGTGTGCTTTGACTAGTAAACATAGGGGCATATCTTGATCTTTTCTTTGTTGTTTACTTCTTGGTTGTCACGCGTAGTACCCACCAAGACTCCTACAGTCTTGTGTTACATTGGGGCATCCTTTTGTACTTGTGGTTATCCCAATACCTAGCCTGACCAAGGTCTTCATGACTTTGGGGTGTTGGGTAGCCTTCATGTTTGTTATGTTTATTTTATACATTAGACATGAATCAACCTTGGTTCTCCATACCCTGGCACCTTGTGTCTTATGCTATAGCAAAAATCAGTGCTCCGAAGATGGAAAATTGCATTAGGATTGCATTTCATTTTTCATTCCATCGTCATTCATGTATCCCCCATCCTCTCATCTATAAAAATCCCCCCTATCCATTCATCCTTCATCACTCTCCCTCCCCTATCCATCCAATCTCTTATCAAACTTTTTTGAATAATATCGATTGGTTATTCTACGCATCTTGTCCCCCATCATTTTTATTCCATCTCACATCTCAGTCTGGTCCTCATCAATTCAATCTAGCACAAATCATCTAATCACATCCTTGGTCTTGTCCCCAACCTTGTTACAAGCCTCGATCCAATCATCCTCATCATCATCCTCATCCTCGGGATGTATCCTTCCCTCATCAACAACCTTTTTTTATCGGGATGTATCCTTCCCTATCCTTTTGTGTTGTATTGGGATATATCATCCCCTCAACGACAACACACCATCCATCATCAACCCACTTTGGCTTATGGCTTGACTGGGGCAACATCACCTTCGTCCTTGCATCCATTTATGCTTGTCAATCTCCTGTCGCCTTTTCATCCTTTCTTACCCATCACTTTGCATCATCTTCCTCATCTCCATTCTCATCCTCTTATCCATTTTGAGAGCACACCCATGTTCTCTTGAACCTGCATGTCCTCTTGAGGGGGCATCCTCCACCCCTAACCTTCATCTCCACCCCCATCATCTTTCTTCCTAATCAATCCTTTGATGAATAGGGCATCTTTCCTAATTTGACCATCTTCTTCTGGGTTCTATATTTTAATATTCTTTGAAATGATGCTACTTCGTAACACCATCTCAAAGAGGGGAAAAATGTAGACATCCAAATTTGGACACTTTCATTGGTCCAAATTTATCCCTTTTCATCTAAACATCCTCTTATTTGCATTAATTAAGTAAAATTACTATTATTTAATTAATACCCTTAATTCTGCTAAATCCCTAAGGTATTTAGTAATTAAATACCTTATCTCTTTAATCCTCCTTTCATCAAATGAATTAAATAAATATGACATTTATTTAATTCCTCACATGTTAATCACTTTCACTTAATCCTAACCCACCTCCTAATCTCTTCATTAGGGATGTGCACATGCCTAATCCTTGATTAGGATGTGTCACATCCTCCAAATTTTGCAAGTTGGATTTTAATCTGTATTAACCACTAATTATCTTCTAATCACTTATCAGTTAAGTCTAATCAGTACCTTGGTCAACACTCCCCATCCCCCAAGGAATTTTTAATTCATTTTTATTCACCCAAGATTCTCCTCTTCCCCATGTGATCATTAAGAGGTCACATCATCCCTTTTCCAAGGTACTTTCAAGTACCTCCACATCATTTATACCCTCCCCACCTCATGTGTCCTTGTGACACATCATCTGCCACATGGCAAGATGTGAGGGCTTGTGAGTCCTCAACTCACCACAGCCCTACATCTTGCCCATGGTAGAAAAATCTCAACCGTCCATCTTTTTAGGGCTTCTCTCCATAAAATGAAAGAGTTTTCTTTCATTTTCTCAATAATGCAATCTAATTCAATCACAAGACTCAACCAATTTTCAAGCTCAAGCATTCAACTCGAACTCTCTCAAGCATTCAAGCTTTCATCCACCATTATCACACCTTCAAGCTTCATCCTTTGCACTCAATCCATCCATTCAACTACCCACTTTGCTCATTTGAATCCTCATATTGCATACATCGTTTCGAATCCATTTTAGCATCTTGCCATCAAAGGGAGCACACATCTTCAACATATCAAAGGCCAACTAAGGAGTTTCACAAAAGGTATAATCTTCATCTCCTTTTATATTTCCTTTTGTGTTTTATTCCTTAGGCTAATCGTTTGAAGTGATTCTTGTGTTTTCCTTCTTGCATTTTAGTTATTTTCCACACTTAGAATAGAGTAAAACACTAGGCTCACATAGATAAAGGGATTTTCATTTCACAGTCTAAGTATGTCAAAGAGATGTTGAAGAAGTTTGGAATGGATGACTCCAAACTGATATGCACTCCTATGGTGACTAGTTGTAAATTGAGCAAATAGGATGATTCACCTAAGGTTGATAAGAGCAAATATAGATCTATGATTGGTGGACTACTATATCTAACTGCTACTAGACCAGATATCATGCATGTAGTTTGGGTAAACCCCACTAGTAGAATTTGGCAAATAAATGACTAGGTGACTAAAAATTTTAGTCACACCAATTAAAAATGACTAAATTCTACTCATTTTTTGCAACTCAACTATAAATGAGTAAATAAATGACTAATTTGGTCATTGACAAAAATTATTTAGTTACACAAATAAAAATGACTAAATAGTTAGTCATTTATTTAGTCACAATCCATTTGAATAAATCATTTGAGGAATCAAGAATATAGCCTGCCAAAATACTCTAAAACTTTAATAAACATACCTTAAAACTTTCATCGAAATCTTATTTTTAGGCGTAGCCCACCAAAATGGAGTTTCCATTTTAATAAACTTACTCTAAAACCTTCATCGAAACATTATTTTCAGGCATAGCCCACCAAAATGGAAAAGTGTTTTAGTAAAGAATGACAAAGAACGGTAAGGAGATGTGTATGACAAGAGGCATAGGATTCATTGTTACTTATCTTATTCCTACTCTGCTCAACAAGGGTTACATTGTTTGGGCTACTGTTTGTAATCTAGGTATTTAATTGACATATATCTGCATAATCTCAAATTTCTTCACATGCTTTTGAAGCATCGATGTATCCTATATAGGGTTTGGAATGATTTCTTTTATTTTTTTAAAAAACTAAATGATGTATTTTCCTATGATTAAGTAATGTGAAGATCTCCTAAATTTACCCTAGCACACTATCCTCTCTGGCACTGTATTCATTACTCCAACTGCTAGGGTTTTGCATGTGACATCTTTAATATCTTCATGACCATGGATTTTAAATAGATCTTATTCTTTTCTTTAATCCGTATCATAGTAACCCTTGAGTTCCATAATCCACCTTCAATCTATTCTAAGAACGTTGTCTTAAGCTAGACTGCATAATATGCATATAAAGCAAGTCCTTCATACTTGCCATTGTTCCAAACCACCACTCACTGCCTTGCTTAAAATGTTGCATCCATATGCACAATAGAATTTTTTAAAATCATGGTTTCCAGTGATTGACCATTAAGGTCACTACTTTCATCAAGATACAATGAGATTTTTGTCTTCAAAGTCAAGGCATTATGCATGATAACATTGTGAATTGTTTGTTGTGCATGACGGATTCTTTCTTGCATATTTCATCGCTTTATAACTTCCTTAAGACCGACATTGCACCCTTGAAGATTCCTTTCATGAGCATCCTTCTATAAAATCAAACTATTCCCTATAGACTGCCTACTTACTTACTATAGGGGACTCATTGTTTCATGGTATTGTGGGTCTTAAGATCCTTCAACCTTATTGTCACTAATTCACAATCCGCAAGGTATTATTCACTATTCTCCCATCTTTGATGAGTCTCAAAACATTTCTCAAACATGAAATCCACTACCTCCATTATACAATGGCTAAGAAGAAACATTGAACTTGTGATTACCACAGTTACTTCATTTGGATAGTCATTCCTTGATTGCATTTTCCTTGTCTAACACTACCAATAGCATTTGAAAAACCCTTTACAATAAGGTAAGGAACTCATCAAGTTAAAATCTCCACTTCTACTCATGCAATTTGGAGCCTTTATTATCTCGGCCACTCTTAGCCTCTTTTGATCAGTCACACCAAGTGACTATCATTCTCTTACCATAGACTGCATTTTACAACTGTCAACGAAAGTTAGCTATAGTGTACTTGTTATTATTATACATTTAGATTGCAAGAGATTTGTTATTAATAAGCAATGTCCTCAATCTTTGGTATTACAGTAACCTCACCATGCTAGAGTATTTATTTTATGTTTCATTACCGCCTAGGGTTTGCACCCTAGTCATGCTCTTACCAATGCTTCTATTGGTATTAAAAAACAACCTTAAATATTGGGTCAGAAAATTAGTTGTCTTAACAAAGTTGTGGTATGATCTTGGATTGTATCCTAGAGTGTGTGGGAAGCTTGTGTTTGATCATTAAGGTATGTAAACCTAATCAGTGAAATGTATCTTATATAGCATGGGTCTTGCTTTAATACTTTCCATAATGGTTATTAGTAGATCACATTATTATATTTTGCAGTAACCCAAGATTGCATTCAAGCAACAAAATTGGTTTCCAGTTAAGTTGTGCACTTTGGCAATATCTATAAGGTTTAAAAAATCTTGATCACTCTCTAGAATAGCCAATTAAACATGGGTTGTGCTTGAATGCACTACATAATTGATATAACACAACTACTCTACATATCAACCAGAGTTATAGGCTCCCATTGCAACAAGAGGCACTCCACTTTGACTCCATGCTATCATTACATTGTAACCTATTAAACTTGAGTCAACCTGAATGCACTCAATGATGATTGACACCCAATTGTGATGACAATGATTTGTACATGAATTCTGCTCATATGAGTGCCTCCATTTCTATCACAACATAGTCACATAAAAATTTGGGTCACACATGAATGCATCTTGTATTTGTTATAGCACAACTGTGCCACATGACCAATAGAGTTATGATCACATAATTACAATCACAAGAATTTGTTCCTCGGTTGTGCTCTTATGTTGATTCCATTACCATTATAGCATAACCCTTTGGACTTATATTGCTCAAATCCTTACATTTCTTATTTTCTCTTTGGATGGATTGCTTCATGGATTTTTTGTGATTTATACAGCTTTTATTTTGATAGTATGACATCAGATTCTTTCTGAAGCTGAAATGATTTATTAATTATGGTTTTATGATGATTTTGAGTTTCATTTAGAAGGGGTTAATATGTGGCATTTTTATCTGTAGGAAGAATAGGTTGTGATGCAACGTTTAGGTATGGATGGTTAAAAAAAAAATGGATTGTTATCAGTGTCATAACTAGTTTGGAGAGTACCTTGAGTTGGTGTGAAACACTTCCAAGTGTTTTTTGGTTGGAAGTAGAACCTAACTATAGGAATTTTCAAATATCCGACAAAGGAAGTTCCTATATTCTAAAGATAAAATCATAAATCTACTAGTCCAATTGGAGATCCAACTTGAGATCTTTAATATCCAATAGAGAAATTTTGTACATTGTAAAGATAAAATCATAAATTCATAGATCAATTTCTGATCCGATGAAGTAGAAGTCTTCACAAAGCAAGTTCCTATATTTTAAAGATAAAATCAGTAAATTCCTAGACGTCCAATTTGAGATCCAATTTGAGGAAGTCAAGCTCTGAAGGAGAAATTTCTACATTCTAAAGATAAAATCATAAATCTTCTTGGTCCAATTTGAGGTCCAATTGTAAGGATTTGTCTTTTTAATTATACTTTCTGACATTTGGCTTGATACAAATTGTTACTTTAGAATTATGGTATTGATTTTCTTCTAATGTTTTCAACCCTTATTTTAGGGACGATCTTCGAAGATGGTTCCTTTAGATAGAGACTACACTTTTCTGCTATAGGTTACATCTAGAAACACCATAAGCTCAAGTACTATCATACTCAGGTACAACAGAGTTTGAGATGAATTGCACTTGGTATTTTATGCTAAAATGGATATGTTCTAGCTTGTAGTTAATTGTTGTAGCATAACAGATAGGCTGAATAGTTGTTCATATACCATAGTTTCAAATTCTAAATTTCTATACCTTATTCTAGGAGAAAATCATAGGGGGAGTCTATACATAAGACAACATTATTTCAAATTCAAAATTGTTGGCTCTTTCATAATTGTTTGCTTCATTTATTTGATCTAAGACAACCTGCTATATAGAAGATGCTATCAAAATCACAATAAAATGAGTTTCAGATGTTTAGATCTTTCCCAATGAACAAAGCACGATTTATTAAGAACTTCAGAAGATTTTCATCAGCCTCTATCTCTCTTTCTCCATTATGAATCTTTTATCTTACCCCATCCATGAAGAACTTCCTAGATCCCGCTATTAGCCATAACTTTACTGTGTGTCGAGGGATGGCTTTGGAGTTTCTACCCAAGCAAACAATTGAAAATTCGGCCTCACCAGATCTTAGGCAAGATCTACAGGCTAAGGAAGTTCTTCATGGATGAAATTTGGAATACAATTTAGAATGGAAAAGAGAGTGGAAAAGTAGAATTTGATGAAACTCTTGCAAATTTTAGGTTAATGACTGATGCTTTTGTTCATTGTTATGATGGGAAAGATTCTGAATAGTCATCTTGAAATAAATGATTTTATTGTGATTTTGAGAGCATCTTCTATACAACAGGTTGTCTTAGATCAAATAAATGAAGCAAACAATTGTGAAAGAGTTGACAATTTTGAATTTGAAACAATGGTGTCCTATGTATAGAATCCCCTTGTGATTTGCTCATAGAATAAGGTATAGAAATTTAGAATTTGAAAAAATAGTATATGAACAACTATTTAGCCTATCTGTTATGCGACAACAATCAACTATAGGTTCGAACATATCCATATCAGCATAAAATAGCAAGTGCAATTCATTTCAAACTCTGCTATGGTAATTGCTTTGTAAGGAAGTTTGCACTCCATGAACATTCTCTATGCACATCAATATGTTGATTATTATCTCAATCTCCTTTGTGATCAAAAGAATAGTGAAGTTCATTACATAACTCATGACCATTTTGCAGTGCTATGATCTAGTGCTCTTTTACTTCTTACTCATTGTGTTTTTTGATCAAAAGAATAGTGAAGTTCATTGCATAACTCATGACCATTTTGTAGTGCTATGATCCAATGCCCTTTTACTTCTTACTCACTATGTTCTCAATCACCATGCGCAAATGACTTAGAGGAAATATCATTGTCACCATTTGACAGTAAATTTCATTATTTTTGGACTGTTTGTTATGATTCAATCTCTGTTTGATAGTGTTCTTCCTTTCTCAGTCCTATAGGATAGAGGACAATTCATAGTTTGCAACTCTCTAAAAACGGTAAATAGATACAGTAAATATATTTAAAATTTTAGAAGTGGATTTTTTTTTAATTGCTAAAGCCTATTTATTATTTTTATAACTTAAAATTATTTAAGCTAATTGAATAGCTAAACTTCATATTATAAATCTTTAAAGTACAATAGAATCAGGTACTTAAAATGATTACAAAGAAGTTGAATGAAAATTAGTAAATTACTACTAATTTAGCTTTTCCTTTTACATGTTTACAGGGTTATTTCTTCCAGCATTTGTTAGGCCTATTTTGGATTGTATGGAAATAGCAAAGGAAGTTCCACATCCAGGTCTAAATGAGGTGATGACCCATCCTTCTATGATGAAGTTTTTAGAATACACCCAAGAATAGATCTAAAAATACCATATTTTTAAACCTTCAGATCTTTGAGATTGTTGCAGATTTGATTTGATTTTTGTAGAGCTGGATGGATCTAAAAACCATTGCTTAAAAATGATGTAAATGAAAATGTTATTTGTTCAGAATAATCCAAGAGTAGTATTTTTCACTTGCACAAATTTTTTTTGTCTACCTTAAGATAACCATTAAAATTATTATTTTGTTAATCATAACATTTCATTGTCTATTTGTATTTTGTTAGATTGTATTGGATAGTTAATGGTTAAGTTTTTTTTTTAAAAAAATCAGCATAATATACTTTCCATGTACTTATTTTCATCACTTGTAAATCTAAATTTTTGTTACTTCTTGTTACTTTTTGTGATCATAAAAAATAGAGATGATTTTAGTCTCTGTGAAATATTTTCATGCATGTTTGAGATCTCTACAAGGTGATGAAAAAAGCCCTAGGGTTTGGTAGGGTTTTGAGTATCCTTATTTTTTTGATGGTAATGTTGTCACTAAGTTCTCTCCTTGCACAAATATAGTCACCTAAGAAATTGCCATGATGCTCTTGAGTGTAAATTACTTTGTTCTCCCTACCTTCTCACTACAGGTCTGATTCTTCAACTCTAACAACTACCCTTCCATCTCAATGTCTTTTCATGCTCTTGCATCTATTACCTTATGAATTTATTCTTATGACTCTGAAAGCTATCACCAGGTCTATTATGACTGTTAGGTCTTTGAGGGTATATTATTTTCTACTATGAACTCTTAGATTGTCATACTTTTGATGATAATTCTCCAAGGATGTTTGCTCACTAACTTAACCCTCTGTATATTCTCCATTATGCATTGCAAATTCATGGTTTCTAGTTAAATATTTATTGGTGTAACCATTTCCATGTTTTTTGGGACTGTCATCGCTATAGGATAGTTTCCTTATAGATCTGATGTAATTTAAAAGGTGCCCATAAATATTGACAAGTTTCATTAGATTGCTATTTCAAGGTAGCAGATGGTCATGACAAGTTTCATTAGACTTTTGTGACAAGTTTCATAATACCTCCATATTGTAAGAGCTACGAAGACATGATGCGATGTAGCGGTAACATACCACATTACCGTGAAGGTCGAGCAATAAATGTGTGGTATGACGGTAACTCAAATACTTATCTCGCATCCCAGCAAGAGCCAAGAAGACAAGGTGTAGTGTAGCAAGAGCATCCTGCATTATCGCAAAGGCCAAGCAATAACGATGCGATGTAGCTGTAACATCTCACATTATCGCAAAGGCCGAGCAATAACAATGCGGTGTAGCCGTAACATCCAGCATCACCGCAAGGATCATGTCAAAATGGTATGACATCATGGTTGAACTATAAAAAGAAATATCACATTTCTTTGAGGCATTTTTTTGAAATAGTTTGCTTTCCTTGTGTATATTGCTTCCACATTTTCATGTATGTCTAGCAGGGCACTTGTAACTACAACATATGACAAAAAAATCCTTGTTGTTATGCTTCGATGGATATCCCTTCATTATTATTGGATATCTGATGTAGTGTACATTATTATAGTGTAAGCCTATTTTTTAGATTGTTTCATTTAGCATCACAAATATTCTCCAGAAGAACATTGTCCCTGTTTAAAATGACAGAAATGGTTCACATCTCTCAGAACAATTTCTCTTGCAACAATATTGGAGATGAATTTAGATGCAGTCTGAAAATCAGAACATACTCGAAGGTTCTTAACAACTCTAATAGTTGTACCAGGGGCCATGTTTAACAAACCAAATGCAATTGCTAACTTTTCACTATGGTGGCAGATAAATGATTCTTTTTTCTTCTATTCCACAACATTGAGTAAAAGTCTTGAATCTGGAAATACCCTGTTGCCTTCATTTTCCAAGCCAATTTCTCCAATTTTGCATAGATCTCCCATGTTTGTGGATGTGGATCTATCCCTAATAAAAGCATGTACTCATTTATGCCCTTCTAATCCAACTACATGTGATTCTTTTAATCTCTATCTTTCACCAACTCCTTTACCATTTGAACTCCCTCGCCACACCCTGGCCATAATTTCTACAAAGATGTTTTAGAGAAGAACATAAGTTGCAACATTTTTACATCCTAAATTCAAAAAGTAGTGTTGTTGGAATACTTAGCCTATATTCATATATGAGCCACAGGAACCAAAGGTTTAACTAGCATCTCAGTAGTAATGTTTAGGGTGTCCTCAAGATAGCCAACATGGGCATGAAGGTCAACCATGCACAACTAATGACCAACTATATATGTAATACAATAAGGGTTATTGACGTGTGAAGTATGCACAACCCTCATCTACTAAACCTGCATGACTGCATGGATCTAGAACACAAGCAAAGCTTACAGTGTCGGTGTTCTATAGTGCTTCATTAATTCAAAGGTTTTGAGAGTTTCTTTGCAAAAACCATTTTGTGCACATTCTACAATCATATCATTTCATTCCATGATGACATCTCTTTAGAGGCATTCTGCCAACAATTCATTTTGTACTACATTTTGTGTCAAATTCTTGTGAATTATATAGTTTCATTACATTCAAATTAATTCGGTAGCCTATATACGTAGTAGGATTGATGGTTGCTTGGATAGTGAAATTAGCTCTCTAGAAATTAACCCAAATATCTAGAAGGATTATTTTAATTAAAGAGGATTTTTGTGGTTATTTTGTAATAATAATTTTTACAAAGGTAACTAGTTTGCTATTTTCTATCTCAATATACAAGCCATCAAAGCTGCTACAGCACAAGAAGATGGTTCTCTACTTCAAACCTTCAACCTCACTTAGTTTAGTCTACTTACATGGGGATATTAAGGAAGTTGCTAAAAAATTAATATATATCATTTTTTGTTTGTGAAGGAGAATCTTGTGAGATTCAATATGGCAATGGATCAATATCTCGGGTTTTTTAAGCAAAGATGATGTCACAGCTTGGAAACTTGTTGTGAAACATCAGGTTAGTAATTTTTGGATGTTAAGGCTTCCCAAATGGATATCAAAGATCTTTTCTCATCAACTTAATTTGTAATTTATGTATAAATGGATTCTTCCATGGTGCAAGTCTTTACTTAGACAACACATGAACCAGGGTTGACATTTTTGTTGTCTAATTAAGTCTAATGGTATTCTTGGGCTTGGTTTCCAGGAAATTTATCTTGATAATGTTATTCTAGTTTGGTTAGTGATGATAGCCTTCATTCTATAATGTCAACTAAATTCTATAATATGAGCATATCACCTTTCTTAAACTTTGAAACAAGGTTATGAAATCATGTCTAATGGCGCATATTTCCCTGTGCCCATGTTGAACACTCTGCTTAAGGCATTTTGAAAGGTTGTAGTTTTAATTGATTTATCTTTCTGCTATGTTTGGATTTTTGTAAACTTGCAATATACAATGCACTTTTATTCTTTCTAAATTGAGACTAATAGTAATTTTGTTGGTTGTATTGAGGCATAGCTTCATTCATGGTGGAAAAGGCAACACCATGTTGCCTACTGATGGGAACTGCATATAAAGGAGGAAAGATTCTAGTTGGGTTATTATTGACCTGTGATTGAAGGAGAGAGCCTATATATGAGACACGCATCAACACTCCTTTGATTCTGTATACATCAGCACAACCTAGGAAGATTTCCCATTTCGTTGTAGAATTTTTAAGAGATGAAAGGGGCATGTTCTCAAATTGAAGGGCTTCAAGCATGCATTTCCATCATTGCAGAAGTTTTTTGGAGAAGTTTCTTTCTTGCAATCATTTATGTGCAATATTGTAACTCATATTTTCAGTCTCGTGACTGGAAATAACAATTGCAATACTTTATTTCTAAGTTGTAATTAGAACACCTTTCTTTTATTAATAATTTTCACCAATTTTTCCTTCTCAATGGCTGTCTTATTGTGTGCAATTGATGATTGATGTGTATTTTTGTGTTTTATGCTTAAATCCTCAAATATCAGGCAATTAAAATGACTAACTATACTACTAATTGACATCAATAATTAAATTGATTAACTATACTACCAATTGATAGAAATCAATGAATAGTGAATAAAAATAACTAAATAAGTGACCAGTTAACAAAAATCAATGACTAAATATATTAGTGAATAAAAAAATGACTAAATAAGTGACTAGATTACAACAGTCAATGACTAAATCAACAACTAAATAAGTGACTAGTTAAATATATCACTGAATAAAAAAATGACTAAATAAGTGACCAAATTACAACAATCAATGACTAAATCAACGACTAAATATAACAGTGGAAAAAAATTGACTAAATAAGTGACCAAATCACAACAATGCATGACTAAATCAACGACTAAATTTACTACCAAATCGATCAATCAAAACAACCAATAAATGACTAAAAATGGTTTAGTCATCAATCTAGTCACATTATATATGATTGGCAATAAACTACTAGTGGTCACGTGACCAACTATAGTCATTTATAAGCAATTTTTAGTAGTTTATTGATGTTTTTGTACTAGTGCCCATAATACTGGTTTACAATTTTGATGAGGAAGGAAAATTGTAAAAATGCTCCCACAATAAAAAATTCAGGTTTTAAGGGGTTTGCATGAACCCATAAAAGGGTTCACTTGAACCCCTAGTTCGAGTGAACCCCCTTTTCTAGGATGGGTTTGCTCGAACCATATTATGACATGTTTTTTTAGAAAACAAATGGAAAATTCAAAAATAAGGGGGGTTCGATCGAACCACCCTTTGAGCAAACCCCCCTTCACTCGAAAGGGTCAAGGGGGTTCACTCGAACCCCCTTTTTTGCCCTTCCCCCCCTCTTCCACCAAATTTCTACAATTTTTTTCCCTTCGAAGCTTGGGTTGAGGATGAAAATGGAGGACACTTCACAGGCCCAACTAGACGATGGTAGTCCTCAAAATGAGCTATCCATCGAATATAGTTTTAATATGTTTTGGTTTTATTATGTATTATTTTTAGTTTGATTAAACATAGGTTTTTCATTAAAAAATAAAGCTCTTTGTTTTGCACATGTGGAAAAATAGTAGATTGTCAAAAATAAATTTGAAAAATATGTTTGGCTAGGTATTAATGTCTTTGATCTATAAAAAATTAATTAATTTGATACATATAAAAAAAGTTATGTTTATTACGGTCTGCCTATGTTTAAATTGTAATCGGTTTGACTTCAAAACTTGATTAAGAAAAAAAATTCAACAAAACACTATGAAACGAAGTGAACTTGTTATATATCGTAGTTACAAAGCTAAATTAAAAAAAAATAGAATTTTATCCTTCATTGAAAAAAAGTTATGTTGTTAACGATGAACATCACTCCTTAAAAATGGTGTTTATTGATAAAAACTAGTTTTTGAAGGAGATGGAAAAATAAATGCAATCTAATTCAAAAAAAATTAAAAATATATTTAGAATATATAGACAAAATGTCACAAATCACTAGTTTGCATCATCTTCAAATTCCTCATGGTTTAGCAGCTATAGGTGCCCGAATGTTAAGATTTAGTTAAAAAATTCAGTTCAATATCCAGTTTGACCAAAAATTGTAAACCAATATTGTGGGATCATGGTACAAGAGCACCTATTTGATTTTTTGCCTCCATGAGGCTAAATTGTAAAAAAATTACTTTGTAAGGTGTTTGAGTCATGTAATAAGGTCTAATTGACCATTTTAAATGTTTTAGGGGTGTTTGGTCATTTGGAGTCTTTAAAATAACATTTTGTAATATTGTTGAAAAGTTGTCAAGTTGTAATTGCAAGATTTGGAAGTTCAAGAGTCAAGTAGGTGGAAAATTGTCAAAAATTGCAAAAAATGCAAATATGGGAATACTAAGGGTCAAGTCATGTAAAAGGTCATTGTAGGTGGTTAAAAATGATTAAAATACATTTGTAAAAGCCATTTTTACATCCATCCATCGTTTGGAGGGGTGGTGGTAAAAATTGAATAAAAAATCATAAGTTTCACCATGAATTTATGTTATTCCTAAAGTGTTTTCATTTGTTTCTTGGCCATGTACAAAAATGTATGGACATATTATGATACAAAAGTGATTTAATGTTAAATTTATATGAATCTACTTTAAAATTCAATTCGTTTCATTGAAATTCATGCAGGTGTGAAGAAGTTATGACAATTTTACTCTAGGCGGGTATGTTCAGATTTGACAGGGCAGCAAGCAATAAAAATTGCATATCTTTCATTTTAACTATTAGAAATTGGTAAAAATTTGCATGAAGGTATTTTTTAAGGTTATGAATGATTTCCTATTGGTTTCATTGATTTTGGAGAAGATTTAGACAAGTTTTGTGAAGAAGAACGAGTCCTAGTTGCAAGGACATGAAAGATTTGTTAGAATTTTGTCAAGTAAGATTGAGTTTATGATTTTCTTCCTCTTTATATTGTATCAAATCACCCTTTTTCTTGTGGCTATATTTCAAGAATATTCTAAAGAAATGCATGTTGCAACAATAAAGAGGATATTCAAATATTTAAGAGGCACTCCGGATTATGGGTTATGGTATCCTAAGGATATTGATTTTACACTAAGTGCTTATATAAATACAGATTGGGTTGGTTGTGTTGATGATAGGAAAAGTACAAGTGGTGGCACATTCTTTCTTGGATGTAGATTGGTGTCATGTTTGAGTAAGAAGAAGGATTCAGAGTCTTTGTCTACTACAAAGACTGAGTACATTGTAGCAACATCATGTTATACACAGGTGTTGTGGATGAGATAGACACTAAAGGATATTAGAGTTGTATATGAAAATCCTATATCTATCTTTTGTGAGAATACAAGTGAAATTAACATTTCAAATAATACAATGGTGCATTCAAAGACAAAGCATATATCTATTAGGTATCACTTTCTGAGAGAGAAGGTTATGGAGAATGAGGTAAAACTTGAGTATATACCTACAAAGGATCAGATTGCTGACATATTTACTAAGGCTCTTCCTAAGGATACTTTTGAGTATCTTCGGGAGAGGTTGGGGGTTATCACCCCTCCTTCATTGAACTAGATGCATATGGAGATGCATCAGTCTAGTGGATCTATGGAACTATTCCTCGTCTAGATTAATGTTGGTGGCTACCTCTCAAGGATAGTAGGTAGTGTCATGTGTTGTCATTGAGTTATTGATTTGATTTGGTATACTCCTAAGGGGGAGTATTCAAAGTAGGTATGTCGGTTCAGTGTTAAAGGGGGGAATAATGCAAAAAATTTATCCTTTTCTATTGATGTCAAAGGGGGAGAAAGTATTATGTGAAAAAGTGTAAGGTATTAGTGGAGAAAGTTGTGCATATTTTCAAATCATTCAGGGGGAGAAAAGAAAGTGTGCTCAAAGCTGTTGTGTTGTCTTTGATGGTTTTTCACATCATGTGTTGCCATCAATGGAAAAGGGGGAGATTGTTGCAAGTATGAAGGTGTTGTCATTGATGTCAACAAGATGTCTACTGACCGGTGTTTCCATTGATGTCAATAGGATGTCTATTGATTGGTGTTGTCATTGATGCCAATTGTGTGTTAAGGAAGTTGTTGCATGATGAAAATGTCGAGGATATTGAGAAAATTGTGGAAAAGAGGAAAATAGGTTGTTACAGGTTGTGCATGTGTAGTTGAGATATTAAGGAAGTGTTGTGAGTACATGGAGCTATCTTTTGTTGCAGTTTTTGGAGATGAGTTGGAATGAAGTAATGAGTTGAGATGATGTCTCTAGTACTTGATTTCTAAGTGATTTTGAGAAAATTTGATAAATAGAGAAAATAATATTATGCAATTGTTTAGAATGTGCTCTGGATCATGCTCCACTTTTCTTCTATATTGATGCTATACTTGTGTGGATTTGGTATGTTGCTCAAGGTTGTCAGAGGTTGCTATATTCAAAATTTTGGGTTTTGTATCGTTGGTGAAAGGAAGTTGTGTTTACTAGTATGTGAATTGGTTTTGTAGTGTTGTATAGAGGTGTTGGGGAGAAATGTATTTGCTCCACATTTCTTCACAATTGCTTTTTAGGACTTGTGGTTTTGAAGGAGTTAATGGTGTTGTTCTCTTGTTTGTGTCAGGAGGATTTGTGGTTAGGTGTGGGTAAAAGAACAAAGTTGTGCCACACTTTCAACCAACTAAATAGTTTCGAGTGAAAATATTTCAACCTAAACAGTTTTAGTTGAACTAGTTTCACCCAAAACCATGTGGTCTATATGTGGCACATAGAGTTTCAGGCAAAACCTTTTTGCCCGAAACTCAAAAGTTTGAAAAAAATTAAATTTTTTGCTTTGTTGCATTGAAATGTGGCTTATTTTATGTGCGGGGTTTTAATAGAAAGGGTTTTGATCAAAACCCTTTCTATTGAAACTATCTATGTGGCATCCTAGTTGGTAGCCAACTTAGCTTTTTTTAGAATTTTTTGAAACTTTAAACTTCAACTAAGTATTTCTTTAGTCAGAATGATGGTTTAAAAAAAAAGAAAAATATCCTTTTGTAGAGCTCAGAGTGGTGAATTCAAATATGTAATTTTTAAAATATTTTGATTAGTTTTAATATATTTTATTTTTAAAATAATGCAAACTATAGGTTGTTAAAGTTAAAAAAGAGGCTGATTAGAAATTTAAAAAAAATAGTAAAACATATTAATTTTTTTGAAAAATATATGGTGCACTAGAGAGAGAGTCCTCTTCAAAAGGGTATAAATTTTTTTTGTAAATGATTAAAAAAATAGACAATAGTTGACGTCCAATGAAAACAGACAAGTTTGACTTTAAAATGTTATTACGAGAAAAATATACATCAAATTTTCAATTTTTTTTCCATGCATTAGATATTAGAGTTACTTATTTGGAGAAAAAAAATTAGGGGAAAATGAAGTTTTTTTCTATTTGTTTCTTGATGTCAAGTGAACGTCATTTTTTCTTGAAATTTTCAATATTCCAAAATCTGCTCTTAAACTGATAAAAAAATAATCAAAACAATTTTTTTAAAATCTAAAAAATTACAGGATTAAACTTCATCAATATTTCTACCTTTCACATAATTTTGAAATTCAAAACATAAAGACCACTTTTATGTGGTCAAAGTTTTTGTTGTTAGAAGATTCCTTTATAAAGTGTGACACAGGTTTGTGCTTTTACTCGTGTATTGGAAGTTTCAAAAGTGTGTACTTAATGTTTCATGTGTTTTCACAAGTAATGACCAACCTAGTGTCTACACTACGTTTAAAAATGTTCAAGTATTAATGGATGCATAGTGTGACACAGGAGACTTAATTTTGGGTGTTGGTTAAGTGTTGTTTTGGTCCCCTTTCATTCCTATCCACTACGAGAATGTTTAGGTGCCAGCCTAATTTAAATTTGTAAATACAACGAATATAATTCTAACCTTGGAGAAGATGTTTAAGGTTGAGGTTGATATAAAAGAGTGGAGTTGTTGTGAGTTGAGAGAGAATGAAGAGAGAAGCAAAATAGATGCGAAGTCAATGCAGGTGATGTGTGTGATGCGAATTTGAGCATAGCACTGCAACTTTGAAGTATTGGATTCCTGAATGCATTGAGCCGAAGGTGTTTGAAATCTTTCAAACAAGACTGTGAAAGTATTGTAGCATTGTGGTGAATTCCTTGTTACATTGAGAAAGTGTTCCCTATGTAACATTTCTTTTCCATTTTCTTGTTCTTTCTGTGGTAGTGAATCCTGGTTGTGAGCCTTTTTGATAGTGTGTCCTATTTTGACAATGAACCCTTTTGTACTGATTTTTCAATTACTTGTATTTTATGCTAATCCTCACTGTGGTTTTTCCCTCATTGGGTTTTCCACATAAATTTGGTGTTTTCTTGTGTATGGTATTGCCATTTCAATTTTTTCTATTTGCATTTCATGATTAATCATATTAACAGAATAAGGGTTTATCGAATGCATATGGATCTGATTATTGTTGAGAGTTTTTGATGTTTTGATAAGATACAACTAATCCACCCCCTCTAAGTTGTCTTGTTCATTCAACATTCTCTTGCTTTCTTGGTACATGAGTAACTTGTTCCTCATATAAGGATGATTTTAAGGCATACATATATCAAAACCTACATGCTAAACATTGTAGGATGTGTAACTTGAGGTTCCTTAGGTATTAAAATTCATAAGTTTTGGAATGATAAACTATGTGAGTAGCCTTAGATTAAATCACAAGAAAATTTGTAGTAATTTTTTTTCTTGCTCATATTTGTCCTTTACAACAATCTTTGTGAAATTTGTATAAACCATGCATATCATCTCTCTATTCATATGGAATATTTTTGCAAGTCTTCACAAATGTATCCAAAACAAAATGATTAAAATTAGATAATGACTTATAATGATCTCTATCAACTTTAATTGATTTGCCTTGAAGAAAAAAACTTAGCACATTGACTTAGAATGGAATGAATGACTTTACACTACTCTACCTATGGTCTACCAAGTAAAATACAAAATTTATCTAAAGATGAAATAACATGAAATGAATACTAGAATCTCCTTAGAGCCAACTCTCAAATGTAAAATAATCCAATCCATAATTTCAATCAAAGTTTCATTAGTCATTTTCAAAGAAAGCTTAATTTGATAACTAAAACATCTCCTCAATGTATTTGTTAAATTGACATGTACAATTAATGGGAAGAAAGTTGGTAAAATATTTCTAACATTTCTATGCAACATTTAAGGACCATAATGGGATCTCCTCTTCCAAAAATATAATCAATGGAGAAACATGAGAAAAATAAGTGTCACAATCATGTATCATAACCAAAAGAAATTGTATGAGATTATACTTAAGAATCAATATAACAATCATTCATAACATTTCTATTGACATGTGTTTATGGCACAGTAAGAGGATCTTGTTTATGATGTGCATGAACAATGTTATCATGCCTAGGAAAATGATTAGCATATATTTTAATTATGATTGGGGGAGAGACTAAAGGATCAACCCCATCATTAACAACCTCTACATGAGAACATATTATTATCTAAAGAAATATTACACTTTATGTTTCAAATCCATACGAATTTGAGTATGATGACCATTATCACTATGAACGTTAAAAATGAATTCTCATTATATTTCTTAGGTATCCCTCTTCGTGGATCTAACAAAAATAGAGGTGAAATATTAATCAAATTAGAGCTTAATAAAAATTGAAACATAGTATTGAAGGGCTCTTATAAATTAGTAAACTTTCCAAAAGTAACTTGAAAGAATGTAAATTGGAAGTATTAGCAACATGATGCACACATTATCCTTTTTGTCTTTATGATCACTACCCTTTGAAAAATTATTATACTTGTTGAACTTAGAAGGATAAGATGTGGAAGAACTACGAGAAGACAAACCATGTTTAAGAAAATTAGAAACAAGCAAATTCAATTGAACACCCTTTGCATGGGCATACATGTCCATAAAATAAGAAAATCCATTCATATACCCATTATCTTAAAGAGTTCACAATAATAAATATAAATATTCTGTAATTCATTATTAATCTAATAATATATTTGTATATGCTCATTATTTATTTGGGCACAAAAATAAATTTTCAATGGTAGTTTTAGGCCCATTTATAACTTTGAAATGCTTAAGAAATCATTTGATTAACTAAAAAATAATGAATAGATCCATAAGGTAAAGAAAAACACTCAATAACACAATATTCCAAAATTTATGGGAATAACTTATCTAATACCTCATATTCATATATAAGTAAAAATAAAGTAGTAAAGGATCTCAAAAGTGTATTAGGATCACCTTTTCTATTGTACATTCCAAATCAAGGTGTTATAAATCCACTAAGTAACTAATTAGCAACAATATAAATGCAACTTAAATATTTTATGTCTTAGCACAATCATCTTTATCTTGACCATTAGTTATAGTATCAAGCTTTTGCTTCACCCTATCTAATTTTTAATAAGTGCATCTAGGGTAGAAGTAGAGATGGTGGGAGGAAGAATGTGAGACACAAAAGGTTGGGTATAGAAAATATGATAAGAAAGGGTGATAAGGCATAAACATGACCATGGTGAGAAGAGTGGAATATGGTATGGAATAATCTATAGAGTAAGGTAGGGAAAAAGGCGTGAAATGAGGTATGGGGCTAGGGATGAAGTAAGTATCAAAGTGAAGGGTAGTAACAATTAAGGTAGGAAATAGCACTAGAAATGTGGAAAGAAGAGGAAACCCTAGTGGTGCAAGTGGATTTATGATAGAAGAAACACTAGAAACTTGAGTAGTCATAGTATTAGTAGGGATAACATGAAAAGTGTGTGAAATGATAGTGGGATGTAAGAAGTGAGTAGATGCATAAAGCACAATGTTGGAAATATACATAATAAGGGTATCTGACACGGTAGGCAAAAGGGTGGAAAACTTGCTAAACAAAGATTTATTCTTCTTTGGTTAAGCCCATAGGTAGACAAATTAAATGACTTTGAACAATAATTGAAGATATCAACTAAGCATGTAGAGAAGTTTAAGACATATTCTCTAATAATAGTGTTATGGATATATCATGAATGCTCTATGATAATGACTTTCTAGAACCTTTGATGATTCTTGTATGATTTTAAAATGAACACAACATGTTCTTAGATACAACAACATAACAAATACATCCACACAAACATGCACTAGATTGGCTCATAATGACTACTGAAAAATGTCAACAAAGGTTTAAATTCCGATTTTGAATCTTAAAAGTTTGAGGTTCACATCTATTCACGGGGAAGTGACCTTAGTCAATTTCACATCTCTAGATCTAATCAGATGATAAATAAAATATTTAAAAATTTAAACTGAAATAAAATCATATACTGACTTTTATGCCAAAAACATACCACTTTAAAATTATTATTGCATAAAAGAAATTGTGATTGAAGTGGGCCATGGGTATTGCCATTTTCACTATTACAATAATAATAATACATTCATCATATTAAAAAAAGAAAAGAAAAGAAAATACTAGGAAAGAAAGCGTTTGCGGACGTCAGTGCCTAGTCAAATCCACCGTAAAAATCCTCGCAAGTTTTCACCACGTGCAAGCAAGTGCTCCCGCCGTCATTAGGAGCGAACACGTGTCAGACTTACAGTCTGCCAAATATTCTCAAAGTTTCCAATCAGATTGTCCGTAGAATCGCGTGTCCGTCTGCAGGCGTATTTAATTAACGAATCTTGTAATCCCCTTTTTAACCGCAGTTAAAACCACTATTTACATAGGCTTTGCTCTAGTTCTTCCAACGGAACCCCCGCATTTACCGCCGGTCAAAGGTGAAAAGTAGGGAACCGATGAAAATGGGTAGGTGAAAAAATTCTAAGAATATTTTCCCAAATCACAATGTGATCTTCTACTTTGACGGCAGTACGATAGCGTATAAAAGTTAACGGTCGTCAGACACAGAAATATCGTGGCGGGAGAAGTTATGTCAATTGACGGGAAATTCAACGACACTGTCGAAAGCAATGTGCCTGCCGCCTGCCGCGAAGGAAAATAAAAGGTAAAAGGCAAAAAGGTCAAAGGAAAAAGGTAAAAGATTATTTTTTAAATTTTAATTTAATTTTTTATTGTTTTTAATTAACTTTTCTTAGTGCTAAACTTTCAGTCTAGGTAGCACTATTTTTACCATTATGTTATTTAATTTAATTCTTAGATTTGATGTCATTTTTATTTTAATATTTTATTATATTTCCTAAATCTAGATCTAGAGTTTGGCTATAAAAGCTTAGTATATTACTACTCTAGATCATTTTCATTTTATTATTATTTTATTTATTAAGTGTCCTTTTAAATTATCCTATGTGTGCTTTGGATCATTCTATTATTATTATTTTTGGTTAAGGTTACCCACACTCAAATCCAATTTTTTATTTTTGAGATCTTCAATCAATTTGCTCAATAATAAAAAATGAGTTGACTAATGGAAATAAATGGCACTGGCACTGGAAATGTATTTAAATAAGGATACATAAATTAAAATTCACTACTTTATTAAAGTAATTTAATAAAGAAGATTTTGTTCAATTTAAGTTGAACAAACAAATATATTAAAGTAATTTTTTTCTCTCTTTATTTTGATCATAAAATCCATATCAATATTTTTATAAAATTATATCAAAAATATTTGTATTATTTTTCATTTTTCTATTGACGTTTGTGATCACACTGAATGATCCATCATAGAAAGAGGAAAAAAAATACATTTTTTCTTTTGACAATTAAATAATGTATAATTAAGAGATGAAATTTCTTTAATTCATGATATATGTGTATGATTTTCATTGTACTTTGGTAAATTTTATATCAATATTTTAAATCATACTCTATAATCCATCATAAAAGTACTGACACAAAAATAATAAATATTGAATTTAAACAATATTTTAGATCATACTCTATAGGTCCATCATTAAATTTCTGACAAAAATAAATAAATAATAAATGTTAAAATTTGAATTTAACTCTCATGTACGTAGCAATACTCTATAATCGTTACCAAGTTCTCAACCAAATTCAATATTGAAAAATGTGTCAACAGACTGGAAATGTGAGAAGGCTTAGAAATGCGAAGCGATAATCCTTTAGAAAAGGCCGTTAGGAAACGGAAATGAGAGAGAGCGTTAAAAAGTGTGTTCGTGTGGTTGAGGATTGGACTGTCTTGGACTGCACGTACTTTTTCCTCAATATTTTTTTTGAGGAAAAAAGATTATGTTGGATTTTCATGGATTTCATCATATTCTTCGTCCAATGATGATTATTGTAGGATTTGGCCACATATTCCACGTTAAGTTAATCCTTTTCATTGCTAAAAACAAGGTTTAGGACTAGGCTTAATGGTACTACTAGTGGGTTTTGTGCGTGATTGGGATTCAGACAGCTTTATGGAAGCTCTCATGTTAAAAAATGCAGCAGCCGCTACAGCCAAGAGCATTCTTACAATAGAAGGTAAAGGAAAAGGCAAACAAGAAGACCGTCATAATCACAATCCCAGTTCTGTTTATATGGTGGACGGTAGAAGTGGGTTTGGATTGAGCAGCAGCAAAACAAGTCAAAGTTGTGAGGATTTAAAATCTGAAGTTTCTGGACTGGAATGCGATATTGAAATGGTTGGATTGAAGAATGAGTCCAAAATATTGGATTTTGATGATGATGGCGATTGTGATGATGGCAATGGTGGTATGTGGGAGTCACTGATCGAGCAGGACCTGGTAGTCCAAGCATGCAAGCACTGTCTTGGGTTGTGTTTGTTTGGGCTTTTGGCTATGATTACTGTTCAGTACTTGTTTTTGGGTGCTCTGGAGAAGGAGAAGGAGGATGCCGGGTTGTGTGTGGACAGAGCAGGGCTCAATTGGGTTGCTTGGGTGGCGGGATTTGGGGGTGTGGGTGTTGTGGCGGGTGGGGTGTTTTGGAGAAACAGAAAGACGTGCTTTTCTTATCATGATATGGAGCTGAGCAGAAGCAGGGCAGATGATGCAGACAAGAGGGCTCAGAAGGCTCAGCGGTCCAAACAAGAGTTTATGGCTTATGTTTTTCACAATATAAGAGGTAATTTGTGCTTTTGTTTTCTTATCTGTAGGCCTGTGCTACTTGTGGAGATTTTCCGCATTTGAATGGGGCTTAATTTGGCACATTCCATTCAAACCGAGTCTCATCTGGCTGGATAGAAGTTAAGTGGGTTTCGTTTCTTTGAAATGGGCTGGGCTTCATTTGTCTGGCCTCCATTGAAATGGATTTCAGTTATATCAACTGCATTTGGATGGGTTCCATGGTTTTTGATTGCATTGGGACGCATTATTTTCTCATCTGGATTAAGTTGGGACGGCTCATTATTTGGATCGCATTGGAATTGGTATAGGATTGAATTGAAGTGTGTCCTTATGTCTTTCAAATGGGTTTTGTTGGTTTGGCCACCACTGAAAATGAACCCAAAGAACTCCGTTAAATAGGCTGCATTTGAACAGTGCCATGCTTTTTCCTTGCGGATTCCTTTTATTTGGTTTTCAGGATTCAAATATGTATTACTCAATTGGATTGAATTGAATTACCTCAGTCCATTCAGACTGTCTTAATCAGTTTTGAATTGCATTGACGTGCGTTTTATGTCTCTCTAATGGGTTTCAATCGTCTTCCCTACACTAAAATAGGTCTCAGATATAGGGAATTTTATGCATATGGATTCCACCGAGACGGGTTTCATTCATTTAAGGGTTACGCCATGGAACATTCTCGGCACTGGGATGGTTTTATACGCTTAGATTGCATTCAAATTAGTTTAATTGTTCTGGACTGATTTGAATTTGATCTCATGTATCAAATTAATTTCTTTTGTCTGATGTTCACTGGAATAAGTTACATTTCAGCCCATTCCACTGAAATGAGTTTCAGTTACATGTCTGTAATTGGATGGGTTTCATGCGTTTTGGTTTGCCTTGAAAAGAGAATGGATCCATTTACTTAGAACTATTTTTTCTCAGATGCGTTGTATTGAAATTAGTGTCATACCTTTCAACTGAGTTTCATCTTTTTGGGTTGCATGGAAGTGGGTCTCATGTCTGGCCCACACTGGAAGGGGTTTCAGATTAATGGACTGCACTTACACGGGCTTTATGCATTTGAATTGTATTTTACTGTTCAACATTGGGGTGAGTTGTACTTGTGTGGATTTTATTTATATTGGTCTGATTCTGCTCAAATGGGGTTTTCTATTGGATTGAGACTTATGTTTTTGAAACATATTTTATTTGTCTGTTTCCACTGAAATGTTTTTCAGATATATGGACCGTCAGATTTCGACAGCTTGGATGTTTTTTGAATGTAGAGGACTGTGTCATGTACTTTCAGCTTTGAAACAAGTTTTACTCATTTGGATGCATTACAATTGGTCTTATTTGTTTTGCGTGTATTTAATTGAGTTTCAGCTGCCCAGATTCTGGTGAAGTGGGTTTTATGGTAATCTTATCCTGTTGAAAAGGAGTTCCATTTCTGGAAAGGTAAGTACTTATTTGAATTCCAGTGGGAATAGTCATGTTTGTTCATGCCATATGTTACACTCAATTGGATTCAATTGAAATTAATTTCATTTTTGTGTGCAACACCCATTCAGGTAGGCCAAATCCTCTAAAGCTTCACCAGCACAAAATAACAAAAACCCTATTGAGCTTCACCATCACAAAATAAAAAAAGTTATATTGAAGTAGGTTTTCATGAATTTCTATTCCATTGAAATGGATCTCATTTGTCAGATCGACATTGGAATGGCATCACATCATATGAATAAGAAATTGCATTGAATTGCATTCTTATCTTTGACTTAGAAAGAGATGGGTTAATCTGTATAGGTTTTCATGTATTTCAATTTTAGTATTTTACTGAAATGGGTTTCATTTGTCAAGTCTCCATCGAAATGAGTCTTCGGTTTAGAGTTGGGATTACTTATTTGAAATAGAGTAAAATTGGGTTCATTTGT
>VDFB02000003.1:700039205-700052973 GCA_007258455.2 Sequoia sempervirens
TAAACACATCTCTTAAAAAAGTAAAAATAGATGTTGTGGGGAATGCCTTTGTGCCAATATACTTATTATTTTCCCCGCTGCCTCCGGCATGCACAATTTTGCATTCCCTACAACACAGGATAAAGAATTATAGATCTTGTATACCATGTGACAAATTTACCATCTCAAATATATTTTTGGGTCATCTTGATCACGACTGTAAGAAATAGCAGCACAAATTTCCCCCTTCGACAGTTGAAGCATGTGTTGTGAAGTGGATCGTATTTTCTTTGAATAGCATTCTGCTAATGTTTCTGTCATAATATTATGATGGGAGAATTTTTGAAAGCTCCCTTAAAATAGCTACCAAGCAACTTAAACAAAATGCTGTTTTTCAAAATTATGCTGTTTCTGAGGAACAAGTTTCTATATTATTTTAATGAGAAATATCAATTTGCTTATAATACCTCAAATATAGGCTTTGTGCAAAATCTCACCTAAGACTTATCAAGAAAAGAAGACCAAGATTATTTAATATAGCTTTACTTATTCTGAGAAGTCTTTGTCAAAAACATTTCTTTAAAGCTAAATTTTACTATGAGGAAGAGCAAAACTACAAGAAGAGCAGCTAGGATAAGCTTTGGGGGTTTCAAACTGAAACAAATTGTAAGAATTGACAGTTTAGAGGCATATTACATTAAACAAATTGGCAAAGCATCACATTCAATAGTGGATAATCCGAGCAGAAAATAGACATCAACAGTTGTTTTTCCACTGAAGGGTGCTCCTACAAAAGAAGGAATATAAGCTGTTGAGGATGGATGAACCGATATTCTCCAAAGGGAGCCAAAGCACCACAGAAACCTATGAAAGCACATAAATCATCAACACCACTTTCTCTGGTAAGCTCATGCACATAAGAAAGCAAGGAGTTATCAGTGAACTATTCCATCTGTTGAGGTCTAGAGGTTTTAAAGGTAGGGTGTTTGGCAGCTTGGTAGCAGTCCCAATTGAAGAATGCCTCAAGTACCTTGGAAGTAGGGCAAGTGACCAGAAAGATTTTTGTTTCAAGTGGTTAATGTCTTTAGTTTAGAAATAGTAAGCTAAGGAGTTCCAGCAACTCTGAAGCGCTAGGTGCTTTTGAAGATTCGTGGTTCTCTTGTTATTCACAGGAAAATAATTTTGTGAAATGTTATCGAACAATTGATCCACATGGGAAAACATTCAGCAGTGTTTGGGGCATTCATAACCTTTTAGTGGATGAAGTTAGTAAATTGTAAACTGCAAATGGTTTTGAACAATGTCTCTTATAAGCTGACAATATAACTTTGTTTAAAACTTTAACTAATATTCTTTAGTTTAGAAAGACTGAAGAGCAAGCTGACCAGTTACATCAACTTTAAAGTGCTAGGTGCTGTTGATCTACAAGGGAAAACATGGTTAGAGGATAATTTCCTGAAATGTTATGGAATAATTTATCCACGTGGGAAAACATGGTTTAGGAGACTTCCTGACCAGTTCCAGGAAATTAAAGTCCTGAAATTTAATGGCATAATTGACCCACATTGGAAAACATTGTTTAGAGGGATAATGCAGTGTGTTGTGGCATTTATAACCATTTAATGGATGAAGTTAAACTTAGTACTTGTCATTTTGAAATGCATCATCCAATGCCAATGTCTCTTATAAAGCTTGTATTGTTTTGGACTTAAACTTAAGTGGGTGTTGTTACACACTCTTGCCAAGGATGTTGAGGTGAGACTATTGTGCTCACTTTGAGTAGGGCTTGGTGATCATTATCACCAATTCACATAACCCTCTAGTCTCTGAGATCACTTGTCCAGAATCAGTGCATATTCATCTGCATTAATTTGTAAGGGAATGTAGCAAATCAATGCATTTCTCTGCTGATTGAACATGGATGGGCCAATATATGTGGCCTGTGTTTCCTGACCTGGGCTTCACCAGCCCAAAATTAGATTATATAATAGATGTGCCAATGAGATTATGAATCTCGGCATAACATCAAACCAGTTTGAAGCTTTATGATCAGGATTCCACGGTGGTGTGGATCACATGGTAATTTTTTTTCGGTTGATTAAACATTAATAAAAAATGTTTGTGCTCATGAGTAGGCTTATCTTAATCCACATACAACCTAATTGCCCTCCAACCAAAGGCACTCTTAACAAGAAACTCTCCACCTTAATTATTTTTAACTGGATGTTTTGGTAAAACATTAAGGTACTTTTCTCGCATTTAATGCTTGCCTTCTCGATATCTCAATACAACGGTTCTAAATCAAATTGTTAAGAAATCTAAAATTACTTTGGAAACACCAAATTTCGGGAGTTGGGTGAAGCACTTAATATTTTAATTAATAAATACGCTTTTCTAAACCATATATATTCTTAGCTTTTCTGTTTATAAGGAAACAGTATTTATTAGTTATAAATAAATATTATTTCACACATAAAAATGGTGGTGATAATTTGACTAAAGACTTATTAAATAGTATTGTTTTAATGTTCATTCTAATTTTATTGTTTTATGTTGTATAATATTGTAAAGATGTAAATGGATTATCCAGAAATAGGTTATTGAATAAGACAATCAATTAATTCAATTCAGAGTTGGAACACATCATGTAACATTAAAAATATATACACTTAATCAATTATAGTAGATTACCAACCATATTTACATAAAGGAAATGGTTTGTATCCTCTATTTCATTTAGTGTGAAAGAACTCTTATTAATTGAAAGTCTTGTTCTCTTAGAAATGAGAACACATTGGTCTGCAAACTTGCATATATAGAGATCTATCTTGTAAATCATGTCCTTAAAACATAACAAAGTGCATGGGTTGAGTGATGAGGATCTCCTCCAAATCTCCATACAAAAAAGTTTCTCTAATTTAATTGTTCAACCCCAATATTGAACACAATAACAACAAATCAAAGAATTTGATATATATAAACTTTGCAATAGGAGAGATCTCACAACATGCATATTCTCATTTTGAGAATTAAGCATTGGCTTATACATCTCAAACTTGTCCTTAGAATTGACTTCTCTGTCATACACTAGAAGACAAACCAAGACAAGAATGCATTTGGAAAAAATAGGTGAGCTATATCTATTAGTTGCATTCTTTGCTGAGATGAACTCCCTAAGAGTGGGGTATGAGATTGTTCCTCCTCATAATCACTTTGACTTGCTCTTTGGACAATCTCTTCATTAGGTCCATTTTAAACTCACATTCAACCCCATGTGTAGTCTCCTTGGCCTTTCTACTAAAAACCATTGAGTGACTCAACTCATTCCAACACTTTATCTCCAACAACCAACAAATCTTTGGCCCCACCATTGTTTGTATATCAATAATAGGTACACATGATCATCACATGCCAAACAAACTCCAATTGCAACACCATAATATCCAAGAGTGTCACTCTCCAAGGCAAAATAATCATTCAACACTATAAGAACACCAAATCATAGCCAATGAACTTGTTGGATGATTAGTGTGGACTTTAGGAGCTCTCTTATAGCACCATGATTTACATCTTCATAACATAAGATTATTTGTTTTTGATTGATAGATCCACATCATTGCCAAAATTCTCAGTGAAAGAGATCCAAAGCTTCCCGTGGCATTGTGATTAAAGATCCTTATAACCCTAAAGATCACACATGACCAACTAAAACTCCTAGTAAGTAACTCCTATTGCATGCTTACTAGAACATAGCAAAAATGTCATGTCTGTGACAAATTTCCAAGCACAACCATGTCAAGCCAAAAATTTAACTATGTACTCAAAGGCTTCCCATGACATTATGGTCACTATTTTCAACCTAGAAAATAATCTCACAACCATTATTCACACAAAGTTCTATTGAATTGTGCTCTAAAGTATCTTATGATAGCGTAGTTGATGTTCTCAAAACCTTGAAGATAAATTTTTCTTCATGTGTAGCCTTCAAAAGACCTTCTCAATAGTCTAACTCATTGCCTTTGATACTTAACATGCCAATGCTCACTAATGACCATAGGTCAACAAACCAAAGTCTAAAATAAAGATCATGTGTCTCCATGTCATCAAATAGTTTACAATAAATAACAAAGATATTCAAAATGACTAGGAATTCACTACTATTTTCATAGTGGGTATCTTTGCTACATACATATGACACTACTAATACTTTGTGGATATACTCTTGAGTTCTTCATGCAACATAAAGGTACATAAAGATGGCACCCACAACCTCATATTACACACATGTGACACAAAAATGGTGATTGAAACACAACCATAGGACAAAAACTAAAACCAAAGTAAATTGTAGAAAAAAACTTATAGACCTCAATTAGTACAACTTAAAACCATTAAAACATATTGATCTAAAAATCACACAAATTCAAAACTCTATTGGTAACAATTAAACTAAGACATCATGCACACTCTTTTCATGGCATAAACATTAGAATAAAAACATCCTTAGGTCCAAAATTCCATAAATCTATAACTATAGGTAAAAAAATAGAGACTAAGGAATGAGTCTCTAACCATGATTGAAAGCATGCATGTAAATCTAAAATTATATTATTTGGCAACTCTTGAGAATTACAATTTGAAGAATATTTCTCCACAAATTTGTTAAAAAAACCATATATTTTAAACAAAAAGCCTACAAAACACCTTGCATGTAACATAAGACACATACGCACAACTACCATGCAAATATAACTCATTCACACAAAAAATCTACAAAGACAAGATTTACATTTTGAATGATGGAATATAAAAAATCTGCAATATATAGATTCAACACATCGTGATTTTGCAAAATGCATTTACATGTGCATAGAAGAGCTTTGAGTCACCATATGACCAACTCCACCAAGTAGAAGCAACCAAAAGGAGCATGTGATTAATTAGAATCTCTAAGTCACCATGTGACCAACTCCATAACCTCCATATGGCCATTTATCTAGGGGATAAGCTTGAGCTCTACGACACCATATGATCACCTCCACAACCTTCACATGCCCATATGTCTAAGGGAATAAATGAGGGCTCCAAATATCATATGACCAACTCCATAACCTCCCAATAACTAATGACTTAGCATATATCACCAAACATGAGCTCCAAGTCACTATATGACCAAGTCGAATAATGAGGATGAAATCCAAGGAAACTTGCAACATGATTTTAATCATCTCATTACAATCGAGAAATCCCCCAACTTGAGCTTCCAAAGCTTAAATTTTGTTCCATTGAATCTCTCCACCTCTGTTCTAGAAGTGCATGCCATAACTATCTCTTGAAATAAGAATAACTACAACAAATTCTTATTGTAAAAAGATTAATAAAAGAAGTCCTACTCTTCTCAAAGATCAAACAAGTTGGCCATGTTTTGATACCAAATGAAATAAAATACAAAAAAATATTGTTCTTAAGCCCACGTGGAGAGATGCCATAAGTTATCCAATTTATTTAAACTCCAACAATATTTTGATATAACAACAACGCTAAAGAATAACAAGAATTGAAAGAAGAAATACAACAACCACACAAGATAAATTGAGATACCTTGGGAAAACTCTTTTGGAATAAAATTAGCCTCCAAACTACATAAACTAATGTACTCTCAATAACAATTTACTATATAATATCACTCTAAGCTTTCATAGAAGATCAACACTCTTAATCAAGGAGACAACCATGCAAGATATGGGCTTTTTTTATTAGTAGTGAGAAACTATTATTGCATTCCTCATAAGATTGATCCAAGAACAAACAAGATCCACACATCCCACTCTATGCTCCTCATCACCTTTGAACAAGCAACTCAAGTCTCTAGGTGGGTACACCAAGATTCATGCATATGAACATGCACAAAATGGTGTCTAAACTCCACCCCAAGCCTTTTGTTTAAAGGCAATGTGCGAGGAGCACCTAGGCTGATCTCTCCATTTTGTTTGTCATCAATTTTGGCTTGTACCTGATCTTAGCCAAATCAGGGTGTTAGTGTGTTTGCTTTGGACCTTAGAAGGTCTTGGTTGTGTGTGGTGAGTTAGTCACTAGGACTAAAGTCATCATTAGTTAATCATTGTTGTTAAATGTTGCTTTATTTAGCTCTAGACAGCTTATGTTGGAATGTAGGGTATTAAATGTGTTATAACCACATGGTCGTTGTTAGAAGATGCCAAGGGACAGTTAAGGGAGTTGTTGGCTCGAGATCAAGGTGTTAGAGGTCCTAAGATTTAGGATCATGACATAGTGATAAGTTGCAAAATGTTGTTGTAAAGTTGCATGACAACATTTGTGGAATTGCATGCAACTTAGTTGGATTGGATTCCCTGAAATTTAGGAGCATGGGATCGATCAATATCCCTTGAAATGTGGAAAAGGCATCTAAGTAGAGGTGTGGCTCGTAGAGAGCAGTTAGATTGCATTGTAAGCAAGTTTTGGTGTGAAGGAATAGTGAATTTTCTGCATTTCCTGTGTTTACCCGTGTATCTTGAGAAACAGAGTTATTAAAGGCACTGTGCATACTGATTTAGCATTGTTTTTGAGTTCATAGAATAGTTTTGAGTACCATTCATTCTATAATCTAGTTGCTTAGAGTAGGTTTGTTGTTTTGAATCCACAGTTTAGAGTTTAGAGGTTTGTAATTGTAGTTTTGAGCAGTCAGTCTTCTCATGGCTCCCCCATAAGATCTAACCACGGGATCTCCCTGAAATTAGATTGAAATGACAGGGGAGCCAATTACTTGTAAATATTTAGCAGTAGGAAGTATAGGGAATGGAGCAAAGATTTGTAAAATCAAACCCTAGGCGAGCTAGGACAGTCCGGTTAGGAGTTTGATAGAGAAAATTGGAAGAACTTAGGCAGGGGTTACAAGTACTGTACAGAAGAAGCATGGTCTCAGGTAGGGCAAGACAAGACCTTCACATGTCAGAAGGATTGAAGCTTCAAACAATCCATTAGAAGTAGATTTGAAGGAGAAAGCAGTGAAACCCTATGAATTAGGTCAATTAGCCCTTTCTACCCTTGATTGTAGGAATCCATTGTACGGATGAGACAGAGGTCTGACACCCTGTGAAACATTTAAAGGTCCAAAAAGGGTGTCTGGAAGTGAGATTTATTTGCTAGGTCGTTTGACAAGTTTGAGCAAGAAAAGCCAAAAAGTGACTGGTAAGGGCTACAAGGAAATAGGCCTCTTCAAGGCAAAATCTTGAGATCGGGTAGATTGAGGACTGAAGACCCTCCAAGATGCATTCAATTGGATGTGAAATGCAAGAAATCAGTGTCTCTAGCTCCCCTGCAAGCAGTTCAAGCAAGATGATGAAGTTGGCACTTAGATCCTTCTAGGTGTTGGAAGAAGATTGCAAGTTCAAATGGTGTTGAGTCCTTCAAGGTTAAGCACAAGTAGTGGAACTCTTGTAACAGAGTTGAAGCAAGGCTTAGTTAATGATCTAAGTCTAGTCAGAGCCTAGAAATTGGCAGGTTCTTGGTTGAAGACAGAGAGAAGTCTTCTAGCAGATTGGTGCAAGCAAACCTTGGAGTCTCTTACATCGTGCAAGAGAGGAACAAGAATTAAAAAAAACATACTAATTTTTGTATCGACCCTAATTAATGCACCAAAGTAACACATCTTAAGGTGGATGCCCAAGTTTGGTTCCATACTCAAGAGCAATTACAACCTCCAAGGAAATCCAAATGCTCTATCCAATCCAAGCATATAAGATGACTTATCTTGATGTAAACCCACATTAAATGTTTTATACAAGACAACAAATAATTAAATGCATTTCTTCAATGTTCCTCCCACTTTAAATACGTTTTCCAATCCTAACACATTGAATCATGAGCCCATCAATCCATGTGCTTATAAAACCATGGATTCCATGGTACAACACATAACCAATCCAAAAAATGATATCTCAAAGTACTAGGAAAGAATTTAGCCAAGACATGGTCATGCCATGTATGGATTAAGAAAATATAATATAGAATATTTTCTTATGACAAATAGGATCTCCTTGGTCATTATATTTTTCAAATTATATATTGTCCATGCCACTAGGACAAAGATACATGAAAAAATAGAAGGGGGGGAAATAACAATGGAAGTGTCGAATGGGAATTATTAGGATGGGTGAAAGTGTCCAACTACACATGTGGCTCCTTAAATATAATATAAACATTAATTTGATTAGGATGAGAAGGATAATAAGTGATATATGAGTAAGGAGGTACACCATTAGGAGGGAAAGAGGGAGATGGTAACTTACTTGAAGGAGGTAACATTGTATCTTGTGAAGGGGAGACATATGAGTGAAAGGGGATAAAGGTGGCTTAGAAGGGAGAGAATGCCTAGAATCACAATGAAGTGGGTGCATATCTAGAGGGGATGGCTTAGATATAGGAAAGAAAGGACAAAAAAAAAAAGTAAAAAGAGAAGCATAAATGTCAATATTATAATGTAACTCATCTAATGTAGTACTTAAAAAGTGTAGTTGATAGGTCCTCAAGACTAATACCATCCATGGAAGGAAGATATGTCTTAGAAACATGAGTGAAAGGTACACCATGGTAAGAAGTAGGAGAGAGGAAGTTTGAGGGTATAATAGTTAGTGTAAGAGACATGAACCGCATCATCATTTGTGGGAGCCTCACTAAAAAGCTTGTAAATATATATTAAATCAAGAGAGGGACACAAGCCTTTTGGTGAGAAGAATTTGGGATGGTAGGAGGAGTAATGACAATTGTAGGAAGTAGAGAGGAGCTATGCTCACCATCTCTTGATGTATCTAAGATAAGAGAAGGAGATGAAGTTTAAGGTAACATGTATCATTATCATGAAATATGGAGGAAACACTACTCATAAATAGAGGAGAGTGTGAACAAGGGATAGTGAGAAGTATCATCATCTAGTGCTTGACAAGATGCAATAGGTGTAATAGGAGGAAAAGTTAGAGAAGATTTATTGGTATAAAAGTGGCATGAAAGGACAATAGGATTCCAAATCATACACATATGTGCTAAGAAACAAACTTAAAAACTTGAGATAGTGAGAGATTAGACAAGATATGATCAAGAGAAAGATGAAGAGATATGATCACGTGTCTACCTAAACAATTTTGACCCCAACTAGAACAAAATTCATGTTTCAATCTACCAAAACACTATTATACAAATCCAATAATAGATTTCATAATCAAATCACAAAATGCGCATCATAACAAACCCAAAAAAAATCTCTATCACACAAAGAATTAAAATAATATACCCTTCTTTATTACTTTAACATATTTTCAATACTTTTATCATGTTTTGAATACTTGTTTAGGTAGTTGTATCACATTTGTCTTCCATAAGAAGCCAAAATAGCATGAAATATGAGTAGTAGAATTTTCTTCAACTAAAAAACAAACAGTCAATGTCAAACCACTTTTACATATTTAGCATTCCCGAGAGATTATGGTTTGATTGAAGACTTTGTTTGGGTTTGGGTGCAGAATTTAAAAGAGGTATAATCCCTGATTTTATTGTTGACAAATCCGAAAAGTATGAGTTTTGGTGGGAATAAGACTTTGGACAAGTCGCAATCAAATCTGATACGGAAACCGACAGTCCGTCAGGCAACCCGACAGCAAATCTCGTCGGATCCATCGCATAATGATCCGCGTAACTAAATCAATTTCCTTTTTTTTTAATCATTTTTCTATTTTACCCCAAGAAAATCAATTTTGACGGTCTTGAAATGATTCTTTATTATGAAATGGAATTTTAATTGTTGGTTTAAAAATTCTTATTAAAGTATTTCATCTTATTTGATAGCATTTCTTATCATGAATTGTTAAAATTCTCGTACAATTTTATCATAAGTATTTCATCTCATTTGACAACGGTTTTCTATCATGAAGTATAATTTAAATTGTTGGTTAAAAATTCACACATAGTTTCATCATAAGTATTCCATCTCATTTGATGAAGGTTTCTTATCATGAAGTGTAATCTAAATTGTTGGTTAAAATTTCTCAAACAATTTTATCATAAATATTCCATCTCATTTGATGGTGGTTGCGCTTAGAGTGTTTATCATAAATATTCCATCTTATTTGATGGCGGTTCCTTATCATGAAGTGTAATTTGAATTGTTGGTTAAAATTTCTCAAACAATTTTATCATAAATATTCCATCTCATTTGATGGCGGTTTCATATTGTGACGTATAATTTGAATTGTGCGTAAAAAATCTCACATAGTTATTTCCATCTCATTTGACATTAGTTTTTATTTTTTTATATTTTTTAGCATGAAGTGTAATATGAATTGTTCGTTAAAACTCTTACACAATTTTATTAGAAATATTCCATCTCATTTGATGATGGTTTCATAACATAAAACGTAATTTGAATTGTTGGTTAAAAACTCACATAGTTTTATGAGAAGCATTCCATCTCATTTGATGACGATTTCTTATCATGAAGTGTAATAAGAATTGTTGGTTAAAACTCTCACAAAATTTTATCAAAAATATTCAATCTCATTTGCAACAATTTCTTATCATTAAAAACTTACAAAATCATTTTTTTTTCCAAAGCCTCTTTTCTAATTTGATGTCCAAAAGTTAAAAAAATTAAAAATTGTCATGTTGAGTGCTCTTTAAGTTTTATTTGATTCGATGCTCGCCTCACCCTTAGTGGAAAATTTCATTACAGGGCCACACTATGCTCACTTTCTTTTTAAATATTTTTATTGTATATATGTGACTAGATTTCAAACTCAACATATATTGTGCCTACAACACAACTTATGGTAGAAATATTACTACAATAGATGGGTTTTCCTTTGTATTATGTTAATGTTAATGATAGAGTTTATATCATATATATCTATACGATATACATTTTTTCCTTTTATTTTATATCATTTTGCGTTAATAATGATAGAATTTATATCACATCTTTGTAGAAGATACACTTTTTTTCTTTTATATCACTTTGTGTTGATAATTTTAGAATATATTTGTAGCATATTTTAGATTCTTTTGATATATTTATTGATTCAAGATCTATTTCATCACCTTTTTATGTCTAACTTTTTTTCTTAGAAAATATTTGATACATTACACAAAACTCTCCCCACCTTGGATATGTTTGCAACTATGAATCTATCCTTTAGAAAAATTTGTGGCCACAATATCATCCCCATCTTTCAAACTTCAAATTATTTATATTTCATGGTTGAACAATCGTAGGCGCAACTGTTACCCATCAGCCTACACAACAAAAAGTTTGATGTGTTGTATTAATGGCTTTATTTAAAAGAATCATCCTTGTGTCATTATAACATATTAATTAATCATTAAATCATTAAATCAAAGAATGGAAACAGATACACATATCTATCTCTAATATTTTGTAGGTTTAGCACAATGATCTTTTTGTTGACATCAACATCCATCCACATTATCTTTTTCACTCTTACTATTGTTCAATGTCAAGGCTTGATTAAGGTGCAAGGAAGTCTTGAAATTCAATCCTCACATAACAAGTCCCATGTTTCTTCTTAGCACTAATACATATGTTAAATACCATCTTGTAAGTAGGTGGTACAAATGCTAAAACCTAATTTTTCCTACAAAATTAGAAAAGTTGGGATATGATTGCATCCTTAGAGAAGATTGTTATTGCGATTATGTCCTAGACTACAATCTTTATAGATATTAGTTGTCTATACTCTCTGATCCAATTTCCAATCCAAAAATTTAGTTTGTAGCCTTTTGTCACATTTCCATATAAGTTAAAATTTTGACACTCTATGTCTTATTATTCTACGAAAAAAATATGTGATAATTACTCAAAACTTCCCCCAGCCTAAATAGGTTTGTAACTATGATTTCATCCCTTGGAAAAATTACAGCCACCAACTCGTCCCCATCTTCTAGATTTCAAATTATTTGGATTTTATGGTTGACTATCTTTGACATGACCAATACTTGTTAACATGCACAACAAAAGGTTTGAAGTGTGTGTTTATGTCATGTATATAAAAGTAATCCCTAATAATTATAACACATTGAAAAATCATATAATAATTAAAGAAAAGTAAGACAACAAATTCACAAATATATCTCACATTTTGTAGGTCAAGCACAATGACCTCTTTGTCTACATGAACATCCAATAACAATATCCTTTTCAATTTTACCATTATTCAGTCTTGGGGCTTGACTAAGGCACAAGGAAGTCCTAAACTTTAACCCTTGCATTTTGAAAGCCCCACGTCACTTCTTAGTACCATCACTTGTTTTCTTACTTCAAATACCCGCATGTGGATAGGTGTTGTAGGTATCAAATACCTATTTTTTCTCAATAAAAGCACAAATTAGGATATGATCATGCCCTTGAACAAGATTGTTACCACAATTATATCCCACACTATCATCTTCTTAGATATTGGTTGCATATATTCTGTGATCCAATTTCTAGTCCTTCAATTTAGTTTGTAGCCTTTTGTTACATTACCATATGAGTTGAAGTCCACATTACAAGATACACAACCTTGATATTTCTTATTTCAATTTTAGTACATATTTAATTTAAGTCTTTGTTAGCTTACTTCATTTGGTTTACATACTAAGCTTGTATATCTAGAGTGTTACTTAGGCCTAATTAATGTATCCACTCATTAACATGTTGTAAATATATTTGAAGGGCTATTTTATTTCTCTTATTTTGGTGAATATGTAACTTATATGCCTATCCCCTAGGGTTAATTTTTTTATTTATTTTAATTTTAGATCTATGTGCTCTGGTTTTTTCATTAATTTTTAGATTTATTTGTTTATTGTGATTTTCATGCTTCACCTAGGGTTTTTTCCCTTAGTCGATTGTCACTTTGAGCATCCCCCTTTCTGTATGCATCATTTAAAATCTTAGTCATGGATTCTCACAAGTGTTTTCCTTTGGCCTCTATTCATGTATTTATCAAGGATCTTAATACATTTTCGTTATTTTTTGCATCCTACCCCTTTATCCTCGAGTATATATCATGGCCTTTTATCAAAAGGATGGTGCTTCATGTTATTTGGATAGATTGCTTCAATATGTTTCTAATTTTTATTATTCACATAGTTTTTTAGCATCTTTCCTTGCATGTTATAAATAATCACTTCATTTTTCATGCAATTCATAATGAGAAATTCTTGTATGACATATGCTAGTGATAGTGACACTCTACCTTGTTTGGCTACAAATAAGGCAATATTACTTGATGATGATGATATCCCTCATGCAACTTACAATCCCTATTCTTCTATATCCATTGAGATATGGTTTAGTGATTATGCATATAGTGAGGAGCTCAGTGATGCTTGAGTGATGAATATTCTTTATCCTCTCCTTCCACATTATTGTTGATGACCCTTATTTCATGATGCATTTTCTCATATTATTAATGAAGATTTAATGATTCATAGCTATAATAAAGACGTATCTTCACATTTAATTTCATTTCTTGATGTAGGAGCATCCGGTGGTGTAAGGGCAATCTTGCATCACCCAAAAATAGTTAAATTTCAAGTTTTCAGTTTTTCAGATGTTTTTACATTTTTGGATACCCTTTTCGTCATAATGAAATTCCCAATTCACGGTTTTTATTTTACCTACTCTGGGTTGAAAGATAGCTAGGAGTTTAGGTTTTGCCGGATTTACACCTAAAATCTTCAGAGATGGATTTGAGGCATAGAGCTCTCAAGATGGCCC
>VDFB02000003.1:700053073-700066985 GCA_007258455.2 Sequoia sempervirens
CAGGTCCCACTAAAAGGAAGACACTAACTGTTTCCAACTACTCCCCAGGCTCACACGAAGTGCAAGGGGAAAGTGAAAACAAATCAATGCCCCCTTGGGTAACACAAAAGTAAACAACCACAATGAACAATGAGGTTTAATCCCCCTAATTAGACTATGTTTGAGAACAGCGAAGATAATTTTTGAAAGTCTGATTATGTAGATGACCCTGCAAACAAATGTTAGTTGTCCTTTTTTTCGCCTTTGGTCCAATTTTTTCACAATATGCTGCAAAAACGTTAGCAAAAAAAAAAAAATATTCTTGCCAGAACAACGTTAGAGAGTTATCACGTGAAAGTAGCAAAAAACTAGAGCAAAAATGAAGCCAAAACGCCTATTTTACCTTCCGAACTGTGCTGTTTTGGGGCGCTGCCACGCTTCTATGAAGGGCACTGCCGCACTTCTGTGAAGGGCACTGCCGCGGTTCTGTGAAGGGCGCTGCTACGGTTCTGTGAAGGGCGCTGCCACGGTTCTGTGAAGGGCACTGCCGTAGTTCTGTGAAGGGCGCTACCGCAGTTCTGTGAAGGGCGCTGCCGCGGTTCTGTGAAGGCGCTGCCGCACTTCTGTGAAGGGCGCTACCGCAGTTCTGTGAAGGGCGCTGCCGCAGTTCTGTGAAGGGCGCTACCGCCTTTCTGCGAGTTTTTCCTGTAAAATTCTTAACTTAAAGAAACATTAAATGCAAGACCCGTGTGTGGGTCCCACCGGGCGTGCCAGAAATGTGATACCTTGATATTTATACTGCTCTAAATGTGTAAAATAACTAAGAAACGTGAAATGACAAAATACCAAGGACACCTCAAGATTAGCCAAAAGAGTGGTAAACAATAAGGAAAATGGACTAAATAAAACACAAACGATTTCACCTTCCTTGCTGTTGATTTCTCCTTGATTGGCCCTTGCTTGGAATTGATTGTGTGCTCCTTATATGATTGTTTGAATGTCTAAATGCAAAATTATAGGTGCAAATAATTAACAAAGATGGCTAAGTGATGGCAAAAGGATTGAGAGTTCAAATGGACAACATGTAGTTATCAAAATGCAAAGTGTTGGAAATGCCCTTGAGGGGGGGTATTTATAGGAGAATTTGAATTCTTTAGAGAATTCAACGGTCAAGATTGCTCCAACAAGGCCAAGATGAAGGGCTATGGTGGGTTGAGAACCCACAAGCCCTCACATCTTGACATGTGGAGGGTGAAGTGGACAAGAGGATATGAGGTGGAGATGAGTTGTCAAAAAGGTACATGAGGTGGAAAAAGACATGCACCTTGGGGGATGAGAGGATTTCCACAAAAAGGGATTTCTTGTCCCTAAGTGGGAGTGAAAGGGACATTTGAGGAATTTTAGAATTCCTCAAAAATCTACATGAGAAAAGGAAAGGTGGTTGGGGAAATAAGTGTGAATTAAAAATTCACATTCTTAGGAAAGTCTAAAAGATAAAAGATGGGCTCCAAAAAGGTGGGACTTGGTCACATGTGGAGATTGTGACAAGTCTAAGGTTGGTCACATGTGGAGATTGTGACAAGTCCAAGGTTCTAGAAGCCTTGGAAGGATGGAATGTGAATTAAAAATTCACATATAAAAGAGGGGAATCTAGGAAGAATAAAAAGGAATTAAAAATTCCTTGGAGAATGATTAGCTTAATTAACGCAATTAGAAGATAAATGAGGATTAGAAGCCAATTTGCAAAAGTTGGAGGATGTGACACATCCTAATCAAGGATTAGGCATGTGCACATCCCTAATGAAGAAATTAGGAGATGGATTAGGATTAGATGAAAATGACATGTGAGGTATTAAATAAATGTACTATTTATTTAATTTATTTGATGAAAAGAGGATTAAGGAGGGTAAGGTATTTAATTATTAATTAAATATCTTAGGGATTTAGTAGAATTAAAGATATTAATTAAATAATAGTAATATTACTTAATTAACTCGGATAAGAGGATGTTTAGATGAAAATGATAAATTTGGATAAATTAAGTGTCCAAATTTGGATGTCTACATGTAGAACAAAGAGTTTTATTTTTCAATGAAAAACCTATGTTTAATCAAACTAAAAATAATACATAATAAAACCAAAACATATTAAAACTATATTCGATGGATAGCTCGTTTTGAGGACTACCATCCTCTAGTTGGGCTTGTGAAGTGTCCTCCATTTTCATCCTCAACCCAAGCCTCGAAGGGAAAAAAATTGTAGAAATTTGGTGGAAGAGAGAGGGAAGGGAAAAAAAGGGGGGTTCGAGTGAAGCCCCCTTGACCCTTTCGAGTGAAGGGGGGTTTGCTCAAAGGGTGGTTCAATCGAACCCCCCTTATTTTTGAATTTTCCATTTGTTTTCTAAAAAAATGTGTCATAATATGGTTCGAGCAAACCCATCCTAGAAAAGGGGGTTCACTCGAACTAGGGGTTCAAGTGAACCCTTTTATGAGTTCATGCAAACCCCTTAAAACCTGAATTTTTTTATTGTGGGAGCATTTTTACAATTTTCCTTCCTCATCAAAATTGTAAACCAGTATTATGGGCACTAGTACAAAAACATCAATAAACTACCAAAAACTGCTTATAAATGACTATAGTTGGTCACGTGACCACTAGTAGTTTATTGCCAATCATATATAATGTGACCAAATTGATGACTAAACCATTTTTAGTCATTTATTGGTTGTTTTGATTGATCGATTTGGTAGTATATTTAGTCATTTATTTAGTCATGCATTGTTGTGATCTAGTCACTTATTTAGTCACTTTTTTTTTCACTGTTATATTTAGTCATTGATTGTTGTAATTTGGTCACTTATTTAGTCATTTTTTTATTTAGTGATATATTTAACTAGTCACTTATTTAGTTGTTGATTTAGTCATTGATTGTTGTAATATAGTCACTTATTTAGTCATTTTTTTATTCACTAATATATTTAGTCATTGATTTTTGTTAACTGGTCACTTATTTAGTTATTTTTATTCACTATTCATTGATTTCTATCAATTGGTAGTATAGTTAATCAATTTAATTATTGATGTCAATTAGTAGTATAGTTAGTCATTTTAATTGCCTGATATTTGAGGATTTAAGCATAAAACACAAAAAATACACATCAATCATCAATTGCACACAATAAGACAGCCATTGAGAAGGCAAAATTGGTGAAATTTGTTAATAAAAGAAAGGTGTTCTAATTACAACTTAGTAATAAAGTATTACAATTGTTATTTCCAGTCACAAGACTGAAAATATGAGTTACAATATTGCACATAAATGACTACAAGAAAGAAACTTCTCCAAAAAACTTCTGCAATGATGGAAATGCATGCTTGAAGCCCTTCAATGTGAGAACAAGCCCTTTTCATCTCTTAAAAATTCTACAACGACATGGGAAATCTTCCTAGAGCAAGTTGTAACGTGTAGAATCCAAGAAGAGTGTTGATCGTGTCTCATATATGAAGCTCTCTCCTTCAATGTAGTCAACAATAACCCAACTAGAATCTTTCCTCCTTTATATGCAACGTTCCATCTGATATGAGCAACATGGTGTTGCCTTTTTCATCATGAATGAAGTTGTGCCTCAATACAACCAACAAAATTACCATTAGTCTCAATTTAGAAAGAATAAAAGTGCATTGTATATTGCAAGTTTACAAAAATCCAAACAAAGCAGAAAGATAAATCAATTAAAAAACTACAGCCTTTCAAAAAATGCCTTAAACAGAGTGTTCAACATAGGCCTGAAATATGCATATTGAACCCTTGATTTCATAACCTTGTTCAAAGTTTAAGAAAGGTGATATGCTCAGATTATAGAATGAAGTTGACATTATAGAATGAAGGCTATTAACACTAACCGGATTGGAACAACATTATCAATAGAAATTTCTTGGAAACCAAGCCCAAGAATGCCATCAGATTTAATTAGACAACAAAATTTTCAACCCTGGTTCATGTGTTGTCTAAGTAAAGACCTGCACCATGGAAGAATCCATTTATACATAAATTCCAAATTAAGTTGATGAGAAAAGATCTTTGATATCCAACTAGGAAGCCTTAACATCCAAAAAATACTAACCTAATGTTTCACAACAAGTTTCCCAACTGCGACATCATCTTTACTTAAGAAACTGAATATTGATCCACTGCCATATTGAATCTCACAGGATTCTCCTTCACAAACAAAAAATGATACATATTAATTTTTTACCAACTTCCTTAATATCCCCATGTAAGCATACTAAAGTAAGTGAGGTTGAGGGTTTGAAGTAGAGAACCATCTTCTTGGTATGTGCTTGACTTTGATGACTTGTATATTGAATGAAAATAGCAAGCTAGTTGCACTGTAAAATTATTGTTACAAAAATAACCACAAAATCCTCTTTAATTAAAATAATCCTTCTAGGTATTTTAGTTAATTTCTAAGAGAGCTAATTTCACTATCCAAACAGCCATCAATCTATTTACTGTATATAATTTCTCAGAATTTAGAATTTGAATGTAATGAAACTAACCATAATTACCAAAGATTTGACACCAAAATGTAGTACAAAATGAATTGTTTGACAGAATGCCTCAAAGAGATGTCATGTCATGGAATGGAATGATATGATTGTAGAATGTGCACAAAATGTATTTTGCAAGGAAGCTCTCAAAACCTTTGAATTAATGAAGCACTCTGGAACACCGACATTGTAAGCTTTGCTTGTGTTCTAGATTCATGCAGTCATGCAGGTTTAGTAGATGAGGGTTGCACATACTTCATATGTTAATAACCCTTATTGTATTACATATATAGTTGGTCATTAGTTGTGCATGGTTGACCTTCATGCCCATGTTGGCTATCTTGAGGACACCCTAAACATTACTACTGAGATGTTAGTTAAACCTTTGGTTCCTGTGGCTCATATATGAATATAGGCTAAGTATTCCAACAACACTACTTTTTTAGTTGGATCGTAAAAATGTTGCAACTTATGTTCTTCTCTAAAACATCTTTGCAAAAGTAGGCAAGTGTGGTGAGGTTCAAATAGTAAGGAGATTGATGAAAGATAGAGGAATTAAAAAGATACTTGCATGTAGTTGGATTGAAGGGAATAAAATGGTACATGCTTTTTTGTGTAGGGGACAGATCACATCCACAAACATGGGAGATCTATGCAAAATTGGAGAAATTGGCTTGGAAAATGAAGGCAACAGGGTATTTCCAGATTCAAGACTTTTACTCAATGTTGTGGAATAGAAGAAAAAAGAATCATTTATCTGCCACCATAGTGAAAAGTTAGCAATTGCATTTGGTTTGTTAAACATGGCCCCTGGTACAACTATTAGAGTTGTTAAGAACCTTCGAGTATGTTCTGATTTTCAGACTGCATCTAAATTCATCTCCAATATTGTTGCAAGAGAAATTGTTCTGAGAGATGTGAACCATTTCTGTCATTTTAAACAGGGACAATGTTCTTCTGGAGAATATTTGTGATGCTAAATGAAACAATCTAAAAAATAGGCTTACACTATAATAATGTACACTACATCAGATATCCAATAATAATGAAGGGATATCCATCGAAGCATAACAACAAGGATTTTTTTGTCATATGTTGTAGTTACAAGTGCCCTGCTAGACATACATGAAAATGTGGAAGCAATATACACAAGGAAAGCAAACTATTTCAAAAAAATGCCTCAAAGAAATGTGATATTTCTTTTTATAGTTCAACCATGATGTCATACCATTTTGACATGATCCTTGCGGTGATGCTGGATGTTACGGCTACACCGCATTGTTATTGCTCGGCCTTTGCGATAATGTGAGATGTTACAGCTACATCGCATCGTTATTGCTTGGCCTTTGCGATAATGCAGGATGCTCTTGCTACACTACACCTTGTCTTCTTGGCTCTTGCTGGGATGCGAGATAAGTATTTGAGTTACCGTCATACCACACATTTATTGCTCGACCTTCACGGTAATGTGGTATGTTACCGCTACATCGCATCATGTCTTCGTAGCTCTTACAATATGGAGGTATTATGAAACTTGTCACAAAAGTCTAATGAAACTTGTCATGACCATCTGCTACCTTGAAATAGCAATCTAATGAAACTTGTCAATATTTATGGGCACCTTTTAAATTACATCAGATCTATAAGGAAACTATCCTATAGCGATGACAGTCCCAAAAAACATGGAAATGGTTACACCAATAAATATTTAACTAGAAACCATGAATTTGCAATGCATAATGGAGAATATACAGAGGGTTAAGTTAGTGAGCAAACATCCTTGGAGAATTATCATCAAAAGTATGACAATCTAAGAGTTCATAGTAGAAAATAATATACCCTCAAAGACCTAACAGTCATAATAGACCTGGTGATAGCTTTCAGAGTCATAAGAATAAATTCATAAGGTAATAGATGCAAGAGCATGAAAAGACATTGAGATGGAAGGGTAGTTGTTAGAGTTGAAGAATCAGACCTGTAGTGAGAAGGTAGGGAGAACAAAGTAATTTACACTCAAGAGCATCATGGCAATTTCTTAGGTGACTATATTTGTGCAAGGAGAGAACTTAGTGACAACATTACCATCAAAAAAATAAGGATACTCAAAACCCTACCAAACCCTAGGGCTTTTTTCATCACCTTGTAGAGATCTCAAACATGCATGAAAATATTTCACAGAGACTAAAATCATCTCTATTTTTTATGATCACAAAAAGTAACAAGAAGTAACAAAAATTTAGATTTACAAGTGATGAAAATAAGTACATGGAAAGTATATTATGCTGATTTTTTTAAAAAAAAAACTTAACCATTAACTATCCAATACAATCTAACAAAATACAAATAGACAATGAAATGTTATGATTAACAAAATAATAATTTTAATGGTTATCTTAAGGTAGACAAAAAAAATTTGTGCAAGTGAAAAATACTACTCTTGGATTATTCTGAACAAATAACATTTTCATTTACATCATTTTTAAGCAATGGTTTTTAGATCCATCCAGCTCTACAAAAATCAAATCAAATCTGCAACAATCTCAAAGATCTGAAGGTTTAAAAATATGGTATTTTTAGATCTATTCTTGGGTGTATTCTAAAAACTTCATCATAGAAGGATGGGTCATCACCTCATTTAGACCTGGATGTGGAACTTCCTTTGCTATTTCCATACAATCCAAAATAGGCCTAACAAATGCTGGAAGAAATAACCCTGTAAACATGTAAAAGGAAAAGCTAAATTAGTAGTAATTTACTAATTTTCATTCAACTTCTTTGTAATCATTTTAAGTACCTGATTCTATTGTACTTTAAAGATTTATAATATGAAGTTTAGCTATTCAATTAGCTTAAATAATTTTAAGTTATAAAAATAATAAATAGGCTTTAGCAATTAAAAAAAAATCCACTTCTAAAATTTTAAATATATTTACTGTATCTATTTACCGTTTTTAGAGAGTTGCAAACTATGAATTGTCCTCTATCCTATAGGACTGAGAAAGGAAGAACACTATCAAACAGAGATTGAATCATAACAAACAGTCCAAAAATAATGAAATTTACTGTCAAATGGTGACAATGATATTTCCTCTAAGTCATTTGCGCATGGTGATTGAGAACATAGTGAGTAAGAAGTAAAAGGGCATTGGATCATAGCACTACAAAATGGTCATGAGTTATGCAATGAACTTCACTATTCTTTTGATCAAAAAACACAATGAGTAAGAAGTAAAAGAGCACTAGATCATAGCACTGCAAAATGGTCATGAGTTATGTAATGAACTTCACTATTCTTTTGATCACAAAGGAGATTGAGATAATAATCAACATATTGATGTGCATAGAGAATGTTCATGGAGTGCAAACTTCCTTACAAAGCAATTACCATAGCAGAGTTTGAAATGAATTGCACTTGCTATTTTATGCTGATATGGATATGTTCGAACCTATAGTTGATTGTTGTCGCATAACAGATAGGCTAAATAGTTGTTCATATACTATTTTTTCAAATTCTAAATTTCTATACCTTATTCTATGAGCAAATCACAAGGGGATTCTATACATAGGACACCATTGTTTCAAATTCAAAATTGTCAACTCTTTCACAATTGTTTGCTTCATTTATTTGATCTAAGACAACCTGTTGTATAGAAGATGCTCTCAAAATCACAATAAAATCATTTATTTCAAGATGACTATTCAGAATCTTTCCCATCATAACAATGAACAAAAGCATCAGTCATTAACCTAAAATTTGCAAGAGTTTCATCAAATTCTACTTTTCCACTCTCTTTTCCATTCTAAATTGTATTCCAAATTTCATCCATGAAGAACTTCCTTAGCCTGTAGATCTTGCTAAGATCTGGTGAGGCCAAATTTTTTCAATTGTTGCTTGGGTAAAAACTCAAAGCTATCCTCGACACCTGGTAAAGTTATGGCTAATAGCAGGATCTATAGGCCGAGGAAGTTCTTCATGGATGAAATTGGGAATAAAATTCATAATGGAAAAGAGAGCGAAAAAGTAGAATTTGATGAAACTCTTGCAAAGTTTAGGTTAATGACTGATGCTTTTGTTCATTATTATGATGGGAAAGATTCTGAACAGTCATCCTGGAATAAAAGATTTTATTGTGATTTTGATAGCATCTTCTATATAGCAGGTTGTCTTAGATCAAATAAATGAAGCAAACAATTATGAAAGAGCCAACAATTTTGAATTTGAAATAATGTTGTCTTATGTATAGACTCCCCCTATGATTTTCTCCTAGAATAAGGTATAGAAATTTAGAATTTGAAACTATGGTATATGAACAACTATTCAGCCTATCTGTTATGCTACAACAATTAACTACAAGCTAGAACATATCCATTTTAGCATAAAATACCAAGTGCAATTCATCTCAAACTCTGTTGTACCTGAGTATGATAGTACTTGAGCTTATGGTGTTTCTAGATGTAACCTATAGCAGAAAAGTGTAGTCTCTATCTAAAGGAACCATCTTCGAAGATCGTCCCTAAAATAAGGGTTGAAAACATTAGAAGAAAATCAATACCATAATTCTAAAGTAACAATTTGTATCAAGCCAAATGTCAGAAAGTATAATTAAAAAGACAAATCCTTACAATTGGACCTCAAATTGGACCAAGAAGATTTATGATTTTATCTTTAGAATGTAGGAAATTTCTCTGTTAGAGCTTCACGACCTCAAATTGGATCTCAAATTGGACCGATAAAATTTATGATTTTATCTTTAAAATGTAGGAAATTCCTTTGTCAGATCTTTACTACTTCAAATCGGATCTAAAATTGATCCAACAGATTTGTGATTTTATCTTTACAATGTACAAACTTTCTCTATTGGATATTAAAGATCTCAGGTTGGATGTCCAATTAGACAAGTAGATTATGATTTTATCTTTAGAATAAAGGAACTTCCTCTATTGGATATTCAGAAACTCCTACAGTTAGGTTTTGCTTCCAACCGAAATCACCTAGAAGTGTTTCACACCGGCTCAAAGTACTCTCCAACCTAGTTATGACACCGATAGCAATCCAATTTTTCCCAAACCACCCATACCCGAATGTTGCATCACAATCTATTATTCCTACACATAAAAATGCCACATATTAACCCATTCTAAATAAAACTCAAAACCCTCATAAAACCATAATTAATAAATCATTTCAGCTTTAGAAAGAATCTGATGTCATTTACTATAAAAACAAGTTTTATAAATCACAAAAAATCCATGAAGCAATCCATCCAAAGAGAAAATAAGCAATGTAAGGATTTGAGCAATATAAGTCCAAAGGTTTATGTTGTAACGGTAATGGAATCACCATAAGAGCACAACCGAGGAAATTTTTTTTGTGATTGTAATTATGTGATCCATAACTCTATTGGTCATGTGGCACAATTGTGCTATAAAAAATACAGGATGCATTCATGTGTGACCCAAGTTTAATGTGGCTATGTTGTGATAGAAATGGAGGCACTCATATGAGCACAATTCATGTATAAATTACTGTCATCACAATTAGGTGTCAATCATCATTGGGTGCATTCAGGTTGACTCAAGTTTAATAGGTTATGATGTAATGATAGCATGATCCAAGAGTGATTACCTCTTGTTGCAAGAAAGAGCCTATAACTCTGGTTGATATGTAGAGTGGTTGTGTTATATCAATTATGTGATGCATTCAAGCACAACCCATGTTTAATGGGCTATTCTAGAGAGTGATCAAGATTTTTTAAACCTTATGAATGTTACTTAAAAGTGTACAACTTAAACTACAAACCAATTTTGTTACTTGAATGCAATATTGGGTTACCACAAACTATAATAATGTGATTTGCTAATAACCATTATGGAAAGTATTAAAGCAAGACCCATGCTATATAGGATAAATTTCCCTAATTAGGTTTACATACCTTAATGATCAAACACAAGCTTACCACACACTCTAGGATACAATCCAAGATCATACCACAACCCTGTCAAGACAACTAATTTTTGAACCCAAGATTTAAGGTTGTTTTTTAATACCAATAGAAGTATTGGTAAGAGCATGACTAGGGTACAAACCCTAGGCCTGTGTAGAAACATAGACAATAACTCTAGCAAATTAGTGAGGTTGCAATACCAAAAAGATTAAGACATTGTAGCCAATAACAAAATCTTGCAATCTAAATATTATAGCCAATAATAAGTACACTATGTAACTCAGTGACAATTGTAAATGCAATCTATGGTAAGAAGAATGATAGCCACTTGAGGTGTGATAGTCAAAAAGAGGCTGAGAAGTGACAAGATAATAAAGCTCAAACCTTGCATAGTAAAGTGGAGATTTTAACAATGAGTTTCCTTACCCCCTTGTTGACCTTAACGATTTTTCAAATGTTTTTGGCAGTGCTAGACAAGGCAAATGCAATCAGGGAATGACTGTCCAAATGAAGTAACAATGGTAATCACAGGTTCAATGTTTCTTCTTAGCCATTGTATAATGGAGGTAGTGGATTGCATGTTTGAGCAATGTTTTGAGACTCATCAAAGATGGGAGAATAGTGAATAATACCTTGTGGACTATGAAGTAGTGACAATAAGGTTGAAGGATCTTAAGACCCACAATACCATGAAACAATAAGTCCCCTATAGTAAGTAAGTAGGAAGTCTATAAGGCATAGTTTGATTTTATAGAAGGATGCTCATGAAAGGAATCTTCAAGGGTACAATATCCAGTCTTAAAGGAAGTTAGCAAAGCAGTAAATGTGCAAGAAAATCAAATCATACACAACAAACAATTCACAATGTTAGCTTGCATAATGCCTTGACTTGAAGACAAAAATCTCATTGTATCTTGATGAAAGTAGTGACCTTAATGGTCAATCACTGGAAACCATGATTTTAAAACATTCTATTGTGCATATGGATGCAACATTTTAAGTAAGGTAGTGAGTGGTGGTTTGGAACAATGGCAGGTATGAAGGACTTGCTTTATATGCATACTATGCAGTCTAGCTTAAGACAACATTCTTAGAATAGATTGAAGGTGGATTATGGAACTCAAGGGTTACTATGATACGGATTAAAGAAAAGAATAAGATCTATTTAAAATCCATGGTCATGAAGATATTAAAGATGTCACATGCAAAACCCTAGCAGTTGGAGTAATGAATACAGTGCCAGAGAGGATAGTGTGCTAGGGTAAATTTAGGAGATCTTCACATTACTTAATCATAGGAAAATACATCATTTAGTTTTTTAAAAAAATAAAAGAAATCATTCCAAACCCTATATAGGATACATCGATGCTTCAAAAGCATGTGAAGAAATTTGAGATTATGCAGATATATGTCAATTAAATACCTAGATTACAAACAGTAGCCCAAACAATGTAACCCTTGTTGAGCAGAGTAGGAATAAGATAAGTAACAATGAATCCTATGCCTCTTGTCATACACATCTCCTTACCGTTCTTTGTCATTCTTTACTAAAACACTTTTCCATTTTGGTGGGCTATGCCTGAAAATAATGTTTCGATGAAGGTTTTAGAGTAAGTTTATTAAAATGGAAACTCCATTTTGGTGGGCTACGCCTAAAAATAAGATTTCGATGAAAGTTTTAAGGTATGTTTATTAAAGTTTTAGAGTATTTTGGCAGGCTATATTCTTGATTCCTCAAATGATTTATTCAAATGGATTGTGACTAAATAAATGACTAACTATTTAGTCATTTTTATTTGTGTAACTAAATAATTTTTGTCAATGACCAAATTAGTCATTTATTTACTCATTTATAGTTGAGTTGCAAAAAATGAGTAGAATTTAGTCATTTTTAATTGGTGTGACTAAAATTTTTAGTCACCTAGTCATTTATTTGCCAAATTCTACTAGTGGGGTTTACCCAAACTACATGCATGATATCTGGTCTAGTAGCAGTTAGATATAGTAGTCCACCAATCATAGATCTATATTTGCTCTTATCAACCTTAGGTGAATCATCCTATTTGCTCAATTTACAACTAGTCACCATAGGAGTGCATATCAGTTTGGAGTCATCCATTCCAAACTTCTTCAACATCTCTTTGACATACTTAGACTGTGAAATGAAAATCCCTTTATCTATGTGAGCCTAGTGTTTTACTCTATTCTAAGTGTGGAAAATAACTAAAATGCAAGAAGGAAAACACAAGAATCACTTCAAACGATTAGCCTAAGGAATAAAACACAAAAGGAAATATAAAAGGAGATGAAGATTATACCTTTTGTGAAACTCCTTAGTTGGCCTTTGATATGTTGAAGATGTGTGCTCCCTTTGATGGCAAGATGCTAAAATGGATTCGAAACGATGTATGCAATATGAGGATTCAAATGAGCAAAGTGGGTAGTTGAATGGATGGATTGAGTGCAAAGGATGAAGCTTGAAGGTGTGATAATGGTGGATGAAAGCTTGAATGCTTGAGAGAGTTCGAGTTGAATGCTTGAGCTTGAAAATTGGTTGAGTCTTGTGATTGAATTAGATTGCATTATTGAGAAAATGAAAGAAAACTCTTTCATTTTATGGAGAGAAGCCCTAAAAAGATGGACGGTTGAGATTTTTCTACCATGGGCAAGATGTAGGGCTGTGGTGAGTTGAGGACTCACAAGCCCTCACATCTTGCCATGTGGCAGATGATGTGTCACAAGGACACATGAGGTGGGGAGGGTATAAATGATGTGGAGGTACTTGAAAGTACCTTGGAAAAGGGATGATGTGACCTCTTAATGATCACATGGGGAAGAGTATACCTTGGTGAATAAAAAATGAATTAAAATTCCTTGGGATGGGGAGCAAGCTGACCAAGGCACTGACAGGACTTAACTCCGATTAGCATTTGTAAAATGAATTAGTGGCGAATACATTAAAATCCACCAGTAAAAATTGGGAGATACGCCATTCAATTCAAGTGATTAGGGCATGTGCACACCCCAATGAAGAGATTAGGAGGTGGGTTAGGGTTAAGGAAAGTGATTGATGTGGAGGAATTAAATAAATGTCATATTTATTTAATTCATTTGATGAAAGGAGGATTAAAGAGATAAGGTATTTAATTACTAAATACCTTAGGGATTTGGTAGAATTAAGGGTATTAATTAAATAATAGTAATTTTACTTAATTAATGCAAATAAGAGGATGTTTAGAAGAAAAGGGATAAATTTGGACCAATGAAAGTGTCCAAATTTGGATGTCTACATTTTTCCCCTCTTTGAGATGGTGTTACGAAGTAGCATCATTTCAAAGAATATTAAAATATAGAACCTAGAAGAAGATGGTCAAATTGGGAAAGATGCCCTAGTCATCAAATGATTGATTGGGAAGAAAGATGATGGGGGTGAAGAT
>VDFB02000003.1:700752354-700984505 GCA_007258455.2 Sequoia sempervirens
AAATATAAAACCGGTGGAGGCGAGGTCAAAACCGAAATGGGACGAGAGGGTAAGACTGGACGAATCCTGGCGGAACCGGGATCGGGACAAAACACGACCCTCTAACAACATCCCTCGCCTCAGAAACTGGCGGGGGCGGAGCGAAAAGAAAACTGGACTCGGGACCGGAGTCGGGGCAGGAACGAGCCAGGGAAAATAATCACCACTCCCGAGTTCATACCCCGTCCCGGTTTCGCGTCCGCGAGGAAACCCAAAATGCAAAGGATGGGAACAAAACACCGGCGGAGCCGGAGCAAAATAACGAACCAGGCGGAACTGAGGTCGGAACCAAATCCGAACCAGAAAGTTTTCCAAGTTTGAAGGGTTCGGAGTTCGTTTCGGTTCCGAGTCCGGCGGAACAACATAAAAAGATACACAAGGCAGAAAAAGACCAAAGTGGCGGAACCGAGGCTGGGGAAGGAACAAAAACGAAGCTTGGAAAAAAGTTCCAAGTTCGAAAGTCGTTCCGGTCCTGGGTCCACCAAAACAAACAACCAAAACAAAGGGAAACAAAATGCCAAAGGCCACAAAAGTAAACATCTAAGGCAAAGGACACAAAAAGACCAAGACTAACAAAGAGGAAAGAAAAGGGCGGGGTCAGAGCCGGGATGGAGCCAAAATGAGGGACTTTAAGAAAGTTCAACATTCCAAACCCGGACCCAGACCCGACTTTGACAAAGAACGAAGGAAGAAGGCAAAGAAAGTTGGAACCGGAACCCGGGACGAAACAAGACCAAAACTTAGAAGGAATTTCCAAGTCCGGTATTGGTCCCAGTTCTGCCTCCGGCAAAACTTTGAAAGAAAAACGCCTAAGGCAGAAAACCAAAGGCAAAAGAGAAAAAGACAAAAAAAAAAAAAAACAAAAAGAGAAAAGGGGGACCCATTTTGATCCAGATCAAAGTGGGGTGGTTATGCAAGGCATAACAGTAGGTAGCCCACAAATCTTTCTCCCCTATGTTTTTTGCTATTACGAAGGTCTAACATGGTGAATTCATGCTCTAAATTGTAGCATAAACCATTCTAGAGACGACCCAAAATATGAGGGAAAAAATAAAGGAGATACTTTTCATTGTAAGCCACCTCTTGAAAAGCCATGAAGAAATCCTTAACATGGTCATGTGAATCACCTTTCCCTTTATATTTATCAAATTTAGGAATTTTGAAATGTTTAGGGAAATGTACCACTGCACTATAAAAAATCAAAGGGATATACACATAGTTCTTCAAACTTGAATGATCTATTGGTGTTGTTGGCTTGTAAATATTTAAGCATGGGTCTTCTCATTCTTGATTAAAGACCAATGATGATGGAGGAGCTGCTAGATTTGATCTTAGAGGATTGATGTATTGATTATGAGGAGGTGGAGAAGGATGTAATTTATTTTGAGGAGGATTGAGGTATGACTATTGCGGAGGTTGAGTGAGGTATGAATAATTTTGGGGGATGGTAAGGTAAGATAGATTTTGTGGTGGATTTGAATATGAAGGATTTTTGGGATGTAGCTATGTTGGAAGAGATATGAAAAAGCTTGGGGTTGACTATGATCTTGGCCTTGTGGAATAATCAAATTATGGGGGTACAAAAGTGTGGGAAGTTTGAGACGGTGTTATGTAGGTAGATTTTGAAATGTAAGAAGATTGGGGAATGCGAGTGGATTGTAGGATATAAGAAGAAGATGGTAAGGAGGTGTGGGAAGTATGATATACTAGTTGAGTTGAATGTGGTTGAACTGGTATGCAAGGGATATGATAAGGTGTGGAAGATGTGTGTGATAAGGGAACTTATATATTACCTTGAGGGAAAATATGGATCAAAGTTTGGGGGAAAAATGGTTGGATGTTTTGTGGCATTGAAATAAGAACTTGAGAAGAGGATACATGATAATGTCCATGACTACAAATAAGTCTTGATCCAAGTCCCAATATAGGAATTCAAATGGGAGGAGTTACCTAAATCACTACATCATTTCCAAAATAAAGTATAGGACCTCATGGATTTTTAGGGGGAAACTAAAGGGGTAGTACGTCTCATAGTCTCTAAGAATTGAGATGTGTCAAAACTTGATGGAAATTTAGAACTAAACATGAGAAGATTGGCTAGGATTGTATCCTTACACATGTCTATGAGGCTATCTATTATATCCACATTAGCAAGATTATCCAAGAACTCTTGAATGCTATAATAAATCTTGGGCTATGAGACTATCTCTTCCTCAATGGATACTAGATCATGAGGATGAGTAGGATTCAATTGTCCTACTTGAATGTTGGGGTGTTGGAGTTATCCATTTCTAGGAAAACCAATAGTGTATTGTGAGAGTTGTTGCTCCATAAGTTTTTTATGTTGCAAACACATGGTTATGAGCATGAAAGGTTTTGTGATTGATTGGATGAAGTATGATGATGCTAAGCCCATGGAAAGGACTAAAAAAGTGTGACTTGATGTTAGATTTGGATATTTGATTTAATACTCAAACTATGATTGAGACCCTATGTTGATTTTGATTTTGATTGTTGTATTTATATTTTCAAGATAGGCTAAGTTAAGAAAAAGTGATTTTGAAGTAAATTGTACCTCTGGTTCAATGCGAAATAGTTTGAGCAAGGGATGACTAACTTAGGGTAGGTAAAGTTGCTAAGAAAGTGTTACATTGATGGTTGGAATTCAGATTTAGGTTCTCAAACAAGTGATTAGATTATATATTTTTGATAGGCTGATTTAGATAATGATATGGTGTATTTAGGGATATCATTATACTAAGAGAATAAGATTTTGATTAAGTTTTGATATGGAAATGTGATGAAAATGATCGGTATAGGTTGGATATAAAGTGATGTTTTTTCATTTGCACAATGTGGCTTAAAAACACACTATCTAGGATTGGAAGGGTTTGTTCTATGAAATTTGTATGGAGAAAAAATTCACCCAAACCAGAGCATATTTTCCCATGAAAGTCATGGATTTTCCCAAGATGGAGTCATCAAACAACATAGCGTATTCACCCAATAAGACTTATATTCATCTATATAGGGTTGTGATTGGTTTAAAGATTATACCAAGACAAATTTACCCAACAAAGAGTAGATTCACCCAACAACATATTAGATTCAACCAAGTGCAGAGAGAATTCTCTCAAGGTTGATAGAGATAGAAAAAGGTGCAAAGGCTACAATCACAAAGATATCAATTTTTTTTGAATGAACATAATATAGATATGCATAGGTAGTCACGAGAAAACACACCAAATTGCATAAGCATATATTAGTCAAGTAGGATTGACAATTAATGTAGGCTCACATTGCAAGCACTGATACTATCTACTGCATTTGGATAGCTAGAGACCATGACTCCAAAGGATGAAGGATCTCTTATTGATGGTGGTCAAAAGGAGATACCTTGGTAAGCTCTATCTCAATGCATGGAAGTACATCGTGAGTAACTTTAGGATATGATACAAATCCTTTATACCACATTGACTAATGACTGAATGGTCTTAAACTAGGTTAAAACAAGTGATATAATCCATCCTATAAATACCAAGAGGGTACATAAGGAACATGTGTGAACACTATCCTATCACAAGTGTCGGTCGAGAACATCAACTAAGCTATTCAGACAAACCCTGCACTCTTAGCTTGGTATCACTCGAGTAACAAATCTTTACTAAACATGTGACTAGATTGGGGTATAAATTTTGTTCCCCCTTTTTATATTCCATTGATTCACATGGTTGAATTTTTCCCCTGGAGGATAAAATCCCCAAGTAGGCCTCCTAAAGGGAAGGATATATTAGCTGTTTTTGATCTCTAGGTTCACATGAAGAACAAGGAGAGAGAATAAACACAAGCTAGCACTCCTAGGAATACACAAAAGATAGATCAATTTGTGATTTTTGATCCCTAGGATCATCAAATGGTGTAAGGGGAGATTATACATTGACAAATAACCCCAAACAAAGCATACAAGATTAATTGACCCTTTAGAAAAATTGAATTGTTCCTACATTAGTGATAAAACAAGTGTCTTTGATTGCGTGTTATAAAAATATCATTAGGAGTTAATTCTACTAGTCTTCGACTATCGAGGTTGCATAAGGTCATTAGCATAATCACAATCCAGAGTGAGTTTGTGGATGAGTATCAAAAAACTTATGAATTTTGCTCAAGGAATTAGAAATTACAAGTTACAAAATTATACCTTTCTAGCTTTCCCGAGAGAAAATTGCATTTTCCCTTGTATGAATAGATTTGTCTCTATATGATCAAACAAATGTAGTCAATAGATTCACCCAAGTAGCGTGTAATTTCCTATTTGCAGTGCAGATTCACTTGTTTGTGTATTTGTCTTTGCACATTCACCTTCAACCTTTTGCAAGTCACATTTTCTTGTTAACCTATAAATTTTTTTAGTTAATTACAAACCTAGATTCACCCTTGTAAATTCATATTCACCCATTCATAGAACACTTTCACCCAAATTGCAATGGATTTTCCCGTCTGAAACGTGGAAACATAAAAAAATAAACAAAAAAATTGATCAATTCAACCTATGATGTGGGTCTCATTGGGCATGCCAAAAATGTGTGCAATACAATCATGCCCAATATGAATATAAATTGCAATAAAACCCAAACAACATGAAAAACAAGAAAAAACTCAAGAAAAGATGAAAAGAGGTCAAACCATCGCAAAATCAGATGAAATTGAAGCATGTTGATCTTCTCATTATGTAGATATGCCTATGATAGTTGATTGGATGTGTGCTCACAAAAATTCAATAGCATAATGATGCTAAATTACTCAAAGTTGTATGATGATTGAAAAATGGTTGTGTTTGATGAATGAATGAGAGGAGAAAGGAATGGAGGGATAGGATTAAAGGATGAGGATCAAAGGCTAGGAGTGCATGTGATCTCTCAATCCATGAGATTGTTCCAAGAGGCACAATGTGAGGGCTTGAGGATGATATTAGTACTTGGGAGATACCTTGGTAAATGGGGAAGATCTTTTCCATAAATTCCTTCCTTGTCCTACATTCCCAAGGAATGGGATATAAGAGAATAAAGGAATTTTAAATTCCTTAGGTGTAATTTTGGGACAAGGGTCCATGTGGAGTTCCTTTATAAAAATGGGAAACCATTTAAGGCTTAGAGGATAAGGTGGATGCAGAATAAATTGAAAGGATTTGACCCCTTTCTTGATTACAAGATTAAGAATGTGTAAATGATTAGAGGAGGATTAGGATTATCTTAGTTGGTTGATTATGACAAGTGGGAGAATTGGATGATGTGGCACCTCTTAATCAAGGATTAAGTGTATGCACACGATTAAGGAGATGATTAGAATAAGATTAAATAATTAAATATAACTCCTATTTAGAGGAAAACGGGAAAAGGGGTTTGAGAATTAATTAAATAAATAGGGATATTTATTTAATGTAATGTCTAAATGAAGTAGCATAGTCTATGATAGGTAATTTAAATAAATTAATTACCTTAAGATTATAGAAAGAATTATAAGGGAAATAGGAAATATTAATTAAATAATAGGTCATTATTTAATTAACATTGATGATAAAAAAATAGATGAAAAATAGGATCAAATTGACCAAATGATAGTGGTCAATTTCAGGTTTCTATAGAAGCCACTCAACCAATGATGGAGTTTTGGTCAATCCACTAGCTAAGACATTAAGGGCCAATTTTTTGCAAAGAGAGGAAGAGGACCCATTTTATGAAGAGACACAAGTACCAACAAGACTTGAGAATGATATGGAAAGGTATCATGTTGAATATAGTGCCCTAGAACCAACCATCCTCCCTTTGGAAATAAGGAATGATCATCATAAAAAAGGTTTTCAAGATCAACCAAGGAGAGATATACAACAACTAGGAAAGATCACTATACTCACCTATGATGGTTCCAATGGAGTTACAACTAGAGCTTGGTTTCAGAAATTGGATACCTATTTCTCCTTCAACCTTATGCCTGAGGAGGAAGCAATCAAGCTCACAACACTTCACCTAGAGGGTATGATCGTGAGTGGTAATACTAGTACATGGTGACCTAAAGACATAGATTTATCACTACCTTAGAGGATTTCAACCAAATATTGATGGAGAGGTTTGATATAAAGGATCTAAAGATTCACTTCAGGGAGCTAGCACAATTGAGGCAAGAGGGCATAATTGAGTACTGTGGTAGAATTTAAGAGGCTATTAGTGATGGTCCCATATGTGATAAAGAGAAGACTCATAGTTATTTTTGTAGAGGTCCCATATAAACCACTGAAGGGTTTGATAAGGTAATTTTTTTTGAATTCCTTGTAAGAAGCCATCAAGAGAGCTTAAAATTTGAGAATTTAGTGACCAAAAGAAAATTTTACTCCAAGAATGAACCACCAGTTCAACTTAAGAAACCTCCTCATAAGAGTCTCCCTTAACCAAATGCACTACCTCAATAAATAAATAAATTTGAGGAATCCAAAAATTATCTTCGAAGGAAAAATACTTGTAGAGAGCCATGGAAACTAGGTTGCAAGTGTTTGGGAAAAGGATTAATACACTACATAGAGGTGGTTTTCGATGAGGATTATGAGGTAGAAGAGTCTAAACTTGAGATTGTTGTGGTTGAGTTTGAGCATGAGGATCAAGAAGGAGAACATTTGTGTAAATCATTTTCAACACTTTTAGGACCACCTAGATATCACCCTCTTTCAGTTAGAGGAGTTGAACATGGATGTAGGGTAAAAATTTTGATCAATAGTGGGGAAATCTACAACTTCATTAATGAGGGATTGGTGGCTAAGATGGGTTTGAGGAAAAAATATTTTGAGGGGTTTAATGCTATAATGGTCAATGAGTTTACTATTCCATGCAATCAAAGGATTTATCAGTTAGAGTTGACTCTTAGAGGACACAATGCAAGATTAATTCTATGTGATTGGAATTGGTGAGATAAATTTGGTATTGGGAGTGTAATGGTTTCACTCACTTGGTAAGTACACACAAAATTATTAGACCTTGGATTTGAAGGTCAAATATAATGGAAAGGAGGTAGTTCTTCATGGCCTTTTTGATGGGGTTCCCATGATGGTTTTAACCAAGAGGAAGGAGATGTTGGGAGTTGAGCTGGCTGTTATTCTCAAAAGGTCGACCTATCAAGAATTTGTTACCATCCCAAGTTAAGGATCCATGTGGAGGTTGTTAAACCCTGCCATGAATCATGTGGTTAGCGCTGACTGAGGGGTGGAAGCATCAAGCTTCCAAAAATCCCCCCTAGCGTGACCACGTGATTTGAACTTGCAACCCCTGCTCTGATACTACTTGTTGGGAGTTGAGTTGGCCATTATTCCCAAAAGGATGACCTATCAGGAATCTGTTACCATACCAGATTAAGGATCCATAGGAGGCTATTAAACCATGTGGCGAATCACGTGGTTAGCACTGACCAAGGGGTGGAAGCTTTGAGATTCCAACATGAGAGATATTTTTGTAGAGACCAAGTTGCTTGGGAAGCAAAGTGTTTGATTACACATACAAGCTCATCCAAGGATGGGAGGTCATATCATGTTGACATCCAATCCATCATGGACAAACATAAAAAGGTAAACAAAATTCCTCTAGGTTTACCACCATATAGAGGATCTCAACATGTAATTGAGCTAGAGGAAGGAGTAAAAATTATCATGTCACTACACCTTATCATCATCCTAGGAGGTACAAGGAGGATATTGAGAAGACAATTAAGGAGTTGAATGATATGGAACACATAAATCCTAGCTCTACCCAATTTTCTTCCTATGTTGTGTTGGTTAAGAAATAGGATGAGACTTTGAGGATGTGTATTGATTATAGAACCCTTAATAAAAAAAAATCAAGAATTTCTACCCCATACCCAAGATCGACTAGTTGATAGATGATCTTAATGGTGTGGTTTACTTCCCCAATTTTGATTTATGACCATGCTATCATCAGATAAAGGTTAGAGATGAGGATGTGCACAAATAACCTTCAAGTGTCACTGTGGACACTATGAGTTCTTGGTCATGCCATTTGGGTTGACCAACACACTCACCACCTTTTAGTTAGGCATGCATTAGGTATCTATTTTATAATTGAGAAATTTTTTGCTAGTTTTATTTGATGGCATCTTGATTTCTGGTAAGACACGAGAATATCACTTGAGGCACATATATGAGGTGTTTGGCATAATAAAGTAACATTCATTTAATACCAAGGCATCCAAATGTGAGTTTGGTTTGATCAAAATATTATATTTGGGGCATAAGATTTGTGCCCACAGTGTTAGTATGGATGAGAAGATCAAGGCGATACATGATTGGCCTAAACTTAGGACTTTTCCATGTTTGAGGGAGTTCGTGGGTGTTTGTAGCTACTATAGGAAGTTTGTGAAGGGGGTTTCACAACTTGCAACCCCATTGACATATTTTATGAAGAAGTGCCCTTCTATCAAAGAACTTCAACACAAAAAACTTTTGACAAACTCAAGGAGGTAAGGAGTTCATGTCCTATTTTTCCTATTTTAAATTTCTCACTTACTTTTGTTTAGAATGTGATGCTTTAGGGGAGAGGATTTGAACAATTTTGATGCAAAATAGACACCTTATAACATTTGAGAGTAGACATATCAAGGAGATGGAGAGGAGCTTCTCTATTTATGACAAAGAGATGTTGGCCATTATGCATGCACTAGCCAAATTAAAGCAATACTTGGTTTGTGGAAAGTTTAAGGTGAAAGCAGACGATAAAAAATTAGAGTTTTTCTTCAATCAAAAGGATTTAAGTGATAGACAACAAAAAATGGGTAAGTTACAAGTCTATGATTTTGACATTGAATATGCTAGGGGAAATAATAATGTGGTGGTTGATGCACTCTCTAGGAAACCTTATTTATGTTTTATGACTGATATATTTTCTGATTGGAAGGTTTCTCTAATAATTGAATATGAAAAATATATATTTTCTATTGATATTTTGGATGGAAAATTACAAGATGACATATACAGAGTGGTTGATGAGCTCATTTTTATAAGGATATGCTGTATCTTGGTACTGGAATCAAAGGTGGAGAAAATTTTGAGGGCATGTCATGACACACCACTTTCTGGTCATCCATGGTACTATATGACATATAAGAAGACAAGGGAGAATTTCTCATAGAAGGGGCTCAAAAGTGATGTCTTGAGACATGTTAGGGACTATTATGTTTGGCAACAAAATAAAATAGAGAATATATTTTTAGTTGGTTTGCTACAACCCCTACCAATACCAAATTATAAATGAGAGACTATCTCCATGTATTTCATCACACGACTCCCAAAGGTACACGATGATGATTGTATCTAGATGTGGTTGTTGATAGACTCACTAAATATGATTATTTTCATGCTATATCCTTAGAGTATAAGGCTTCCACAAGTGGTTGATTTTTTCTTTAGAGATACTTTTGGACTTCATGGGTTGCCAATGAATATTGTTAGTGACATGGATAGTAGATTTATCAATTTATTTTGGAAAGAATTTTTTTGATTAATGTAGAGTCTAAACTAGTGTCTTGTAAACTTGGTAGAAACCACACGATTCAAAGGAATGACTAGCTAAACAATCCACTCAATATTGTAAAGAATTCATTGAATTGTCAACCAGGGTTTGTAAACTTGTGATGGTGCTGCACTACACGTGCCTTCAAAGACTCGAGGTTGCCTAGGTTATCCTATTAAAAGTATTCTACTTACTCGAAAATCACAGAAATGCATAATGGTGAAATAAGTAAATTGGCACTAATGGCAATGGGTGCCTACAAAATAACCTATAGCGGAACTAATGCTAATAGAAAATTACTAAAATTGAATTAAAACTGATCAAAACTAGTAATTGAACTTAATCTATCCTCTAGAGTACTACAAGTCAATTGAATGCATTCATGCACATGAACAATCATTACTGATAATCAAAGTATGAGAATCTATTCTAACTTCCATGCAATTTATGAAGTAAAGATAAACAAAAATAAATACTAAACATAAGTAAAAAAACTATAAATGTAGAAAAGAACGGTTACCTTGAGTGGCCTGCTCAAGTGGTTGTCTTCACTTAACAAAAACCAGATCTAAATCTTAAATTCTACGCATCCACATGAGCTTGAAATTCATTCGTTATGCATTCCAAAAGATCACATAAAATCTTGTTCAAAGATTGTATTCAAGAAAACCATTTATGAACAACCAACATGTCTGTAGATTACAACTGAAAACTAAGAAGTAATTGATAAGAAAATAATTAACCAACTAACTATCTAAAGAATCAATCGCCGACTATATACAAGCACAAGGGATTTTATTATAAACACAACTCTTAATTGAAATCATTAACTACTACTCCCTAGATATCAAAGTATGTAATTAAGATTGAATTATTCAAACTGCAACTAAAAAGAAACAAGAGTTCAAATGAGATTAAAACTCTGTAAAATAGATCTGCATGTGGAACACATAATCAGTTATCCAAAATCCTATCAAAAAAAGAATTCTTCTTCTTCAACACATTATTAATTGTCATAATGATGCATGAATAACTCCATCAGGTGTCTCCACATGGTAGTTATTACACTTAGCTTGTTCTGGCACTTCCCCTATTTCGCTATCCAAGTCCTCCTTTTGCTACGGGCTACAACTTTCAGTTGATGCAGGATACAATGTCTTCTTAAGCTACAAGAGGTTAATCCACATAACATACACACAAAGCTAACTAACATAATTAAACACATAATTCCAACCACATTTCATACATATCCACATATAAATTATGCAATGCTACTATATCATAATTATATTTCCATTACTATAATTCAGGTCCAAGGTTGTATAATAAACATAAAAATATAGAATAGCATAGGAATATATCTTAAAGGATTGTCTAATAATGTCTAAAAGCATGCATAAAAAACCAAGAAATGGACTAATAAATAGACTCATCACTCCCCCCAACTATACTTTTTCTTGCACTCAAGCAAAATACATAAGGGGTTCAAATTCTAATGCAGTGTAATCTCCCTGAGGTCCATGACAGTATCCAATCCCTTGATTTGCTTTACGTAGAACCCTCTATAAACTAAAATTCTCTTCATTCAAGTTTTCTTAGCCTCCTCACATTCCTTCATCCTATCTCTTGTCCAATGTGGGACTGGATAAAGGAGCATAGTTGGTTGGAACGTGAGTGGTATCCATTTGGTTGCTTGATAGACAACAATATACATGTACCTTTTCACTCTTTCAATAATAGTTATGAAATTATGTACTAAATGAGGTTCCTTCCTTTGTAGCTCTGGAGTCAAATTGTCCCACCTTTCGTGTACATATTTATAACAACTTTGAACTAACCCAACTACTTGTGTCTTCATTCTATTGTAGTCCTATATCCTTACCTTCATAATTTTCCTTCCCGCACCCTTGTGTTTTAGGATTTGTAACCATTCATCTACTATCTCATTAGGATCTTTGGACTCTTTCCTCACTAGAAGTGCAACTAACTTTTCTCTTTTTGCATACTCCTCTAGGAGTTCACCTCTGAATTTTTCATTTCTAAAATAGGACGCTAAAGCTCTTACCTGCAAATCCCCTACAAAAATTAAGGGATTCCATTGTGCATCCTATGAAACCACATAATTGTGCAAATAGTATTCACACAATTGGTCTTTCTCATCAAGGGTAGCATCAACAAAAACATGGAGAAATTCAAAATTGCTGCTCATAGAAACTAGTTTATTGCTAATTAGCCTGCTAAATTAAAAACTTAGGAATTTTTTTGGAGAAATAGGGCGTATGTTCTGGCTGGAGGTCTGCACCTAATAATTTGGGCAGCCTTATTTTCTATTTCTTCCATTTTGACTGCCATTTTACTCAATTCAGTGTCCTTTTTCTCCAACACTTTGGTGTGTTCTACAATTAATGTTTCTTTTTCCCTTCTCCACTTTTCTTTCTCTTGTGATAATTCATCAGTGATCTTCCATAGTTGATAACCAAGAGACAAAGTTGTGTGGTGAATTGGGGTTTTTATCATAGGAGGTTTCTGATTTCCTACTGCAAGTTCTCCATCTCCTATTTTGGTCATGGCCAGTTGTGCCAATAGGTCCAACGTTACACCATGGCCATATGTTTGTAGCTTCTCTTCTAATTCTTGTGTTTCTCTCTCTCTCTCTCTCTCTCTCTTTGTATCTCTTCTCATAACTCTGCACTAGTTCTTCCAGATGTGTAATTCTTTCTAGAGCTTCCTAAAGCTCCTTTTTGACATTTATATCCTCTGTTTCCAAAAACTATTCATTACCACCCCATGTATAATCAAAGTCTTCATGAGTAGGACTATTTGGGGTTTTATTTTATTTTTTCTTGACAATAAATGCATCTTTTGAGTTTGAATTAGAAGTGGTGGATACACACCTCTTCCTCTTTGTAGGTGTATTCAGATTTCTAGGGGTATTTCCCTTCCCTTCTAAGTCTATTTCAACCAACTTCACATCCTCTTCCTACTGTTCATTGCCCCTTATCTCTTCATCTGATGTTTCCAAACTCTCCCTTATAATACCTTGCTTTTTTAATTGGCCTGAATGCCTAGGTGTAGGTTTCTACTTTTGAAAATCCTTCTTTTTCTTCTGTGTTTTAGAAGGTGTGGATGTTCTGGATGTACTACCTCTTCTTTTCTTGGATTTAGGTGGGTTTGAGGAAGATGGGATTTCTTCTATTGCTGGTGACCTAGAATTTGGCACACTATGCTCCTTGGGATCACCTTGGCTACAGGTAGGTGAAGCCATAGGTGAGACAGGGAAACTTCCTCTTGTAGGTTCAACTTGTGGCTCTTGTTGGGAAATTGTGTCTCAACCTTGCAATTATATAAAGGTTATTGTTGATAATATAGATATATATATATATATATATATATTAACTAGTTACATCGATAGGTGTAATATACAATGGCATCATGGGGGAGGAGTGGGATGCGTGTAAACATTTTTTTGTTAACTTTTTCAGGAAACTACTAAAATGACTGACATACATTAGATAAATGATACATTGTAAATCTAGACCGTTAATTATTAGGTTTTAGATCTAATGGTGGATATTTTGTTGGCCTATTATGCCATAGAATGCAACTCTATTTTATGAGGGCATTGTATTACGACTATGGTAGAGAGATGGTGATGTATTCTAAGAGTCTGATAGCAGTTGTGTTGTTTCTTGATCTTTGAGTGGTGATACTCCTATGGGAAGCTTTCTCTGCAAGTATATTGTAATATTTGTGATTTACTGAATAATATATTGGGTAGTTTATGTAGTGTGGGGTTTTTCTCCTGAAAGGGTTTTCCCACATAAATCACTGTGTCGTGGTATGCATGATATTTATGTTTATTTCTATTTAAGTTTATGCAACTGTTAAAGACCTATAAATTTTTTACATTATTCACCTCTCAAGATTAGTGTAGGAAGTTGTTCCGCTACCTTAGCTTCCTTACAAGTGGTATCAAAGCCTGATCATCTTTGGTTTTAGTTGTGGGTTTTTGGGATTTTTGAACTAATCTAGATTTGAGTGGGAGCTTGTGCAGAAGATACTTTATGATCTTGTTGCATAAATTTTTAGATGGAAAGTTCATCAGGGAGAATAGAGGTGGATAAATTTTCTATAAATAATTTTGAAATGTGGAAACTGAAGATGGAGGATCTATTGATAGATCGAGATCTGTGGGATGCTATTGATGAGAATGTTTCAAGGCTTGTAGTTCCTACTTAGGCTAATCAATATGATGTTATGGACCATAAATCCAAGGGTCTAATCAAATTGTGCTTGGAAGACTCTATTTTAATTAATTTCCATGAGGAGACCTCTACACATAAACTATGGAAGAAGCTTGGTGAGATGTATCATGAAAAATCTTTAGTGAACAAGATTTTCTTGAGGAAGAAATTGTATTCCTTGATAATGGAAGAGGGTGGATGAATCAAATATCACTTGGAAGCATTCAATATGTTGGTGGCTTAGTTGGCATCAGTTGGTGTCAAAATGGATGAGGAGGAAAAATGTAAGATCTTGCTTATTTCTTTGCCTGATTCATGGGATTCTCTTGTTATGGCTATCGGGAGTACTTCTATTATTTTGAAGAATGAAGATGTGGTGGGCTCTTTTCTTTTTGAAGAGATGAGGAGGAAAGTATCCATCATTGCCAAGGAGGCCCTAAATGTTCAAGGAAGACCTAAGGAAAAAGGCAAGAAGAATGAGAAACCCAAAAAATTCAAGTCTAGGGGGAGATCTAAATTTGTTGGAATTGTGGTAATCTTGGACATGTTCGTAAGGAATGCAAAGAAGAAAAGAAGAAAAAAAAAGAAATTTGATTATGATTATCTATGTGAGAAGGAAGACAATGATGCATTGATTGCAACTTTGGAAACTTGCACAGGTAATGATGCATGGTTAATTGAATTAGGTGTTGTAACAACAAATACCCATATTGTAATAAGATCCATAAAAAAAAAAGTTTCATACAATTGATTTGCATTGCTCAGATTTATCATCATAATGAGTAAGAAATTACTCCAATGGTTATACTCATAAGAATGAAACAAATAATTGCATAATGAAGCAACACTTGCTATTAAACTTGCATATGAACATTCTATCATAGCACTTAATCATTCATAGAGTTTGGGCATGATAATATCCATAACATGATCATATATCATTCATAAAATACACGTACTTGCAATATAGGTTATTTATAATAACCTTAGATAATATTACCCATTCACAAGTGGAAAGTAAGCTACACATAACTAGATTAGTATAACATGCTCTTTCATATCATGTAAATGATTTTTTTTTTGGTTTGTTATTTGAATCTTTAGATCACCATTTTTCTTACCTCTTCAAGAATGGTTAATTGTTATAGCACCAATTTATTACCTCAATCCATGCCTTTCTTTTTCAATTGTTTAAAAAAAAAGCATATATTCTTCCTTAGATGAGAACCACACTATCTCATTTAAATTTTTATGCAATTTTGCACAAAAGTATAAATTCTTATCATACATGCCTTCTCATATGTGACACTATAAATGTGTTCTTCTAGATCATGCATGAATGCTAACATGTGACCTAAAGAGCCAATGAATATTTTTTTTTATCTTTAATCATGTGACCTAGACAATATGTTCATCTCATCATTCATGCCTACTCGCATGTGACCTAGACAATATGTCCATCTTGTCACAACATGTGGGAAATCTATGCTATCATGAAGTAACTGACACTTGCAACTTATTTAATGCTTTCTAGCACAAATATCTATGCAAATGCCCTTTTACTCATGAAGTGACTCAAGATTTTTCCAAAGCATTTTATTCTTTATTTACACCCTTAGGATAACCTAGGAGTGACTTAGCATCTTTCCAACACATGCCCCTCTTTTATAAGAAATCACAATTATGCTCATCTTACCATACATACTTTCTTGTACTTTAACATATTTCAATAGTTTCATGGTATTTGTTGTTCATAACCAAACCATAATTCCTCCTGGTTCACCATCAATGATGATGTCATACTAGGCATCTCATAAACAAAAAAATCAACATCATCTTGAATAATCATATCAAATGAACTTGTCAAGACTCTAAAGTAATGAAATCTCAAACACACTAAATCCATAACATCACCATTGATAGTGAACTAGGGAGGAATTATGGTTTGGTTATGAACAAAAAATACCATGAAACCATTCAAATATGTTCAAGTACAAGAAAGCATGTATGGTAAGATGAGCATAATTGTGATTTCTTATAAAAGAGGGGCATGTGTTGGAAAGGTGCTAAGTGGCTCCTAGGTTATCTTGAGGGTGTAAATAAAGAATAAAATGCTTTGGCCAAAGCTTGAGTCACTTCATGAGTAAAAGGGAATTTGCATAGATATTTGTGCTAGAAAGCATTAAATAAGTTGCAAGTGTTAGTTACTTCATGATAGCATAGATTTCCCACATGTTGTGGCAAGATGGACATATTGTTTAGGTCACATGTGAGTAGGCATGAATGACAAGATGAACATATTGTCTAGGTCACATGATTGAAAGATAAAAAAAATTATTCATTGGCTCTTTAGGTCACATGTTAGCATTCATGCATGATAGAAGAACACATTTATAGTGTCACATATGAGAAGGCATGTATGATAAGAATTTACACTTTTGTGCAAAATTGCATAAAAAATTAAATGAGATAGTGTGGTTCTCATCTAAGGAAGAATAAATGCTTATTTTTCTAAACAATTGAAAAAGAAAGTCATGGATTGAGGTAATAAATTGGTGCTATAACAATTAACCATTCTTGAAGAGATAAGAAAAATGGTGATCTGAAGATTCAAATAACAAAATAAAAAAAATTCATTTACATGATATGAAAGAGCATGTTATACTAATCCAGTTATGTGTAGCTTACTTTCCACTTGTGAATGGGTAATATTATCTAAGGTTATTATAAATAACCTATATTGCAAGTACACACATTTTATGAATGATATATGATCATGTTGTTATGGATATTATCGTTCCCTAACTCTATGAATGATTAAGTGCTATGATAGAATGTTCATATGCAAGTTTAATAGCAAGTGTTGCTTCATTATGCAATTATTTGTTTCATTCTTATGAATATAACCGTTGGAGTAATTTCTTACTCATTATGATGATAAATCTGAGCAATGCAAATCAATTGTATGAATTTTTTTTTTTTGATGGATCTTATTGTAATATGGGTATCTGTTGTTACATATGGTATCAAAGCTTTGGGTTCAACACTAGGGCCTAGAGTCTACTATGTTACAATTTCCTTTCTTAAGAGTTTGGAACAAATATTAGAAATGAGGTTATTGTTAACACTTAAATTTGCACCCTGTTGAATTTAGAATTCAACAATTTAGTGAAACATGGGAATGATCCCACTTTGAATGAGATCAAACCTCCGGAGAAGGCCGGCTTCCTAACTGGTTATCACCTAACTAGAGATTTTTGAGAGGAAAAAGGAGAAGGATTTACTTGAATGAAGTACTAAAACTTAAAAGGAAAATGGGTGATGCACCAAACTGACAAGGACAATGAATATCTAGATTTGCATACACTTGGTTCAAATTGATAGAAATTAAGTTTGCACAACCTATCTTAACATGTCTCTGCATAAGTAATTCACTAAGAGAATATAATGCATTAACCAACAAAGGGAATGTAAATTTGACAGTTGAAAGTTATATGCATTTTAACACACTATTAGTAACTTGCATGGACATGCTATTTGTAGAAAGGGTATAAAAATAAGAGATAAAGTTATAAGGAAACAAAGATAATTCCATGAATAACTTGATTAATCTTTTGAAACATACACAAAACTGCAATAACAAGAGGGAAAAATTTCATTACCATATGTCTCCAAGGTATATACTGTATTTCACTTCCAAAGGAGTTACAAAAGCATGCAAAATCTATAAAAAAGGACTGCAAGAGTCACTTTCTCTAAAAATTGCATAATCAAGAACTGATTACAAAATGATCCCAAAAAATGACTAAGTAAGCAAGCTCCACTAAAACAGGTTCTAGAAACCTCATGGGTCAGATGGCTTCAAAAATCCAAAAATATAGCAACTATATCTTCTCAAAAAGAGCTCATATGGATGAAAAAGTCATTCAAGACTTAATCAAACCATAAACACTTCTAAAAATGCTCAAAATGGAAATAAATAGCCTATATTCTCTCAACAAAATGATGAATCATCCCTAAATTTTCTCCCCCTATTGGAAAACAAATTCCAACTTCCCAAGATGCCCTCCAAGTCATAAATACAAATATATCCTCATCCCTTCATGGCTTAGTCAAATGCACACATGCTTCTATTCTTTTTGCATTCAAAAGGTAATGCTTAAATTAAATGATTTATAATTTATTATTTAAATTATAAGCATTTTACAATATGTAGAGTAAATGAAAAAATAAAAAATCTTAACTCTCCATGTATATGATATAGATAACTTACAAAGTCACAAGATAGTGAAATGGAAAACATAAGGGAAAGAACTAAAAGATTATAAAACCCTCTAAGGCATTTTAAAAGAAATAAGGTCACGGGTCAAATAATTTAGCATTTGATTTTTTAAAAAGAATGGAAAAAATGCCATTATCCATCGACATTTTAGGGTTAGCAACCCTAAATCAAAAGACAAAGACAAAATACTCATTTCATTTATCTTGGAAACTTTTTGGAAGGAACCTAGCTGCGACCAAGCCAGGGTTTCATGAAGGATCTGAAAACACTTCATGGAAAATTTTGGAGCACATAGTGGTTTCCTTCATAAATCTTGCACCCAAAAAGCAACATCAACCTTGGGTAAGCTTTCTACAGTAAAATCTGCACCATTCTTCAATCATTATTTGCAAGTAACTTACTGTGTTGAGATTTTCCTAGTTGAAAATGATGAAGATACTTCAATTTATTTGTATATTTTCTTGTGACTTTGCTCAATCTGACCATGGTTCGACCTTAAGGCTTTCTTGATGTTTTTTCTGTGAAAGAGAAAGATGAAGTTTTCTTCCAAAGAACTCCTTCTAGGTTTTCAAAACCTGTGTCTTTTGTTCATGCATTATTGTTTTGTAAGAAAATAATGCAAAACTATTTTCTCCTGTTTTCTTTAAACTTGGACTAGTTGCGACCTTATGAATTCTCTTATGGGTTTCTCCAGGCCACGACCATGTTTGTGAGTCTTTTGTACATTTTACTAGGTTTTAAAACTCCAAATGGCCGTGGCTGTGGGCCATTTCTGAGAGTTTCATTTCAAATGATATTCTGTCCATTTACTTGAAACCCAAATAATGTTATGCCATTCTAACTAAAAACCACTAGCCGTTGAAGAAATACAAGTAGTAATAGAAATAACACTATTTATTTCTAGACAGAGGAAAAATACTTCTTTCTCATTGTATCTTATTATTTCCATGTTCTTTATTGAAGAAACTGTGTCATTTCTATAAAATAGATGAGGTATCTATGTTCTCCATGCCACGACCATCTTTTATATTCCCTGTGATGATTACTCTGGCTTGAAACTTAAAACACCAAGTAGGTCTATATATACTATGAAAACTAAGTTCCTCTCATGTAGAATTCATTTCATTTTATGTATAACGGTGATCCTTACAAAATGATTAAATGCCACTTCACAGTATAGGTATGAAAGATTATGTGCATTCTTTCCATTCCTTTAAAAGTACCACCTATACAAGCTTGCAAATCAAAAACTTGTGCAGTGGCATATGTGCTTTATACCCAGATTTTCTGCTCTTTAAAAAAAATCCCTCACCCGACCTATAATGACCAACTATTCTTCTTACTGTCATAAATGCTTTGAAACATCATGGCACCCAACACTATAATCCGAGTTGTGAATTTTAGGCTAATAATGTTTCAAAGGAACTTCCTTCATATAGAGACACATTTGCTCATAAAATAACATGAGTGGTCAATAGATAATTCACAAGTTTGATGACTTGAAGCAGATTTGTAGAATACCTCTTTACTCATTTTGATAGATTTTCATGATCTCACCATCTCTTAATGTACTGTGTATATTTATTGTACTGGTTTCATGAGATACTATCCCACATTTTATTTTTTTCATATTCTATAACTACTGCATTTCATCATGACAACTCCTCAACATCCTATAATAGTTCATATGTTCTGTTTCTCATCATGTGAGTTTCTCTGCATTTGAAAATGAACCTATTATCAAAATAGCACTATTCTTTCAAAGGTTGAGAGTCCTTGATCTTGACCTAGATTTATTATCCTTTGAATTCTCTTGAATTCTGAAACCTATATCACTTAATCATTTTTGTCTTTTCGTAATTGGAGATCCATGACACCAACTAGTAGAGCGATTTGCACTACCTTAAAGTCTTTGCAAGGTGAAACTGAGTTATTGGAGTCTTGTTTCCAATGAGATGATATGATCTTTTAGACATTATGTCAAATAGTTCCTTATGCTTAGCTTTTAGATACTGTAATCCCATTGAGTATTCATTATCATTTATGACAGTGAATCTATGAATTTCATACTTATGAATGATGAGTATATCCTCAATTGTATTACATTGTCATGAAAATCTTGACAAGTTAATCTGATCATAACACAAACTGCAAACACGCTGGGATCAACCCTTGTGGAGCCACATTTATCCCACGTGTAATAAGTTTGAATAAAACAAAGACATGATTACACCTGTAGCTGCACATGAATCAAACAAGTTAGAAAAACCCAGGATATGAATGTTTGTTTAATGCAGATTGAGATTTGTATATATGTGCATAGGTAAGTGATCATGTATGGTATGTAACCTTTCATTGCTTAGAGCACTACTCTAACACATTGCTTTGAATTAATACAGGAAACAAGAGTACACGAGATAGGAAGGACAAGTCAACTCGGGCAACAATTGGACAAGAAGACACAACAAAACTAGTCATTCTCAGGCAATGACTGGTTACCCTCCCTACATGCACATTCTTTTCTTCATTTAATTATTCATGTATATGTCTATCTTGATTTGCATTGGATATGCAAAAGTTAAACTCACAACCTGTGTGAGTAAAATGAACATTTCTACATTCACATTCAATAAAGATTACTTTTTCAAAAGAGATTTGCAAAATCTTTCTTATGTTTCATGCATTTGTATAGATGCAATGATTTAAATTTCTGCAATCTTTTAAGTTATTTCATTTGTACACATGAATGCAATGTAAGGGAGATAGAAAATGTACCGTTTTCTTTTAGATATCAACGGGCTCTACCTGATTGAGCCATAGGTAAAAATATGGTAACGGTTATATCTAGAATGAGTTAGACACTTATTATGTCCTAGATGGTTTAGTATGGGAACCAAGTAAGGAAAATATGATCAATGACTAGAAGATTGTAATCTTGAATCAAATTGATATAGGATCCACAAAATGTTTTATAGACCCTAGAGTAGTTAATAAATTGCCTAGAAAAGCTAGTCCTATGATGAAATATTGGATGGTTCAATATGACAACCAAGATGAGAGGAAGGTAGACCACTGTTTGGCCTACAGTGAATTAGAGCTTCCAAGATTCACCACTCAAGTGAATTTGTATGTGGCCCCCTTAAGTTCATATGATGTAATCTCGGGAATTAACTAGTTGGCGCATCATAAAGCCACAATTAATTGTTTGGATAAGATTGTATTATGCTTGGATGATTTTGGGAACCCAGTTCAAATATATGGTATTCAAAGACCAATTAGCCAGGTTAGAAATTTTTTTGCTATGCAAGTTAAAAGGGCCCAGAGGAAGGGATGCATCTTCTATGCCATTCATGTTGAAGAGATAGAAAGTGATAAGACTCCATCATTGGAGGATTATCCTATTCTTCAATAATTTTGAGATATATTTCCTAAAGAATTACTAGGACTACCACCTAGAAGAGAATTTGATTTTTCTATTGACTTCTTACCTGGGGTTGAACCGCAATCTAAGGCCCCATATAAAATGTCAACTAGTGAGCTATATGAAATGAAGATTCAACTTCAGGAATTGCTAGATAAAGGTCTAATAAGACCAAGTGTGTCACGATGGGGAGCGCCAGTGCTTTTTGTCAAAAAGAAGGATAACACACTTCGAATGTGCATAGACTACCAGATGCTCAATAAGTTGACTATAAAGAATAGGTATCCTTTACCTAGAATTAATGATATTTTTGACTTAATGAAGGGACCTGCAGTCTTTTCCAAAATTGACTTAAGATCATGATACCATCAATTAAGAATTAAAGAGGAGGACATCCCCAAGATTGCCTTTAGAACTCGATATGGACATTATGAGTTCACTGTTCTTCCCTTTGGTCTTACAAATGCTCCAACAACCTTCATGAATTTAATGAATAGTATTTTCAAGGACTCTTTGGAATTTTGGATTTACACTTGGTAATGCATGAGTTTAAAACTTTAGAGGGCCTTTTCAAGAAAATATATGCTATTTGGAGGGGAAGGATATGGAACAAAAAGAAAGGAAAGGATGGGAGGTTGCAGGAAAAGTGGGAGCTATTTTAGCTTCAATACCACATGCCATTGTGGCTGCTTTTCTATGTTTTAGGTGGGTAATTCTACATGCCATTGTGTTGCTTTTCTATATTTTATGTCGGCTATACTTGCAGCACTGGGGCTATGGAGTTTCACCAGCTATAAATTCATCTATTCCAAGCTATTCTCTACCTTATATAATGGCTTCACATGGAATAGAGTGCGTATTCCATTTATTTATTTATTTCAAATGTTAGAAATTGTTTTACAAAGCATTGGTGAAGTAATGATCCACGTTTCTTGTAAAAGGCATAAGATAGGAAAATTGTCACATACATATATCTTTCCATTCTTTTGTAGAAGTACCTTTGCTATACATTTCTTTGGGAATAAAGTTGAGCATTCTTTTATCTCATCTTATACAACTCTTCATATATACCTATTATCTATCTTCTAGAACCTAGACTATTAAGATTGATACCCCCTCAAACTGATGGAAAAAAAATCGAATTAATCAAATTGTTGAAGACTTGCTTAGAACCTATTGAATGGACTAGTAATACAAGTGGGAGGAGTACTTTCCTTTAGTTGAGTTTTCCTACAATAATTCCTTCCAATTTTCTCTAGGCATGTCACCCTTTGAGGCTCTTTATGGCAGAAAATGTCATACTCCTATCATCTGGGACAAATTGAGGATAGAATAATTGTTGGCCCTGATATGTTGAAGGAAATGGAGGAGAAAATGAAGGTAATTAAGAGCATATTAAAGGAAGCTTCAAACAGGAAAAAAAGTTATGCAGATAAAAATAGAAGCTTCAGGGAATTCTCCATGGGGGATAAAGTTTTTCTAAAAGTAAAACTTCAAAAAAAGCTCTATTTCTTTTGGAAAATCATCTAAACTTGCTCCTAGATATGTGGGGCCTTTTGACATCCTGGAAGTTATAAATCTAGTTGCCTACAGATTGGCTCTACCCCCAGCTCTTTCTCAGATTCATAATGTGTTTCATGTTTCTTATCTTAAACCATATCATCCAGATGCTTCTCATATTCTTGATTGGCAGGATTTGTAGGTTCAGGATCCGGGGTTGCTTATAGTAGAACCCCTATGAATCCTTGAAGAACACATCATTCAGTTTCACAACAGAGAATTGGTCCAATGCAAAGTTCAGTGGGACCAATATTTTGAAGATAGTGCTACATGGGAGGATGTTGTAGAAATGCAACGCCTATATCCTCATCTATTTTGATATGTTGTTTTGATTAAATACTTCTGTCATCAGGATGATGACTATATTCAGAGGGGAGGGATGTCACAACCCTACTTGTGACCCAACCCTAATTTTGTATTGACATGTTGATGTAGATGTTTAACTGAATTTGGAGCTTGACCCTTTGAAACTTCTTAAATTTGGAGTTCACATGATGCTTGTCCCAAGACAATATGATTTATAATATCAACCATTGTATGCTTCATTTCAACTAGATATTAAAAGATGATTCCTGAAAATTTAAGTTGGGATCCCTCTTGAATGCTAGGAAAATGCAATTTAAACAATAAATGTTGGTGCCTCATTGGCTAGCATTCTTTTGTTTAATTACATGCTAAGAGTTACAAGATGCTTATTTGTGAATGACTCAAGTAAACTTGTGTGTCAAGGACAAGGTTATGATATTTTACTTCCTTTAACACGCACATTGAAGATCCAATAGTGCTATTAATGTATGGGTTTTACTTTCAGATATAAAGTTCTGAAAAGTTAGAAGTTGCACATGGATAGTGGATAAAACTCTCAAGCTCAAGTTATTTTATCTTACCCAATTATACCTTGAAGATTTTGAATGGTCAAATAAGTTGCTACTATTTATTTAGGTAGTCTAGCTACTAATTTGAAAATTTTATTAACCAAGATATTCATAAGAATGGCCAATGGACTTTCTATGTCAACTTCTGGGATGGAGCAAGTGAGCTGAGTTGCAGAGAAAACTGCTCACACATGTTTTGGTTCCCTTTAAAATGCCTTATGGGTTTTGTTGTCTATTATCTCCCCTTTCCAGAACATATTCAACTTTTAAATTTAGATAAGGGAAATGGAAGTTATGATTGTTTAAATGCTTCCCTTTTTGCTGCAATCAACAGATTAAAATTTGCAAATTGATTTAGATGATGTAGTCACAAAGGTAATGGTAAGTATCATTACTGGTATGAGTATGGCTAAATTTTATTTATTTATATATAAATTTAAAAATTATAAGGAAGGGTTCTATGCTTAGGAATTAATAAATGAGGAAATAAGACCTTTGGTTCCTAAATCACCTAGTAGTGAGTGGGTTTAGGGAACTTGTTGATTATGGAGTAACCTTCTTGGCATACTAATTAGTGAATGCTATTGCCTTGAAATTATATAATCGGAACTAATGTTAATTTGAGAGTTTTCTTTTGGCTATTTCTTTTTGACCACCATGTAGAATGTCAAGATATCATAATGAAGATGATTAGACATTTTGTGCTATAAACATTATTGTCATTGATTATCATTAATAAGTGCATTTCTTGGTCAAAATACATTATCTTTTATAATTTGTCTATCAAGGGGATTGTTCTTGAATTTATGATGCATGGGAATATAGGCTTAGTAGGCATAGTAGGTCATTAGTGGTTCTCATAGTGAACTAGATTCCATCATGTATGTTGGCCACACTTTGCTAGATCCTTTGTGATGGGCCGAGCTTTTCTAGTGGAGTTGCACATGGAAGCTATTGCTTCGTGGTAGGGTGGATATCACTTTGATGATGCTCTCTCTCTTCCTTTCACTTTAAGATATAGAAGTAAATGGTGTAGGTTCTATAATGCAAATGATGATATATTGTTTATTGTGTGTCTTATTGATTGAGTTGAATAAATAACTCTTACTTAATTGCTTATCATTCCCATTTACAATATTATAGCATGAATAGTTGTGTAGTGTATGGATTCTATATTTAGATTATTGCATTTTTCATCCATTTGGTTTAAAGGGATGTATACCAGTATTTATACTATATATTGATTTAGTTTTATGGTCATATTGAGTATTGTAATGGATTATGATAATGGTAAAAAATATGGTATCATTTCATATGAAAAGAAAAGTTTAAGTGAATGCTTTACTTCCCCAAGATTAGATCTACATTATCTTCGTATTATTCACTAATTACCATACTTTATTAGTGATTGGTTGGGTAGATGTTACATATGGTATCAAAGAAAGTGTGTCACCATCTAACAAGGATTAATAAAAAATGATTGATGGTGTGTTTCATATCCCTGGATTAGCATGAAATTTGTTATCTGTAAGCAAACTAATAGATGCAGTTGTGCAGGTATTATTTTCTGATGCATGATGCAAGATGGTTAGAGGTGCTATGGTGATTACTAGAGGTGTTAGATATGACACATTGTATAATATTGATGCATGCACTGTTGAGTACAATTGTACTTATGTGAAAAGAAAGTCTATGGAAGAAGTGAGGGTTTCACCTTTAGTAGATGATCATGACTTTTGGGTACCAAAGGGTGCTCTTTCTTTTGAAACAAAGTTACTTGCAGAGAAAACTATGTTATGGCACCAAATACTTGGCCACATTGAAGAAAAGGGTCTAAGGAGCTTGAAAAATAAAAACCTTGTTGAAGGTTTGTCTGATTGTAATCTTGAATTCAATTTTTGTGAGCACTACATCTATGGAAAAAAAACCACGTTCAGTTTTACTCAAGTTCTCATGAATCTTGTGGTGTCTTGGATCTTATTCATTTTGATGTGTTTGGTCCTATAGATGTTCCTTCGTTTGGTAAATCCACATATTTGTTTCATTTATTGATGATTATAGTAGGACATGGGTATATTTTCTAAAGAGTAAATATGAAGTTTTCAGTCAATTTAAAGAATTTAAAGTAATGGTTGAGTTGAAAACTAGAAAAAAAAAATGTTTGAGGATTGATAATGGTGGTGAATTTTTATCTAATGATTTTGATAGATTATGTAAAGATTGTGGTATTCATAGAAAAAAGACAACTTTGTATTCTCCACAATATAATGAAGTTGTAGAAAGAATGAATAAGACACTGATGGAGAAGGCTAGGAGTATGTTAAGTGGTGCTGGCCTAGAACAAAGGTTTCGGGCTGAAGCTGTTTCCACTTCCCGTTACCTAATTAATAGGTCTCCTACATCAGCTCTTGTTGATAAGATGTCTATAGAGGCATGGTCGGGTCGCGAGTCTTCATTAAGAAATCTTAGAGTTTTTGGTTGAGGCATATGCAAATGCGCCAAAGGAGAAGCGAACAAAGTTGGAGAACAAGGCTATGAAATGTATCTTCATTGGATACAATTATGGTGTGAAAGGATACAAGCTTTGGGAACCTATTGTAAAAAATGTAATATATAGTAGAAGTGTTATTTTTAGAGAAACTAAGCCTTCTTTTGTTACATTGTAGCCAAAACAAAGTAAACAAGAAGATGTGATTCAATTTCCTTCTACACCTGAGAAAGTTGAATCAAGGCCCAAGGACAAACAAGAAGTTGAGGATAGCTCATCTAGCTCTAGATCTTTAGAAGAGGAGGAAGAACCTCCAACTCAACTTGTTCGTAGGTCTACAAGGAATAGAAAACCACCTGAAAGGTATACAAATGATGATTGGAGATGTATTTTTTCTTTGAATACTAACATGGATGAACCCAAATTTGTAGAAGAGGCTTTAGGTATGAATGATGCAAAATCCTAGAAGATTTCTATGGATGAAGAAATGGCATATTTGAAAAAGAATGATACATGTGATCTTGTACCATTTCCTGAAGGACGAAAGCCTGTTGGTTGCAAATAGGTGTTCAAGAAAAAGATTGCTTCAGATGGAGGTATTGAGAAGTACAAAGCAAGGTTGGTTGCTAAGGGTTACTCTAAAGTTGAGGGTGTTGATTATGGTGACATATTCTCTCTTGTTGCAAAAATGACATCCATTATATTTTTTCTTTCTATTGCTACTGCTTATGATTTAGAGGTTGAGCAATTAGATGTGAAAATTGCTTTCCTTGATTGTGACTTGGAGGAGGATATTTATATTACACAACCAGAGCACTACATGGTGAAAGGTAAAAGTAAGTTGGTTTGCAAATTGAAGAAATCTTTGTATGGCTTAAAACCGAGTCTTAGGACGTGGTATCGGAAAGTTGACACATATGTGTTAAGTTTGGGATTTGAGAATTATAAATCAAATTATTGTGTTTATTATAAAACTAATGGTGATCATTTCTTGTTTATTGCATTATATGTTGATGATATGTTATTTATTGGAAAAGGGAAAGGTATGATTTCAAAAATGAAATCTCAACTTGCTACTAAATTTGAAATGAAAGATCTTGGTGCAACTAGGCACATTCTTGGGATGGAAATTAATAGAGATAGAGTGAAAAAAAAGCTATAGATTGGCCAAATTAAGTATGCCAATTCAATTTTACAGAGATTTAACATGTAGGATTGTAGACCATTGTGTGTTCCCCTTTCTGTTGGAACAAAGCTAGCTATCTTAGATTGTCCAACATCTCCATCAGAGATGGAAAACATGAGAAAAGTTCCTTACTAGAGTGTAATTGGAAGTTTGATGTATGCTATGGTTTGTACTAGAACAGACATTTCCCAAGCAATGGGAGTTCTTTCTAGATATATGTCTAATCCTGGTAGAGTTCATTGGGATGCAGTTAAAAGAGTCTTCAGATATTTGTGTGGTACCTTAGATTATTCCTTTTGTTATCATATTAATGTGACTGAAGATGAAATTTCCTTTGATATTCATGGTTATGTGGATTCAAACTGGATAGGTGATATTGATAGCAGGCGATCCACTAGTGCCTATGTGTTTACTTTATTTTGTGGTGCAATCAGTTGGATGAGTAAGCAACAAGTTGTGGTTGCTTTGTCCACTATTGAAGCAGAGTATATGGTAGCTACTCATGCTTGTAAAGAATTCATTTGGCTTAAGATACTGTACTCAAATATTAGAATAAAACAAGGTGTAGTGATAATTTATTGTGATAGACAAAGTGCAATATGTCTAGCCAAGAACCCAACATTTCATGCTAGGACCAAGCACATTGATGTACAATATCATTTTGTTAGAGATATGGTTGAAGATGGCAGGGTGAAGTTGGTTAAGGTAGAGACTTTGATAAATATTGCTGATTCTTTAACTAAGCCTGTGAGCACAAAGAAGTTTAGATGGTGTTCAAAGATTATGGACCTTTCAAACCCTTGTAATTAAGAGACAATGTTTACTCCCTCTTGTTGCTCTTGCAAGGTGTTCGACAAATGAGAGATTTGTTGGGAAATTGTGTCTCAACCTTGCAATTATATAAAGGTTATTGTTGATAGGATATATATATATCCTAGTTATATTGATAGGTGTAATATACAATGGCATCATGGGGGAGGAGTGGGATGTGTGTAAACAATTTATTGTTAACATTTTCAGGAAACTATTAAAATGGTCGACATACATTAGATGCATGATCATTGTAAATTTAGACCATTAATTATTAGGTTTAGATCTAATGGTGGATATTTTGTTGGCTTGTCTTGACCCAAAATGTAACTCTATTTTATGAGGGCGTTGTATTACGGTTGCAGTAGAGAGATGGTGATGTATTTTGAGAGTTTGATAGTAGTCATGTTGTCTCTTGATCTTTGAGTGGTGATACTCTAGTGAGAAGCTTTCTCTGCAAGTATATTATAATCTTTGTGATTTATTGAATAATATATTGGGTGAATTTTGAAGTGTGAGGTTTTTCTCTCGAAAGGGTTTTCCCCACGTAAATCACTATGTCATGGTATGCATGATATTTATGTTTATTTATGTTTATATTTATGTAACTGTTAAAGACCTATAAAAGTTTTGCATTATTATCCTCTCAAGATTAGTGTAGGAAGTTGTTCCACTACCTTAGCTTCCTTAAAACTCTAGGGTTCTAGGTACTGTAGGCGCCTCAAGTAGACTATTAATATCTTGACAATTCACAAAGTCTTCCCAGGAGATCTGGGGATATTGAATTATCAAGCTCTGTTTTGCTAATAGGGATATTAAACAATGATGTGATAAAGTTGTATCACTCTATTTCCTTTGGTATTCAGATGCCATCCTTTTTAACATATTGTAGAGAAAATTGGGTACATTTACTAGCCTATTATGGCGAAGACTAAGTAATTTGAAATGCATACTATATAGAAGATTCTATCTACCATCACAAGTAAGGCATCTAATAACATAGGAAACATAGTTGGCCCAAATCCATGGAAGAGAAATTATTTTTGTACCTTGAGACGACGAATCTAAATTTTCTCCTCGCTCACATAATTCCTCTCTTGTAGCCACTACATCTGCTCAAACTGGAAACTTTGCTCTAGTCCTAGGAAAACTAGATACTTGTGCAATTGCTACTTTAGATGATTCTACTGACAACCCTTTTACCATTGCTTCATCATGTTCCAAAGTGGTTGCAAATCTCCTTGTTATGTCATTGTCAAATTCTACCAGCTTTAGAAAGTAATCTAGCCAACCAAATCTTGTGAAGACAAGAAATACCATTACATCTAATATCTTCTTGTGTGCCAATGACTATCTCCTAATAACATCACCTCCCATTGGTGAATCTATTTACCTCTGCTCAATATTCTAACCTTAGAAATTCATATCAATTTTCACTTTACCACCTCAAACCCTTCTCTTACTATGCTATTTTCACATGCACTCTTCACTACAACTATATTGTAACTACAAATCCCTCTTTTCCTCTGTATCATCTTAAAATTTGGTTTGACTGAGCTCAGGATCATAGATTGTAGGAAATTGGAAATTGAATTAACAACAAAAAGGTGGATGCAAATTAGGAAAAAAGGGTTTGCATGTCATGTCTATTTGTTTGCATTTGACTTTAGGTGGTGAAAAAATGAAAAAACTGCCTGATATTGTAGCCCCCCCCCCAACTTAAGGTTTGAAGTGATCTCACTTCAACTTGTGATAGGAGAAGGTATTATGAGAGAATATGGAAATAAGTGTAATGAATATATCACATGCTTAATTTAATATGAAAATACATAATGGAAGCATTGAGAAATCCATGAAAATTATGGTAATGTACTTTGCATACCTATCAAAGGTGATTAATTGAATGCTGCATGTGTGACATGAATAAAATGTATCCGTAGGATAATTTGATGTGGTATTAAGTAATTGCAGGTGAATGGATGATGAGGTGGAAAATTTAATATAATAAAATGAAATAGAAAGATGATGGTTAGTGATGTGATAGTTCAAATGCTTAAAATTTGAATTGGCAACATGAAATAAGATAAGCAAGCTATAGGTACTTATTATGATAAGACGAATATTGCATGTGTGAGAGAAATGAGGTGAAAAAGGCGTGAACTACAATTAATGTGGTGCCATTTTTTTTGAAATTTCTTGCTAGACAACACTGCAGGTACCTTCGACATCAGGTCCCATTTGATTTGTGACAACTTTTGTGCTATAGGTCCCTACTGCAACAGGGCCCTTACCGAATGTTGATAGTTGTATATATAAGATAGGTACCTTTGAAAAAAGTATGTACATCATTGTAACTGTGTTGTGTGTGCATGTGAGGTGAAATAAGAAATTAGAACTAAGTGATCTCAGAGGTTGAGCTATGTAGCACAACCATTGAGTCACCTGAAGAACTTGGTACTTCTATTGTTTCTGAGTCATCATTTTATGTTTTAAAATCTGTATCTAGATCACTTTGAGTACCATACTGCTGAATGAGAGAAAGAATGGAAACTTCCTTTTGTACTAGTTTTTTGTTGAGTTTCAATCTGTGGCCATTGACTAGGAGAGAAAACCTTATTGCATCTATGATGTGCAATTTTATTGCTCCATTAGGGAAGACATGGCTGGTCTCATAAGGTCCCAACCACTTGGATTGGAGTTTCCCTTTAAAATCCTTATATCTTGAATCATACAATAAGGCCTAGTCTCTTAAATTATATTCCTTTGTCTTGATTTATTGGTCATGCCACTTTGTCCTTTGGTGTTGTACTATTTCAGTGTGATGGATTGCTTCCATCCTGATTTCATCCAGCCCAATTAAGTGGTGTAACCTCTCCTTTTAAGCTATTGTGAGATCTATGTCCAAATATACTTCTGATCTTAATGTATTGTACTCAAATTCTATTGGGAGGACTCCTATTCTTCCATATACTAGCTCATAGGATGTGAAACTAGTTGTTGTTTTCTAGGTTGTTTTGTATGGCCATACTGCTTCTAATAATCTAGCAATCCAATCTTTTCTATGTAATTGCACTGTATTAGTTAGAATACTCTCAATTTCTTTGTTGGTAACCTCCACTTGGCCATTGGCTTGAGGGTGATAAGCTGTTGAATTTTTGTGCCTAATTTCATATTCTTCAACTAATTTGGTAATGAGGTCTGAAGTGAATTGTGGACCCTACTCCATACTTAGTAAAAATGTGCTCATACAAGAATTTAGCCACATTTCCATCTTTGACAAACTATAATTTATTCACTTCTATCTATTTAGTTAGATAATCAGTGCAAATTAGAATGTACTCCTTATTGTTAGAAGTAGGTGATATTGGCTCAATAAAGTCTAGAATTTGTCAAAGGGAGCGAGTGTTAACTATGGCTGTAATGGAATTTCATCACTCCTTGTTGGCTTACCCATTCTTTGACATCTATCACAACTCCTTGTATATTTGATAGAATCCTTTTGTAAAGTTGGCCAGTAGTAACTAGTTGTGAAGATTTTGAATGTTGTTCTTTTTGTTGCAAAGTGACCCCCACATGGTTCATCATGGCAAGTCTTCATGATATATCAAAGATCTCATCTTCCCTTATTCACCTTCTCATGATATTGTCAAGGCCAGTGTAGAACAGTTAACCAGATATGCAAGAGTATGGAAAACACTCATGTACCAATTGTCTCTTCTCCCTTGGAGAAAAGTGTGGTGGAATCTGCCCTGTCACTAAATAGTTTGTAGTGCCAACATACTATGGCATATGTATATTAAGAGAAAACAAGTGCTCATATGGAAATGAGTCATCCACTACTCCTATTGATTGTGTTGGAAACCTTGATAGAAAATTTTCTACTACATTAGCCTTATCAAGTTTTTCCACTATTGTGATATCAAACTCTTGTAGAAGTAGTAGCCATCTAACTAACCTACCCTGTACTATCAGCTTGTTCATTAAATATCTGATAGTTTTATAGTCTGCATGGACAAAAACTACATAATTGGTGATGTAATGCCTGAATTTATTGATGGAATACACTACAAATAACATATCCTTCTCTATATAGTATAATTTAGCTCTGCTCCTTGAAGATTCTCGATAATGTATTAAATTGCATATTTTTTGTTACCTTCTTTTTGACCCAAAACTGCTCCAATAGAAAAATTTGAAGCATCAATATGTATATGGAAGGGTAAGGTCTAATTTGGCCCCCTCAAAATAGGTTCTTGTGTAAAGGCTTTCTTTATTTCTTTAAAGGAATGTTGGCTCTCTGATGTCCAATCAAATTCAATGTCCTTAGTCAGTAGAAAAAACAATGAAGCAACAATCTTACTGAAGTCTTTAATGAACCTCCTATAATAGCCGGCATGGCCAAGGAAGCTTCTAACATCTCTTTGCCTTTGTGGAATAGGTAATGTAGAAATAATTTCTATCTTATGTGGATCAACATGAATCCCTGCATTGGATATGAAATTCCCTAAAACAATTCCCTGATTCATCATCATTGTAAGAATTGGCTATGAAGGTAGTCACCCAAGATCTAGAGGCCTAATAGAAAGCACAAGCATAAGAGATAAAAACAATATGACAAGAATAAACTGTATTCCTATCAATGAATGCAAATATGATGAGAAAATGTACATAGAGCACCCCTTGGTTATATAGCCAAGGTGAGAACATAAAAGTGCATAAGATTATGACAAGTGTCATAATCTTATGACATGAGACAACTATGAAAATCTATCACTCCACCTAAAGTGGAAAAGTGATAATGTGATAATCACCACAAAAGGTGGAGAGCTAATCACATGATTGTCCACAAAAGGTGGAAGTGATAAAGTAATGACATGTCAAGTCCACCAAAAGTGGAAAATATCCAACAACCTCCTATGTGGTCCCTAAGTAAACTTAAATAAGGTGTAATCATGACCTAGGACAAGGTACAACACTTTTAATTACACCAAGACACCCCCTTAAGTGCAACTTAGGGAGAATGTACACAAAAGAAAAAAATGCAAGATGGGTCCCGACTACTAGGCCATGTTAGGTACCCATGTACACATGCAATGAAATCTATCATAAAGTTGAGAAAAGGAGAAAACCACATGGGAAAAAACTCCCCCCCAAAAGAGAGATGAAACAAAACAAAACTGAACTCAAAAAGATGACAAGGCAAAACCTCAAGTGAGGAAAAAGCCCCCCCTGCCCCCCAAAAGAGAGAATGAAGAAGTCAAGTGACCTCCTTAGAAGAAATATCCCACACCCCCAAGAGAGCTCGCAAATGATGATATATAATCTTAGTGAAGGGTTTGGTGAAGATATCTGCAACCTGCTCTGCTGTAGGACAATACTGCAAATTAATGACCTGCTCCTGTATCAGCTCCCAAATGTAGTGCATATGAATCTCGATGTGTTTGGTCCTCTGATGGTGAACCATATTCTTTGAGATCTGGATGGCACTCTGATTGTCACAATGAATGACTGTAGGATGTGGAATAGTGAAGCCAAACTCAGTGAGAATATTCTGAAGCCAAATAGCCTTAGTAGTAGCATTAACAACCCCTCGATACTCAGCCTCAGTCGAAGAAAGAGCAATAGCATGCTGCTTCTTACTCTGCCAACAAATGGGGCCTGAACCAAGATGAAAGATGTAGCCAGAAGTGGACTTATGATCATCAAGATTGCTAGCCCAATTAGAATCTGTATATCCCACCAAGGTAAGTCCTGTACTTTCTTTATAGTGAATCCCATGATGGTGTGTACCCTGTATGTAATGCAAGATGCATTTGGATGCTTTCCAATGAAGCTCATGTGGTTCCTGCATAAAGCGTGAAACCATGCCAACTACAAAGGAGATATCAGGGCATGTGTGAGTCAAGTAGATGAGACTCCCAACAAGCTGATGATACAAAGTGGCATCAACAAGTGGAGTAGAACACTTTGCCTCAAGCTTGACTCTAGAAAGAAAGGGAGTCGGGGCAGGCTTACAATTAGCCATGTGAAACCGAGCTCAAAGATCAAGAGCATACTTGGGCTGAGAAAGAGAAATCCCAGAAGCTGACTGAGTGATCTCAATCCCAAGAAAATAGTGCAAAAGGCCCAATTCAGTCATAGAAAATCTATCCTGCAAAGCAGATTTGACACTGCCAATGATGGATGAGGTACTCCCTGTAATGATCAAATCATCAACATAGAGCACAAGTAGCAAGTGGGAATCATCCTATCACAAAATGTAGACATTCGGATTTGAATGACACCTCGTGAATTCTGCTAAGAGAAGAAAGGAATCCATCGTGGCATACCAAGCCCTAGGGGCCTGTTTGAGGCCATAGATAGACTTCCTCAATTTGTAAACCAAAGAAGAATCTTGTATGAATCCCTGTGGCTGCTCCATGTAAATCTCCTCATGAAGATCCCCGTGAAGAAATGCACTCTTCACATCCATTTGATGTACAACCCAACCATGAGTTGCAGCAATAGCGAGTGTCAAGGGAATGGAGTTCATCTTAGCAACGGGTGCAAAGGTCTCAGTATAGTCAACACCTGGAACCTGTGAGAAACCTTTTGCCACAAGCTGAGCTTTGTATTTATCCACACTTCCATCCGCTGCATACTTAGTCCGATAGATCCACTTACATCGAACCATCTTTCTCCCCTTAGGAAGAGGAACCAAATCCCATGTGTGATTCCTCATCAAGGAACTATACTCTTCCTCCATTGTTGAATCCCATTCAAGAATTCCTAAAGCCTCCTTAAAGGATTGTGGATCTGAAGCACTAGCAATATAAGCATGTGGAAAATCTTGATGCTGTGACCGAGTCCTTCGAGTATCTGAAGGATCCCCAACAAGAGAACCTGCTGACTCAAGAGTCTGTCGAGCCCAACGAGGTCTAGTAGGAGATGAAGGACGAGATGCCTCAACTACAAGTGGACCTTGCGAAGGTGTGATCCTGCGAGTCAAAGTTGAGGAAGAATCATCATCTGAGTCACTATCATCACTTTCCACTATGGAGGAAGGAAGAGGAGGATTAGAGGCCAAGCTACGAGAGCTTTCCTCAAAGTGAACACTCCTCTCAATGAATAGCTCATGTGTCTCTAGATCCAAAAGTATATATGCCTTAACACCTTCAGGATATCGAACAAAGATGCAAGGCCTACTCTGAGGTTCCAATTCCTTGCGCTTCTTTGGAGGTATGCGTGCCCAAGCTAGACAACCAAAAACTCTGAAGTGTCTCACAACTAGTTTTCTACCACACCAAGCCTCAAAAGGAGTCATACCCTTCAAAGCTTTATGGGGAACCCGATTTTGGATGTGAGTGGCACAACTAATAGCTTCTACCCAAAATTGAGGACCAAGAGAATGAGCATGAATCATGCAACTAGCCATCTCCTTAAGGGTTCTATTCTTTCTTTCAGCTACGCCATTCTGTTGTGGAGTGTATGCAACTAAATGCTAAAGATCAATCCCCTCAAGAGTACAAAATTCCTCAAGTCTATTGTTCACATATTCCCTTCCATTGTCTGTGAGAAGACTTGCTTCCTTGATTGCTTCTCAACATGAGTCTTGAAGGCTAGAAATCTGTCAAACACTTCACTCTTGTGAACAAGAAAATAGACCCAAGTGAAGCGGGAGTAGTCATCACTGAAGGTGAGGACATAGCAAGCCCTGCTAGATGATGGCACTGGAAATGGACCTGCTACATCACTGTGAACTAACTAAAGAACTTCCAAAGCTCTCCAAGACTTCCCTTTGTCAAACTTCTCTTCTGGATGCTTACCCATGGAACAATTTGAACATACACCTTCAGAAAAGCTGATTTGAGGGAGTCCTATTACCATAGCCTTGGAGCTAAGATGTTGAAGATAGAGGTAATTGAGATGTCCAAACTACTCATGCCATAGCTTACTTTTTGAATTTGAATGAGTGAGCAAGGCTATAAAAGGAGACTTAGGCACAAAGTGGGAAAAAGAGTAAAGCTGTGTGTTATGATTGGCTTGTCCCACTGCAACCAAGGCATCATCCTTAAGTTCTTTGACCACAACTGAATCTGGTAGAAACTCAACTTTCTTGCCATCTCCATAGTGAGTGATTTGGTAGATTGAAAGAAGATTGGCACTCAACTTAGGAACATAGAGAACATTCTCAAATGTTCCATTATCCATGGCAACCAAACCTTCGCCTTCAACTTCCACTTGAGTATCATCTCCTATGAAGATGTGAGGTACCTTAGATGGCTCCAAAGAAGAAAACTGTTCCCTTGAAGAACCCATATGATGAGTGGCACCTGAGTCAAGTATCCATTGCTGTGAAGAACCTGAAGTAGCCACAAATGCTTGCCCTTTTCCTTTTGATTGTGAGGAAGTGGAAGGAGATGAATCCTTCTTCTTGTAGGTAGATGGAAAATTGATGTTGTTCTTCTTGATGATGTTTGTCAACTCATCAATTTTCTTAGTGTGGCAATGATGCTCATCATGACCAAACTTCTTGCAATATGAACAAGTTGGTCTCTCCTTCTTGCTTGAATTTCCCTTCTTGGGAGAAGATGAAGAATTCCCCTGTGATGAAGAATTCCCTTGTTTTGGAGATGATGATTGTGCTTTATCTTGTTGTGTCTTTGGCTTAGATTTCTTTTGCTTCTTGTTGGAACCCTTTCCTTGAGTCCCTTGATTCCCTTGATTAGTCACCAAAGCTTTGGACTTTGAAGACTTGAGAATCCCCATGCTTATCAACTTTGCTTGCTCTAACATCAACATTTCTGTAAAAGCATCAAATGATGGCGTAGTGAAAGAACTACCAACTGTCAAGCAATGGGTTTGGAAGCTAGAAACACATGCTGCATATTTTGATGGAAGCTTTCCCAACAAATTGTAGACCAACTATGCATCCTTCTTATCAATGCCACAATCCTTAAGTTGTGCTCTTAGCTCATTTTCCTTAGTGACATAGTCTTGGATTGTATCAAAATTCTTGGGATCTAACATTGTGTGATCATTGTCAAGCTGATAACCTCTAATCTCATCAACTTGGCCATACAATTGACCAAACTTTTCCCAAGCCTCTTTGATTGTTTTACACTTTTCAATTTGAAAGATGAGATCTTTTGATACATATTTCCTTAAAGTTCCAAGAGCCATAGTATTTTTAGTGAGCCAATCCATATGAGCATTAAGATCAACTTTAGGATCAGATGGTGCAACAACGGTTCCATCAATATAATGAGTTAATCCTTTTTCCATTAACTTACTCCAAGAATCAATTTTCCAAGAGGCATAGTTATGTGGAGTTAACAAAGAAAACTTAGGAGAACCCATAGTAGAAAAATGAAAGGGAACAAGATAGAAAGAGAGGCACAATCACAGAAGACACCCCCCCAAATTCACTCAATCAAAGAACCCCCCCAAAAAGATGATTTGGCACTTTATACTTAGTGCCTGTACAATGGCCACTTGCAAGCCAAGCAAAGTGGGCTTTTGATTTTCAATGTTTTACAACAGCCTTAAGTAGGCTACATCAGACTCAAATGACTGATATAAAAGACCAAATTGAGATCTTATCTTTACAAATGCCAAAATAGGCCAAAAATTACCAAGTGCTGAAAGTAAAATTTTTGATCACAATCACTACAAACTAATAGTACTACTGTGAAGTTCAGAAAAAATCATGCACTTTAAAAAAAAATGACACTTGAAAAGGAGTTCGTATGAGCCTGAACGGAGCCCTGGAAGTTGCAAAAATGGTGACAATTCAGCTACACCTGTGACAACTCGAATTTTCTAAAACATTCATGCACCAAAATTAGAAAATTATTGCACCAATGTGAAGTACATGAAAAATTAGCCCAAATTAAAAAAAAATTGCACCCAAAAAGACCTCAAAATGGCCAAGATATGAGCCTCTGAAGTTGGACTGCAAAATCAAAAAGCTCAATGGAGAGGGGTCTGCAAATTTTCAAAAGTGATTGATGCAGTGCTGACGTCAGTAGTTTAAGGTATTAAATTTGATGGCCGTATGCTCGTCTCGAACTGTTCTGAGTTAAATTTGACGGCCTTGTAGCCGTCACGGTCGCCGTCGCCTCTTTACCAAAAAATTCTTTGCGGCTTGACGAAATATTCTTTTAACGACAGTCGGGGGCGGGATCTCGCCGATGGAATATTCTGCCAATTTTTTTAAAAAATGCCGCTGCTGATTTATTTGTTCGCTGGATTTTTTGGGCCGCTGATCACTTATGGTAGGTCCGCGGGCCACGACCGTAGGCCACGTGGCTGCCGCGGGGCCCCCGTACATATGCTTAGTATGTTTGCAGACTTGTACAGTCCGCAGATTGTACAATTTTTTTTTTTTTATAAAAACTTTACAATGAAATAAAACTAAATAAAGATTTTTGAATGATTTTTTACAAAAAATTCACGTAAAATATTAAAATAATTTTTTGAAAAATAATTTCGTACCCGAAGCAATAAAAGTTGGGCCGTACGGCTCGGCCAACAATTTTTTTTTCCTCGACGGACAACTTGCTCCGATTTGGATGATTTGGCAGTCGATCTATGGGTTTTTGGCCCTTCTAGATGCGATGGTGATGTCCTTTTCGGCTGAAAATGCTTTGATGTGGTAGCTAGCTCTTGGATCTGGCAACCACCTCCAATCTTCAACCCTTTGTAGATTTGGCCTCCGACGTCCAACTGAGACGAAACAAAAGGAAAATCTGACTATTTCAGACACTCCGGATGCAATGGTGAGCTCAGATCTGATGCAACAAGCTCCCAAAATGCACCTGCAATACAAGGCCAAAAATGGAACCTTACAAGAATCTCTCCAAAATATGACAATCCAAAGGCACTCCAATAGCTCTGATACCATGTAAGAATTGGCTATGAAGGTAGTCACCCAAGATCTAGAGGCCTAATAGAAAGCACAAGCATAAGAGAGATGGAAACAATATGACAAGAATAAACTGTATTCCTATCAATGAATGCAAATATGATGAGAAAATGTACATAGAGGACCCCTTGGTTATATAGCCAAGGTGAGAACATAGAAGGGCATAAGATTATGACAAGTGTCGTAATCTTATGACATGAGACAACTATGAAAATCTATCACTCCACCTAAAGTGGAAAAGTGATAATGTGATAATCACCACAAAAGGTGGATCACCCACAAAAGGTGGAGAGATAATCACATGATGTGTCCACAAAAGGTGGAAGTGATAAAGTAATGACATGTCAAGTCCACCAAAAGTGGAAAATCTCCAACAACCTCCTATGTGGTCCCTAAGTAAACTTAACTAAGGTGTAATCATGACCTAGGACAAGGTACAACACTTTTAATTACACCAACAATCATAAATCCCTTTTCATTACTAAGGGACAAATTATGCTCTTTACATATTTTTAAAACCTTTTCCAGATTGCTAAGGGCTTCCTCATAAGTTTCCCCATATGTGGTGAATTTATCCATATATATCTCCATACAGTCATGAGCATAATAAAAAAAGATGTTAAACACCGCCCTTTGAAAAGTTTCCGAGGCATTGCATAAACCAAAGGGTAGAATAAAGTAAAAATAGGCACCCCAAGGGAATGTAAATGTTGTCTTGTCCTGATCCTCTAGAGTAATTTTTATTTGATTGTAACCATTGAAACCATCGAGGAATGAAAAGTAATTTTTCCCTGCTAAAGAGTCAAGCACTTGATCTATAAAGGGCAATGGAAAGTGGTCCTTCCTAGTGGTTGTGTTCAATTCCCTATAATCTACACGTACCCTCCATTTTCCACCTTTTTTTGGGAACAATGAATAAAGGTGATACCCATTCACTATTAGATATAGGATAAATGAAGCCTACATCATGGAGTTTTTGATGTTCAACTTTGATTATTTCCCTCAAGGTAGGGTTCATTCGTCTTTGAGGTTGTCTAATGGGATTATAACCATCATTTATATAGATCCTATGCATACACAAGTCATGATCTATACCCTTCATATCATGGTAGTCCCATGTGAAGGCTACTACGTATGTTTGCAACACTATGTATAGGGAATCCTATTGTGCTTCAGTCAATGCATTGTTTATGTTCAACATTTTTCCTGGCATGACTTCTAGTTCTTTGGATTATTCTTGCATAGATGAGAGGTCAAGGTTGGGAATGATTAGTACACACTGTTGTGGTAGTAAGGAATGGAAGATTTGAGATATTTCTTCTAAAGAATTGGTAGGTATAATGCTCTACAAAGGATCTTGTAACATGAGAGACAATCCTGTTGCTATAGGCTCCTACCACAATCATTCTTTAATATATGAGAAATGAACTCATCTTCATCTTGATCATCCAATAAAGGACTGTGTTCTATTTTCATCAAATTCTATAGGAAATAGTTGTCTTCCTCATCCAAGTTAGGCCAAATGGTGTGCTCAAGATCAACATAAGGTTGGGATGGAGGATAGAGGACCAATTTCCTAGTCATAGTCCCATTAGATATTATCATATTGCCAGACCTATAGCTTATGAATGCATCAACTATAGCTAACCATGGTTTACCTAGAATGAGTGGATATCCTACAAGGTTAACATTTGGTTGCAATCTATGAAGTCTGTAGGGTATTCCCAAGAATATAATGCAATAACTAAATCCTCAATGATTCCTTTAGGATTTACTATTGACCTATCAGATAATTGTAGAATAGTTTTTGTAGGTCTAAGGTTGGATAATTGAAGTAATTGCATTGTATCTTTAGTCATGACATCACTCACCTCTACCCCATAGGTGGGGTTTTGCATAGCCTCGTTAGTATACGCTTGTTGAGCAGACTTGTTAGGGTTAGGTGTAGGTTGGGCAGGTAAATGTGGTGCTCTTGTTGGCTAGGATGTTGGATTGGATGGATTAGACATAATGGCTTGTTGTTGTGGTTGCGGAGGAAGCATAGGTTGTTGGTAATTCACGTTTTGCTATTTCCACTGTTGACCTTTTTTCCATTGAAGCTACCACTGGTTTTGTTGTGTTGGCCATTGAGGATTGTAATTGGAACCTTGAAAATTTTGTTGTGACCAAGGATTTGGTTGTTGTTGGTTCCAATTTTGCTGAGGTTGTTGCCATTGTTGAAGGTTTGGCCATTGATTTTGATTAGTAGGCTAGGGTTGGGAACTCCAAGCAGAATTTTTTTTATTTCCAATGGGAAATGATGAATTGAAATTAAGAGGGTCTTGTGGCATACCTTATCTTTGTTTCCATGGCCTTCTTTGAGCTATGTAAAATAGTTGTCCATCCTCTCCTTCAAGTGGCTGAAAATCAACTTTCTCTATTTTGTCTTGTTGAATACTAGCCACCATCTTGCATTTACAATTTGCTTTCCTTTGCCTACAACCGGGGCAATATTCAATGAGCATTGCTTTAGCTTCCTCTTGCTTCTTATTTATATGGAGAGTGTCCAATTGAGTGGAATGATGACTAATAATGTTCTCCTTCATGTTGGACAACAAATTACTTAACTCTCTTTGAAACCCCAGTGGATGATTTTCCAATGGTGGATGTCCTCTCTCCTCTTGGTCTCTTAATGAAGGTCTTGGAGTAATTTCTGCAGACCTTACAGATTTCTTCAAATGGCATTTCAGAGATACCCCCTTGCCCAATAAGATTGAGGGCTTCCATACAGTCCTCATTGACTCCCCTCAAAAATACTAACTTGAGGGATTCTTCAAATAGGTTATTGTAGACATGCAAAATTTACATTCTGCATTTGACCAAGTGCATTCATCAACTGAACTAGATGTTGCATTAGGTCCATTCATAACCTTTAATCCATTCATTAAATAATCTCATTTATCAAATAAACATTATCATTCAACCTTCATTTTGAATCATCCATTTAATTAAATAAATCAGGACTTCATTTAAATCAAATCCTAAATCATATTCCATCATTTTCTGATTTAAATAAATCAATTATCAAAGTCTTGAAAGTCAAATCATCTAATCAGCATTAAATCAGCATAATCATCATCTAATCCTAATCTAATGTTAATCCCATCCCACTTGCATTATCTAGATCTAGCCATTTCTGCACAATAAATCAATTTTATTGATTTATTAAAACCTCATTTTCCTCAACATGACAAGTCAAACATTGCATTTATTGTTGTTTTTCTTGTCCTCTCTCAAAAATTTATTGAAAATTTGAATTCAAATTCTCCTCTCATGGGCACTCTTTCCCAAATCTTGCACATACATCAACTAATCACATGATGACAAGTGTCCTCAACTCATTGGCTTGTTTTTGATCCCACATTGGTCCCTCTTCAACACTTGGCATTTTGAAAATCTTTAAATACAAGCTTCATCTTTGAGCAAATCCTTCACAATTTTAGGCAAGGTTACTCTCTTCATTTGAGATTTGATCTTGTTCATCATCACCCCACCATCTCCATTTGCATTTTATCATTTTGAGCTTTGATCAAGGATTGGGAAAGGGTCACTAGCACATGTGACACCAATCCAACATGGAATAGGTGATTACCATGCTTTTGAAATGTCTTTTTGATGTTTTTTTGTTCCTTGTGATATTTCTTTAGCATAGGTATTTTATTTCATGGAGGTATTTGCAGATTTGTGTGTTATACTAACCCTTCTAATGAGTTTTTGAGGTTGGTCTTACATTGCAGATTTTAGGTACTTCATATTGGCGCTAGAAGGAGGGCAGCAACTTAAGCATTTCATTTCTTGTTTTGTGTTACTTCACTTTGGCTTCCATTGTGTGAAATAAGAAGGCTATTAACAATACTACCTTCTGTTTAGCTAAATCTTATGTGAGCAGTGTCTTTTTCAAAGTTCCTTCTGATTGATGCATGATAACTTATGCTATTGTTAAACTCAAGCACATTAGGATATTTCATATGGAAAAGAAAACTGTCCTCCACATATTCTCATATCATATTATACAGAGGATTCTTGTTTGAGAATTCCTATTTTCAATATGTGTAGTGTTTCTCATTTATGGAGTATTCGTAACAATAGGAAGAAAGACATGTTTGAAAAGTTATCCACCTGCCAACAAAATCAATGCATGAATACATTATGATTTATATCTTAGACAGTAACAGATATAATCTCTAAACAAAATCTGTGTTTAAAAAGCTTGTGTATGTTTGTTGTTTTGCTGCCACAGTGATTAAATAAAAGGTGTCTTTCCAGGTCTGCGTCCTTGTCATAGTCATTCAAAATATCTACTTCGCTTAAAATGGTCAAGGAAATAATGGTGTTGGTTGCATCACGTAGAGGGTCACAGCATGTCTGACTATTAGCATTCATTTATGGTATCCTGGACGCATTATATCTTATACCATTTACAATAGATGTGCTTTTATCTTGTAGGGGAGGATGCTTTTTAATTCATACTGCTTTGTTTTTCTGAAAAGGAATAAAACTGTATCCATATCATTTGATGCTCATTCACCTTTCACTCAATTCTCATTCGATATCCATTGCCTTTCACACGTAACTGCTAGCCATTCATAAGAAAGACGTCTATTTGCTTTCTATACAACGGAGAAATCACTTTAATGGAGTTGGTGGGACTGCACATTAATTCAGCTTTCTGCCAAAAAGTCCCCTTCCTTAACTATGGCATCATGTTACCCAGTCTTTATATGGCTCAAAATGGCACGGATATACTACCTCTTCTAATGTCTTTTTGATACGGGTTTTTGAATGTTCTCTTTATTGCGCAGATATACTGATTGTCTTGTTCACTTTTAAGACATGTTAGATTATCGTTCCAAATTAAATGATTCATAATAACTTACTGAAGGAGGACGTTTTGGTAGATATGTTATCGTTGTATGCCACAGACTGCTGACAATGGCTGAAGAGTTTGTCTTTAAACCTGCCAATTTATTGTTTCTGTTCCTTTCCACCAATATATGCGCTTATGTTGTAGCTGGAATGCATTCAAGACTAACTACTCTGCTATTCAAAAGAGTTTCAGAAGTAAATGCGCCCCCTCTTTATTTCTTAAATGGAGAAAATAAAATGTTCTGAGATCCCTCTTTTAGAATGCACTCTCGGGCTTACTTGCTCAAGCGTCATTTTTTCTCTTCTTTTCACTTGCTGTGTTGGCGTGGTCAAAGGTTTGTCATTTGCAGAAAACTACAGTCAGAGTTTGTCATAAATACCAACATGCATGGTTCTTAATTGTTCGCAAAAGCCTTACAAATTAATATTGCTGACTTTACTGTGAATGGACAGTCACCTTGAGAATTAAAAACGCAGATTTCCAGCTTCAGCCTTATGTTTAATAACAGATCTGCGCCATCATTTCTATGCCCTCACACCTGACAGAAAAAACGGTAGTTGTAAGATGCAATCCGGTCTTAAATGTTTCAGTGTTGCAGGGTTGTTGGATGTGTTCCGTGTGAAGTACATTCTCTTTAAAATCTCTGTAATAAACAACCTTTTCACTCAGGCCGTGCAGATCTCTGAAGTATGTGAAGTTTTCTATGTTCATCATTATGCGTGCTTCTCATTTGTTGTGTTATGTTGACTTTCATGATATTGTAGGTATGGAGATATGTCCTAAGCGAATGAAGGCGTTCTCTTTAAGGCACAAATATTTTGTGGACTCTTTGAAATATGTTGTGTGAATTTGAATATTAAGAGAATATTTAGGAAACATTTCATGCCTCAAATGACATTTATGGTCTTTTATTAGGGTGCATGTATATTGAGATCTTGTTGCCTTGATTAAATCTTTATTCCTAATGTGTCACTCTCTAGATTTTTTTTGATTGTGTTTGAAAAGAAAAGGGGACTTTCACTTTTAAAGATTCAATTATTGGCAAGAAGGGTCTTTTGCAAATTGTTTTGTTCCATATTGGTTTCAAAGTCTTTAGGAATCAAGATCTTTATTAAATGCTTTATCACTTGAAACCACTTATACTAAAATGTTTGAAAAATGAATTTAGTTAACTTGGTTTTCATATAATTTTCTTTTGTTTGATAGGTACAAGCGAAAGGAAAAAGGTACAAACGAACAACGAAGGTACAAGAAAAAGTGAAGGCGAAAAGGTACAAACGAACAACGAAGGCAAGAAGGAAAAGCGAAAGCGAAAATCAACAAGGAGGAGGCTAGCAAATGAAGATGAAAGGGGGATGATTTTTTTTTTTTTTGAAAACACAATGTGTTTTTTAACACTTTAGTGTTTGATCAACACTACTTCACGAAATTGTTTGTCTTTTCGTTTTAGAACACTAATTTTCATTTGGGTCTAAAACGAACAATTTGATTTTCATTGCAAAGGGCTTAAAAGGAATCTTAGGACAAACTTACTAGATTTCATTTTGGGCTAAAAATTGGACAAGCAATCTTCATATTTCATTTGGTGTTTAAAATGAACTCACAATTACTTTGAAGGTTATAAAATGAACAAGTGTTTGAATTGTGTGATTTTGTCTTTTGAGTACGTATCCTCTCCCCTTCCGCTTCATGCGATCTAGGGTGCAAGAGAAACACTCAAAATACATTTTATTGCTTTGAAACACTTCAATTTGGGCTTAAAAATTGAACATCTTGTGCGAGTGTGAGTAGGGGCATTTTCACGTACATTCTCTTTCTTTGTGCCATCGAAGATCAATCGAGGATTCACAGTTATTGTCTTTGCTGGCTTTTGTTTTATCTTAGAGGGCTTGCCTTGGGAAAAATGCTCACCCAAAGGGCGACTCAACCGGTAACACTCTAAAGCCAAGAGTATTTCTAGCGGGATAAATGAGGGTTTGGTTAAAAAGCCATAATCAGCGGTTAGCTCACGGGATGGATCGAAGGGGAGTCTTAGCAATAGAGTAATAGGTCAATCTCCACGAATGGAAAGTCCTTACTAGAACCTATGTGCACAAATTTTCCAAAATCCTTAATCTATTTGTTGGTGCAAGAATGGTGCATTAGAAGCCACCCCACCTCTTCACAGGATATTACAGTAGAGATGGAAAGCATGCCATGGGAGTTTCATGGGTGTTGATGCTTGGCTACCCCAATTGACGTTAATGAGTCGTGGAGGGGAGCCAGTGGGGTCAAGCATCTAACCATCCGCTAGGGATAAGCGTAGCTAGACTTGTCCAAGTGGGAATCCAACAAATATAGTCTTACACATCCATAGGGCTTGTAATTATTCTTTGTTTGAAAACATAGTGTGTATTCGAAAACATTTTGCAAACAAACATTCAACATGATTCTCAAAATTTCAAACCCTCTTGAAGACAAATATCATTGACTCAATCCATATCTTACTGCTTTCCCTGCGGATTCACATCCGTAGAGGTTCCTAAGCATTGGATTATACCTCAATTTGTCTTCTTGAGTAAACAATAGGAAAACCCTTGCCTTAAGTTCATTGAATTTCCACATAAAATATCTTGTGGGGGTTTAAAGAAATTAAGACATTGGACATCTTAGTTTGAAACTTTAATCAAAGAGTGTGTTTTTGGGAAAAAGTACTCATTAAGCAAAGATAACAAATTGGACCCCACACATGCGCTTGATATCTTTTGGTCATATTGGTTTTTTGATTGCTCTTAGAGAAAAGTGTGTTCTTCAATACCTTGGCCTAGTAAACAAAGTCTCTCTAAGTCTCTTAGGATCATCAAAACTTTCATCTATCTTCCAAACATTCATCAATCCATCTCACCAAAACAACTTTAGATCTTTGCAAACGTCATCCTAGCCTTAGGCACATCATCGAAACCAAAGTCATTTGTTTAATTAGGTGTGTGGGAATGCATCCTTTCTCATACACTTAATTAAATTAACAATCCTTTGAACAAGTTCATCCTAAGATCACATCCAACATCTTAGGGTTTACAAGTTCATCATCCAAATCAACCAATCAAAATCAAGCCCTAAGTCTAGCATTGATCCAAAGTTCCTAAACATTCAACACTCATATCATTCACATTTCATCCTACATCTCATCATAGGTCCTAAGAACCTTAGAGGTCACTTTTGCAACAAGGTTGAAATACAAGAAGAACATGGAATATAAACTTGATCCATACATTTTGAGTAATCCAAATCAGTTGAATCTTCAAAGCCTTGCAATGCCTATCAATTATCAAAGTCCATGCATAAGATCATTGCCTTCGACAAATGTCAGTGGTACAACAAGTGTGAGTATGCCCAAGTCAAAGTTTGGAACACATTTCCCAATGATAGATCTAAGTCCAAACCTACAAATCCACCAATCAAACAATCAATACATGAGTCTTCAAATGAGCAACATCATTCCACCAAATCCCTACAAACCAAATGTGGATGTAACAATTGCAAGTTTTTGAAACATGAATCCTAACTCGGAAAACTTTGGAAAAATGATTCCCAATACCAACAATGTTCATCCTATCATGCCAAATCTGAACATCATCCCAAATCAAAACGTCATCCATGATCCCATTCAAAAACGACAAGCATGCATGCCAAAACTACTTGACCACAAGCCAAATCAACTATCTCAAGTGAGTCAAGATCAAATTGCGGAACTTTCCAAAATAGTTGAGGCATTGCACCAAGGGAAATCTCCACCACCATTACCTACATCATTCCTTGGTTTAGGGCTTCCCCCTTTACCTAACACCAATCATGCCACCCAAATCAATCCACCTAACATCAATCAAACCATCACGACAAATCCTTTGAATATACCATCGACATCGCACCAACAGATGGTATCCAATCAAGCAACAATGATGATCCCAACCAATCAAAATACGGTCTCCCAAGGACCTATCACCTCGGTCAATCCAACCATCTCTATCACTTCGATCACTCCAAACACCACTATCACACCCATCACATCTCAACCCCTCACTACCATGATCGCTCCGAGCGTATCTCAAACACTTGTCACTACATCCAACATGATTCTAAATCCACCACCACCCCCACCACCACCAACTTCCACCACATCAATCCAATACAACGCGACATTACAAGCTGCTTTTCAAAAGGGATACCAACAATATCTAGCCATGCAACAAGCAACACAAGTGAAACAAGTGAAACAATCCTCTCAAGTTGCCCAAGCCTCTCAAGCTACCCAACCAACATGAGCACAAACACAAAAGATGACAACTATTGAAAACAAGGATCAAGATCAATCCATCACTGAGCACACGTTTACTTCATCCAATAATCAAATCGACATATGTCAAGAGTCACTTTTGAATCATGATCAAAATCCACCAACAAAACTCAACAATGAGCCAATTCAAGAAATATCAACATCACTTGACTCTATGGTCAAAGACATTCAAAATCTCTCCACCGCAATTGTCGAAAACAATGATCAAAACCTCTCCATTGAGGAACACATTGAGGATGTATCTACACAATCCGATGATCAACTCACCATACATCAAGAGCCACTCTTTAGTGATCTATTTCAAGGAGTGTTAGGATTATTTGATCCTATTGACATAATGCACAATCCATCGACCTATGATCATGTTGAAAATGTTTCTACATCGCCTTATGAGGTAGAGGACATATCTCAAGAAGTTATTCCAAAGCATGATCAAAATCTTTCACCAAGGTCTAGCAATGGTCCCTTCCAAAACATGTTGATCCCCTTTGACCGCATGGTTACAGATACTGAAAGAACCCTAAACCCGACACTTGAGGATATTGAGCCATTCCCCATGTCTCATAACGATGTCCAAGAACCCTTTGTAAGAAATCCATCCTTTGAAGCTACCCCATGTCAAAAATTTGATCCAAAGCATGTCGAAAGCAACTCTGAAATTAATCAAGATCAAGAATTTGTATCTTCAAGATACTACAATAATCTAATGAACACTCTCTTATCCATGCAAGATGATCATATCCATGTAGCACATACTCCTCCATCTACCCATGAGATGCTTTCTTTGGATGGAAACATAGATGATCGTTATTCAAAACAGGATCCCTTTATTCCTGACATCACTACACAAAAAGAGCAGATTATCAACTCCTATAGTCAAACTGAGTTATCAACATTAGGATCAGATATATCCCAAATTCAGATTGAGGACATCATGAATAAAGATATCCAACATTATCCACTCAAGGAAACAAGTCAGATAGAACATCCAGAGTTAGCAGAGCAGCAAATTGAAAGAACGTCACCTACGGTGGTCATCTATCAGAGAACACTTATTGAACAAGAGGTCTTGGAATATGATAAATCAAAGCATGAAGGTACTACTTCCACCATACTGGGGGCAACTTCATCTCAAGCAAATGTCAAAATAGGGAGCACGAAGAATCCTTATGATGAAACTAGTGTCAATACTACAACCAGTCATGCCATGAATCTTCATCCACCCATCACCCCATCCACGAATTGGGACCAACATCAAAGGAAATATTTGAAACAAAGTACGAAGAATGTTATCAAAGAAAAAGAAGCTGAGAAGCATAATGGACAAATCAAATACAAATGGATACCAAGGAATACAAAGAAAGATAATCCCTATCAAACTCCATCAATCAAAGAAACTATGGGGCAAAATAAAAGAGGGAAAAGTATCCATCAAGAATGTCCGCAAAAGAAAAAGTAGGCTTTTAAAGCGACGTACAAAGTATATCAAGTAGTTGGTCCTAACTCCACGCACACTTCCGTATCCACCCATCATTGCTCATCTTCCCAAGTTTGGAGAGTCAAAGGTTCCAAATTGTCAACCAATCCATCTCTTATCCTTAAACGCACTCCATCCATGCCTCCACACATGATATCCAATTCTCATATCGACCGTGTATTGGCAACAACCCTTCATCATAAAAAGGATTGAAGGCACTTTATGTGATGTAGCACCAAAGGCGAGTTAACTCGAGAATCAGCGAAGCATATGGGAATCCCAAAGGCGCATTCAAATGCCATTATCTTAGTAAAGCAAACTTTCCTTCAAAGCGGGATATCGATGGCACATTATGATAGGGGCATCTCGTCCAACACCACCCGGTGGTTCGTGATGAATCTTCGGAAAAATACAAAATCAAAAATCAAAATATGAAAATCCAAAATAAAAAAGGATTGAAAGCAGGTAAAAGCGTCGTCCTCTAGTGAAAACGCGTAGGCTTTGAGCAAGACCATGATGAGAACTTTGGAAAGCAATCATGTGTGGAATCGAGCATCTCGATGTGTGAATTAGGATGAAAGCATCTCATCTCATCCATCCATAATAAATCGAGGCATTCCGTCAAAATACTTTCCCATAATAAAATCCATTCATCCATGGCCATTGATCAATCCATCTTTATCCATCAGCATCCGTCATCTTAGTGATCTTGATCTTGATGAAATTTTGGTGCACGCTTTACACTTGCTTATGGTAAACATCTTGACATGGGTCATTTTCATTGATCCTATCCTATCATATGTTATCTGAGCCATGAAGCATTATCCAAATGAGCATTCGTTATTCAAACACCTTATCTTATCACAAGATAATCCATGTCCCTCCATCCATACACCTATCAAAGCATCCATCCCATCACATTCCATACATTGCTAGACAATGGGGGCAGATATGTACATCTTGCTTCGAGAATAAATCTTGATCTATATCCTCTAGCTTATGTGGTGATCCGAACATTGGAAAACATGAAATAAAATTGGTCAAAGCATTTGTATCATTAGCCCATGGCACATTTTGACGAGAAGACATTCCTTATCAGTCTTCATCTTTCATCAAACATCAATCGATATCAATCACATCTAAGCTACACGTCAAACATCACATCAAATCATTCAAACAACTTTTGTTCCAAATCAAGCTTCATCAATCATGATCAATCAAATCCAATCAATCCCTATCAATCAAATCCTTGCATTGTTGTGCATCCTCAACAATGTTATCATCATCAATCCTAATCAATCCAATCCTTGCATTGTTGTGCATCCTCAACAATGTTATCATCATCAATCCATCTTAGCTTGGTTTTCAGTAAAAATCCCAAACAGAGTACTAATATCATCACACATGTCCATATCCAAATCGTCAAAATCATGCGAAAATCCAAAAACATTCATAAAATCAGAAAACATCAAAAACATTGGAATCCAAACTACATCGTCTCTAAGCTTAAACATAGGCAAGGCTCATCTTTGATAAGCCCCCGAGACATCAAAATCCAAAAACATTCGAAAAACATCAAAATCCAAAAACATTCGAAAAACATCAAAATCCAAAAAACATTCGAAAAACATCGAAATCCCAAAACATCACAAAATCAAAAAATGAAAACATTTGAAAAATCCAAAATCCAAAAACAGCCTCAAAACATTGCAAAACGTCAAAAACATCCAAATATTTGAAAAAATCCACCCATCCCGTTTCACTTTCACTCGAAATAATCAATCATCCATAATAAACTGATCATCACCTTCATCGTTTGGCAACACAAACAGAAACAATCACAGCAGTCAGCAATAGCAATCTTCAATCGTAAAATTTAAATTGAAACAACGAACCATTGAACACAAAATCAAACTCTTGATCATTTTCAGACATGTCAGTCAACCTTATATCAACAGCCTATCAATCAACTTATCAAACCATCATCATCCTATACAATGCGTGTCCTAGGATATATCGTTCCAACAATGGGCATCATTTTGGATATCACCTTGGATTCTTATCCTATCAAAACAAATCCCTTTGGCTAGAGGTATGAAGAACATTGGCTTGTTTGTGTACTTGATCTTTTCTTTTGATTTATCTTGTTAGCTCATTCAAGGACCTCTCGATGATATAGAATGAAGGATTTAGAGATGAGGAATGGGGAGCGATCATTATTCTTTTTGTCTGTATTTATTGCTTGTTGGACGTTCTTAATAAAACTCTTGGCGGATACTTGCTTTGTTAGATATGTATGGAGGATGTTTTTTAGATAAACTAAGATTGACTATTGCATTGATTGGTTATACCTTTTCGTGTTTTGGTCGAGATGTTTGAGATTTCTAAAAGTGCATCCTAACTTAAGGTTTAAAGTATGTCGGGGTGTGAACCAAGAATATACTATCTATTTGTCAAGTCAAAGGAAGTCCATCACACCTAAATTACAGCCATCCACGGTCCACATACGCCCAGTGCATGTTGTAGGCATGTTATCAAACATAAAGTAAGTGACCCTTTGAAAATCCCAATCCTTGATAAGCAAATCATCATCATCATCTATCATCATCATCTCTAATAAAGTCTCAACCAATCTTGGACTTGTTGGATCCTCTTGTCATCATCTCATTTACATGCTAACATTGCATCATGAATAGTCCATCATGCATTCATCCATCCTGCATCCATCATGCATCCATATTGCATCCATGAAACTGTCAACATACCACATATCATCCATATCATACATCATAGGAAACATCGATCATTTCACATGCATTGCATAATCATTATCATAATATAGATCTGTTAGTCTACGCATCTGCATAAATCATCCATTTGCATAATCACAACATATAACATCATCAATCTCATCCATCTCATATCATATCATCATTTAAGTTGTTTAGAATAATATAGATTTGTTATTCTAAGCATCTTGAAATCATCTTTGCATCGTCATCCATAACCACCCATTTTGAACCTCTTTATCGCGAGATCAACCCTCAAATCGAATCTTTTATTTCGATCTCGAGGGGGCAATGTACCGATTAATGCTTCTTTCCATTTGGGGCATCTGAAAAAATAAAATAAAATTTAAAATTTGATGGCGGCAAGTTTATTCTTTGAACCAATTTTAACAAGTACATTGCTTCAAAGAGGGGGCAAAATGTAGACATGAAAAATTAACATTATGCATTCGATTGGATTCAGTCAAATAAGATGTTGCATTAGGACCATTCATCAATTAATCAAGTGCATTTTCATCCATTCAAATAAGCATTATCATTCAACCTTCATCTTGCATCATCCACTTAATCAAATAAATCAGGAATTTATTTAAATCAAATCCTAAATCATATTCCATCATTTTCTGATTTAAATAAATCAAATATCAAAGTCCAAAATGTCAACTCACCTAATCAGCATTAAATCAGCATAATCATCATCTATTTAATCTAACCTTGATTAAATACTCACCCACTTGCATTCTCTAGATTTGGCCACTTGCACATGAAATTGCAATTAATTGATTTATCAAAATTACTTATTTTCAACTTGGCATAAAGGGAGAATATTCTCCAAGTTTGAATTTCCCCCCAAGTGGACATGTACACCCAACGGAGCATTTATGAGGCCTTACATGTCTCTTACATGTCCCCTTCCAAAGTCAAACTCAGCATTCATTGCAAATTTGAATTCAAATTCTCCCTCTCATGGGCACTCTTCCCAAATCTTGCACAACCATTGGCCTATCACATGATGACAAGTGTCCTTATCTCATTGGAAAAATCTTTAGTCCCACATTGGTCCCTCTTCAATACTCATCATTTGAAAATCTTTAAATACAAGCTTCATCTTTGAGCAAATCCTCCACAATTTTATGCAAGGTTACTCTCTTCATTTGATATTTGATCTTGTTCATCATCACTCCACCATCTCCATTTGCATTTTATCATTTTGAGTTTTGATCAAGGATTGGGAAAGGGTCACTAGCACATGTGACACCAATCCAACATGGAATAGGTGATTACCATGCTTTTGAAATGTCTTTTTGATGTTGTTTTGTTCCTTGTGGCATTTCTTTAGCATAGGTATTTTATTTCATGGAGGTATTTGTAGATTTGTGTGTTATACTAACCCTTCTAATGAGTTTTTGAGGTTGGTCTTACATTGCAGATTTTGGGTACTTCACAATATCTTGCACTAAAAATGGTAAAAAACACAATATACCCATGATGTCAGCCCACATTCTGCATATTCTCTTGGTTCTGTGCATGCTCCCACAAAAAAAATAGCTTTTTTATGATTGAGTGAAGTTTCCATGCATTATTTTTAAGTTCCACCACCTTTTTCATGATCTTTCCACCACCTTTGCATGAAATAGTAGAGTTTTCACGTTGAAATACATATAATATCAATTCAATTTTGAATTCTAGTGATAACTGATATACAATTGAAGTTTGGAGGGGAACAAGCTTTTTAATTTAATTCAAATTGTTGAGGAGTTTGAGGAAAGAAGAACCAAAGGCTACATAATTGGGTAGAACTCCTGCATTTGAAACTCTGGTTTTTTAGGTATGTGAAGTCTTTGTACATTTTTTTCATTCTATTATGGCTTGCTTTCATTTTTGTTGTTTTGCATATTCCATGTTGATCATTGTTTGTTTGTCATGTTACAACCTTAGGGTGTCAATGGACATTTTAAATTACACAATTCTATACACTTTCCAATTACATTTTTAAACTGCATATCTTTGAGGCATTTTGTTATTTAACAATTGACTTACTTTGTGTATGCTTTCAAATCTTTCATTGAGGTATTTTGTCAAATAGTTATACAAACTAGTTGATTGCCTTGTTTATGCTACAAAATTTTCCATACATGTCTCTAAAAATCTTGGAATATACTCCTAATTTAGTCCTAGAGACCTGCAACACACAAACACACAACTCCAATCTGCAAACACAATTTTCAATTTACATTTTCATCAGGACCTCTTCATTCAACATATTCACACTGTCCCTTGTAGCATATCAAATTCACTCAATCGGGTATAATTCCACTCACATAAGCTTTCAACTCACAACACAAGACACATCAAGGACCCATTATAGAGCCTTTCAACATATCCAATAATCACCAATGCTTGTTTTGTACCAAACTACACAAATTAGGTTTTCTATGCTTATAAGTGCCCAAGTTAGCCCACTCTTACAAAGGGACCACCTTCAAAACTTGTCCAAATCTCCTAAAACTTTGGGGAAGCACTTTATATCTATCAAAAATTCAAATTACAGTGTTAGATTATAGACATTTAATCATTTACCACCCAAACCATAAAACCCTCTCCCTAGGCTTAGAAACCCTAGGTTTTATTGAAAGTAGCACTTGGAAAATACTCCACAACTTTACAACTATTAAAACAAGTCTAAAATACCTTGCTCATGCTCAATCTAACATAAAATAATGCTACCCAACTGAGAAACTCAATTTCACTAACCAAAACCTCATTTTTCTTAAGGAAATCTCAACATTTCCTCATTTGGTTTGATGCCCAATCCAAGGATCATCCTCTATTCAATTTTCTCATGGCCTTTGATAATGTTTCCCTCCTAAAACAAACCACTTCAACTTCAAAAACTAACATTTGAAAGAGGTGACCATTGGTCTCCCTCTTTAATACACTTTTACAACCCTGGTGCAGGAGCCCCTACACCTCATCCTCCTTATTTGATCATTTGATGGTAATTAGGAGACTAATAGGTAGGTGGATGAGTTTTTGAGCATGTTTTATTTTGAATAAGGTCAATCAAGACCACTAAGCATTTCTTAGGTTGAGTTTTTTATTTTAGGTGTTAAAATGTGAAAAATGGTGATCTTGCACCAAAGTATCTTTGTAGCCTTTGAAGGAAAGTTTTTGAATTTACATGTAAAGTGTGCAATATTAGTGTTTTTTGGATGTAATAAGGCTCATTTCAAGACATTGGTGTGATTTTAGTGAGTTATAGGTGTTAGGGGTGCAAACTTACAATATGAGTAATATTGTTGTTATATCATGTGTAAATGATGTAAACTTGGCCTTTAACGGTCATTAAGGGTTTGAAATTCAGTTGAAAGGTATTTGGTCAGTGGGATGTGAAGAAGAAGCCTTCAAATGGAATGTAGACACAAAATTTAAGTTTGATTTGGAGTTTTTGAGAAGAAAATACATTGAAATATCAAGTTTAGCAACAATTTTCTATGTTTTCATGTTTTTTCCTTACCTGTAACTTGTGTAAGGGACCCTATGATGTCTGATTTAAGTGTAGGATGAATGATTTGAGTGCTAGGAAATAAATAGGAGTAATAAACCTGCTGAGACAATGAGTTTTGTGAACAAAAATACATGTGAATGAGGGCTTAGGCCTAGGGTTTGGAAGAATCTCTATGGGAGGTCATAATGTTTTGAACTTTTAGGCATGTGTAGGGTTAATTTCCTTTTTTCAAGTTGGTTTTAAAGTCTAGGAGGTTGTGGAAGTAGCATATTCAATAAACCCTCTTCAATAGTGCATAAAACAAGGGTTTTCAATTTTGGCATGAATTTGTCTATACCAGAGGAATCTAATTGTGGTTCTTGAGGTTTGGGAACCTAAGAAATGTTTCCTCAAGGTTTCAAGGTCCTATGATAAGTTTGAGGGAATTTTTCTTTACAAATTAGGCCTAATTAGCCTAATTAGGTCAACCTAGAAGGGGTGTTTTTGGGGATTTGGTCCAAAGGAATTGTACTTGAAATTGAGATATGTGTAATAAATTTGAAATGGGTGTCTAAAACCATGAAGAGTTTGTCTGGTGTTTTGGAGAACATTTGAGTTATTGGGAAAAAACTAAGTTTCCACTACTACTAGGGTTCAAGGGGTGAAAGTGTGAAATCTAACTTATAATGATTGTCAAGCTTTGAGGGTTGTTTGGTTTGTTCAAATAGGTCATTTTAATCTTGTTAGATGCCTCTTAAAGGAATGTTGTCAGATTGGTTGTGATTGAGCCTCCCAGGTCTACATCAAACCCTTCACTATTTGTTAATTTCACAACTTAACACTTTTTGCACATTTTGATAATTCTACTACCTATTTAAAATATTTTGGTTTTCATCTCTATTTATAAATTACCTTATTAGTAAAGCTACCTCATCACCTATTTTTTCTATTTATGAAGCCTTGAATGACATATATATTTCATTTATTTTAATGGATACATTTTTGAGGAACTAATATTTGTCTGATTACCATGCTACAGGTAAAATTATCCACCATGCTGAAGAAACGAACAAGGAAGAAACTAATAGAGGAAAAGTATGAAACCTTCAAAGTAAAAGAGAGATAATGGGTGGTGACATATCATGAAAAGAAGAAATTGGAAACGATTGTTGAAAACAAGCCAATTGAAGAGGAACCTCAACCGTCAAAAAGAGAAAAGAAATTGGTAGCACAAAGGGAACAAATGTGAAAGAGTCATGCTAGGAAAAATGCAGATATTGCAGTTGGAGACACACCCTCTACCACAAGTGAATACGAAGGGGCACCATTAAGCACAAGCGAATAAGGAGGGGCACCATCTACCACAAGTGAATATGATTGAACACCATCCATCGCATCTCAAGTTGAGAGTACATCATCACTTGGATTTGATGAAGAAGGTATGCCATCATCCCCACGTAAAGATCAAGGTATGTCTTCTACTCCACCCTCGATCGAATGTATGCAATCTAGCCCACCTCAATTAAATATTGATAAAATTGTTAATGTTGAGATGTATGTACCAAGGAGAACACCACCTAGAATTTTGCGTAGAAAGACAAATTTTTGATTAATATTGATGAGGATATTTTGCAGCACATCGAAGGTAAAATTCTAGAATGCACTTGTAGAATATATGCTGATAAGATTTGGAAAATCTTCTTTGAAAGGATAAATGAGACTGCAAGATGTCAACTATTCATTCAAATGATGTGGGGTTTAAAGTACAGAAACATCATGAAGACTCTTGGGTTGAGAACATTGAATGCATCAAGTGAAAACACTATTGTGAAGAATCTAATGGATGCTTATGAGAGTGTGGGTAATACCTCACACTCAAAGGATAGTAATGTCACCCGATGTGTCATTACATCTACTTTGGTAAGCTATCAAACAAAGAGATCTCATCTGATTAAAAAGACAAGTGAACATATGGGAACTAGTAGAATTTTTCTATCAAAAACCATTCAAAGGCGGCAAAGAACTGAGGGCACCAATTCAAATGAATTATGGGAATTCTCAAGAAGACTACCACATAAATATAAAAAAAAAATTGAAGCATTGAGAACACTAATTGAAGAGTATTGGAGGAATAATACAAGTCCATCTCTGAATCAAAGGGATGTCATAAGAAGGAGAATCGGTAGTCAGAACCATTAGCCACATCCAAAGCATTTTTTGGATACGACTCAAACCCAATTTTTTCATAAATTTCAAAATGATTATCCTCAAATTAGTATTTCTCAAAAAAAATTTAAATGCTTAAGCCTTTTTATGTCAAGATAAATCAAACATGCACTACTTGTTGTTGTAGACTACATATTTAATTCTCTAACCATTATGATGTTTATTGCATACTAACAATGTTTTGTAGGATTGTGGCATAGAAGCCCCACTAAAATCTTCAAGAGAGTTCTTATAATTTTTTTAATGTTAAATAGAGGATGGCCAAATATTCTATAGGACAACATGCTTGGATGGTTCATGTGAGCATTGCACAGCTTGCAACAAATTCTAGTATGTCAACATATGGAAAACACAGATGAGGTGGGACATAAACTACTAGATTTCAGGAAGTATAAAATAGTGGCATACACGACAAAAGATGGATCTCAAGAAAAAAGGTGTGATTTGGTTATCAAGAAGATTCCAATGTATCAGTTTATGTCAATCTTTCATGAGACATAATAGTGGTTTACAATTCCTGAGATGAACGAATTTTAGCTGAAATCACATATTTTTATAAAATATAATGATTTAAGCCTTAAAAAGTTCCACTATAAGGATTCCAATTGAAGAGGGTTTTATCAAATCACCTTTGATCAAACCCCCTTGGATAGAACCTCGCTAGTTTTAAACCATACCTATAAATGTGTCTCCTTTACACCTATCAAAATGCTGATAAAAAATCACTTTTGATTTAGATTTTGGGGGATCAAATGAATTCATTTAAAATTTATTTCAAATGATTATGGTATTCCTCAGAACAAGCTATCCAATGAATATAATTTTAATATGTTTTGGTTTTGTTATGTATTTGTTTTTTAAGTTTTATTAAACATAGGTTTTTCATCGAAAATGAATTTCTTTGTTCTTCACATGTGGAAAAATAGAAGATTATCAAAAAAAAATTGAAAAATATGAGTGCACCAGATATTGAGGTCCTTGATCCAACAAAAAAAAAATAAAATTTTGACATATACAAAAAAAGTTACCTTATAATGGTCGCGCAGTGTCTGAATTGTAATTCATTTGACTTTGAAACTTGATTAAGGAAAAATCATTCAATAAAACTATCTAACCAAGTGGAAGCACTAGATATCAGAGTTATAAATCTAAATTTGAAAGAATTAGAATTTTATCCTTCATGGAAAAAAGTTATGCGTTATAAAGAAGGCCACTTTTTAAAAATGTTGTTTTCTAAAAAAAAAAAAAATCGTGGGAGATGGAAAAAGAAGTGCAATTTGATTCCAAAAATTTTGAAAAAAATATTTTTAGAATTTTCAGACAAAATTTCATGAGACTCTAGTTTGCACCATCTTCAAATTCCTCACAGTTTAGCCGCTATAGGTGTCCGAATGTGAAGATTTACTTAAAAATAATAATTTCAGTTGCCAGTTTGGCCAAAAATTGTAAACCACTATTATGGGATCACCAATTAATATACACGACAAAAGATGGATCTCAAGAAAAAAGGTGTGATTTGGTTATCAAGAAGATTCCAATGTATCAGTTTATGTCAATCTTTCATGAGAATCTAGTGTATATGTATGCAAGGCATACCCATAAAGCCCAATGGATAGATACACAATTCAAGCTATGCAAGGACACCTTTCTAGTTGGAAACATAGTATTAGTGGTTGACTTTGCAGAGAACTACACTCTACAACAACAGTGTGAGGTGCAGTCATAGTATTACAACTCCACACAGGTTTCAATATTTTTGCACATAGCATTCATTCATGTAGCTGATAGTACGGACAACCAAAGGAAGGTATTGGAGGAATATCACTTTTATATTAGTGATGATCGCACAAATTCTCTAGATTTCGTGCAAGGTTGCTTCCAGATGTTCTACAGTGATTTGGATTAGAGGGGCATAGAATACAATCATCATACAATATGGTCAGATAACTGTGCAACATAGTTCAAGAACACGTGCATGTTCTAGTGGTTGTGCAGGATGCATCTCACTATAGGTGTTCAACATATGTGGAACTTTTTTGAGGCTATACATGGAAAGGGGGAGCATGATGGTGCATGAGCTTGCGTGAAAAGAGCATTAGCATGAGAAGAGTTAAAGTATAAAGACAGTACAAAGTTGACAGATGCAAGATCAATCATTGAGTGGTGTAATGCTTCAATGGGTCTAGGTAATGAAGGTATGTCTTCATTTCATAGATATTTTTGGTTGATGGATGATACTAACATTGTACCATATGAGGATTTTTGTAGACTAATAGGATCAAGCAAGCTACACTCTTTCCTTAGCTCAAATGTAGGTTCATGGTGTATCGATACACACAAGATGACATGATTTTGTTCTTCATGTACAATGCAAGCCTGGAATGATTGTGAGTCAAGAGAGTGGGTTAAAAAATGGTTGACAAGTTATTTTATCCCACTTCACACATATCGCCCTCTAATGGCATTGGAACTAACACAGATGGAATCATCGGTCGACTTTGACCGTGTATTAGATCTAGTTCAACTAGGCAATATATCTACTTGCTTAGTTTTTGAAATTCCATATTGTTATCTTACTTTGTATTGTATTCATAATGTTGACTAATTTGAAGAGATGCCACACATATCAATGTAGGGCATGTTTATGCAATTATTACAGATGAAGAGAATGAAGAGGGAACATACTATTACTTGTGTCATTGTGTTGAGGCCAAAAAGAAATTGGAAGGCCTAGTTATAGATGGAGAAAACATTGAATACCCTATAGGCTCAATTGTTGTTACTAGAATGTGGTGAAGAGTCAAACAAATCAAATTTTAGTAAATCAACAACCTTTGTTATTTCATTCAACCATCTTGGAACAACTACCAGAAAAAAGGCTTCCAAAATCAATAGTTTGGCTTAAATTTTATAGAAGGCCTCTTAAGGACCATCTCATCATCAATTTAGCATCTACTCAGACCCCCAACACCATTCCCAAGCTAGACATATAGGGTTTCTTTGCAATTTCTTGGAGATCCTTCAAACTTCCCTATAAAAGGCTACAAAATTAGCCCTATTTTACAAGCAATCTACTCTTTAAACTTCTTCTAACCCCACAAGCTCTTGGAAAATCATCAAATAGGTCACAAAACTCCCAATTCCATAGGTTTTAGACAAGCACTCAACCTCTAAGCCATAATTTCTTAAAACCCTCAATTTCTTAACAAATACCTAGGTTTTTTAGCATCTCACAACTCCAAGGCCTTCCAAACCTCACCAAATAATCAAAAAAGTTTTTTAGGGTCTTCTCACACATAAAAAACCTTCACTTGGCCTTTAGACTCAATAGATCTCAAAAACATCAGTTTGGTTCCTCCATTTCAAGCCAAAATCTCACATTCTCAGCCTAAAACAACATCACTAGTCCTATAAACGCCTTACCATTATTAAAAGAGTTAAGGAAACTTGAAAACAACACATTTTAAGCCTTTCCCCATAGTCGCAATTCACCATAGTAGGAGGAAGGGCTCCATCACAAAAAATAATGTAAACTCAGACCCTGCTGGTCTGTACAAGTTGAATAAAGAAAATGGATTTTCCTTTCACTAAAACAACTAAAGGTGTATCAAAACAGATTGAAATATAGGTTAATACCTACCACCATAGTTTTTCATGAATTTTTGTTCATAGGAGGCTTGTACTGGGCCGTACACACATAAAAGAAACTAAAAAACTCAGAAAAATGTTGAAATTCCATAGTTTTAGGCATTGTGAAGAGCACCAATCTTTAAAAAAACTATTGATTGAACCCCCATTCAAGCTTGAATGATTTTTTTAATACATTTAAAATTATAATCATCTTCCTTCAATTACCATAACTACCTTTGAACCACCAAACCCTTATTAAGCCTACAAATACTAGTATTTAGCAATGGTTTTGCTTAATAAGCTTTATCATGCAAATTTATTATTTTAAAGGCCTAGGACCACTTAGACACCCTTATAACATGAATTTTAGACTCTTTCTCTACACTCCCACCTACTTTTTACATAATTTTCCTTTATGGAAATATCAACACTTATTTAATTCAAGAGTGCTTTTGCACATTTGTCCACCCTAACCTACTAATTCCCAAAGTACATAAAAGATTGGTCTATTAGACCTTATTGAAGACAAAAAGACCTCAACATACTAAAATTTACCAAATTTCCTCCAAATTTACCATAAAACAATCACAAATTGAGGGTTAGGTGTGGGTGCTCTTGCACCATTCAACTTTCAAAAACAAAGTCAATTAGGCTGGAAGACATGTGGATCGGGCCAGCATTTGGTGGAAGAGGAAGAAAGATGACTGGAACTTTGGAGGTCCACCATACTAGATTTTGGTATTGAACTATGAGAGTAGAAGAGAGAGCTGATATCATATATCAAAACATTAAGCATGCATTCTTCCAGCCAGTGGAGAAGGAGATGATTACTTTGCTTCATTTTCATTTGCATAACCATATCAAGGCGTGGGAACCAAGAAGACCAATGATGTCAAGTTTTATGTGGAGGTAATGGATGTGGTCCAAGCTTTAGGAGAGGCAAGAAGGTTATCTTGTTTTTACTGCTGCTACCTATTTTCACAGTGTTCTTGGATTGAAGGGTTTCATGATGTAATTCAAACCATTCCACTTTTTGTACCTACTGTAACTTATGGAATCGGTCCTCTAACTTGTAAAATACATGCCTAACCTATTTATAATGTTGTGGAGTCAAGGTTGGGTGTTTGGGATGATGTTCTAGGGCTATAGCAAGGTATTTTCATTATGAAAATGAGGGTTTCAAGTGGTGTTTTGACAAAATGTGGGAAGGACTGTCCATGTAATGTATTATTCACCATGTTTAGGGTCTGGTAAGTGTGTTTGGTGCTTTGTTTGGGTATGAAAGATGTAGGAGATAGAAGTTTCATTAAAACCCCAAGTATTTTGCTTGAAATAGAGGGTTTGGTGTATTAGGGGTTTAGAGGTCTTGGACCTGAAAAAAAATCATGGAATTTGAGGTTTTAACACATAACATACTGTTGTTTGAGGATTTTGAGTGAAGATCTAGTGTTTAAAAGGTCATCTCTTTGTAAATAGGGCTAATTTAGTAGCCTTTATGCAAGGTGGTCTATTGGATCTTAATGATGGTACAAAGAAGCATGGTATGATATCCTAATGAGATTTGGAGACTATAAGTTAGGAAAGGGTTTATTGAAAACCCATACTCAAAACCTTCCCATAGCCAACCAAAGCCTAGCACACCTTCAAAAAGGTTTGCACAAGCTTAAAAGTTCAAGAGATATCACTACCTCCAAATATTTCTTCAAACCCTGGCAGTAAACCACCATTTTCCACTAAAAAATGCACCATTTGACATATAGGGCATCACCTAAAAACCCTCTATTCACCTCCCTTGCACACAAAACTTTGCACACATATTTAATAACCATAACTAAGCCTTTTCATCCAGTTATAGAAGCATATAGTGGGTGAAAATCCTAATATGACATTTTAATGCACTCAAAACCCTTAAAACAGGGTATACAAATCAACCCTCAGTAATTGGCTTCTAAAATGCACAAAATAACTTGAAATCCAACTAAAAAAAAATTAAAACAGAGTTAAGTATGCTTCCCACCGAATTCCATTGAAGAGAGAGCACAATCACCCTGTACGGAACCGTACAGTTCAATGAAACATCAAATCCCAAAGTGCAAAAGGGTAGCAATCTTTGATGAGGTATTACTCGAATACCATGGGGATTACGAAATCTACGTCTGAACCTATGGTATAGTGTTGGGGCCATATACAATAACCTCTCTCAGTTTTTGTTATCTCAGAGTGGTTTTCTCATGGTTTCCAATTTTTAGTTGATGGAAAAAATGTCAAATGCAAGTAGTGGAAAGTTGCAAAGTGGTGCAAATTTTGTTCTACAACTCATGTGACAAAATAGACTATTCCAACATGTCTAAATAGGTATTTTTGTGCTAGGCATGGTCCTCTTTCACACCCAAACAAGCAGAATCACTCTGAGCTATGTTCAACTGGATCAATCCCTTAAGGGTCCAGAGTTCAAAATGGCTGCAAACTTTAGCATGCTGCTACTTGAATACCGTGATGCTTAGAAACTTCTCGTATAATCCTATGGGATCGTGTTGGGCCCCTCTACAATAACCTCTCTCAAGTTTTGTTATCTCAGAGGGGTTTTTCTGTGGTGTCTAGTTTTTAGTTGATGGAAAAAAATGTCAAATGGAAGCAATGGAAAGTTGCAAAATGGTGCAAATTTCATTCTGCAACTTATGTGACCAAAAAAATTGTTCCAACATATCTGAATAGGTATTCTTATGCTAGGAATGGTTCTCTTTCACACCCAAACAGGTGGAATCGCTCTGAGCTACGTTCAACCGGATCGATCCCTTAAGGGTCCAAAGTTCAAAATGGCTGCAAACTTCATCATAATGTTACTCTGATACTATGATGCTTAAAAAATTCTCGTCTAATCCTATGGGATCAAGTTGGGCCCCTGTTCAATAACCTCTCTCAGTTTTTGTTATCTCAAAGTATTTTTCATGTGGTGTCTAGTTTTCAGTTGATAGAAAAATGTCAAATGAAAGTAGTGGAAAGTTGCAAAGTGGTGCAAATTTTGTTCTACAACTTGTGTGACCAAAAAAAATATTCCAATACATCCAAATAGGTATGTTTACGCTAGGCATGGCCCTCTTTCACACCCAAACATGCAGAATCACTCCGAACTACGTTCAACTGAATCGATCCCTTAAGGGTCCAAAGTGCAAAATGGCTGCAAACTTTAGCATGTTGTTACTTGAATACCGTGATTCTTAAAAAATTCTTGTCTAATCCTATGGGATCATGTTGGGCCCCTCTACAATAATCTCTCTTAGTTTTTGTTATCTCAAAGTGGTTTTCTTGTGGTGTCCATTTTTCAATTGATGGAAAAAGTGTCAAATGCAAGTAGTGGAAAGTTGCAAGGTGGTGCAACTTTCATTCTGCAAGTCTTTTGACCAAACAAACTATTCCAACACATCCGAATAGGTATGTTTACAGTAGACATAGTCCTCTTTCACACCCAAACATGCAGAATCACTCTGACCTATTTTCAACTAGATCGATTCCTTAAGGGTCCAATGTGCAAACTGGCTGCAAACTTTAGCGTGTTGTTACTCGGATACTGTGACACTTAGAAACTTATCGTCTAATCCTATGGGATAATTTTGGTCCCCTCTATAATAAATTCTCTTAATTTTTGTTATCTCAGAGTGGTTTTCCGGTGGTGTCCAGTTTTCAGTTGATGGAAAAAGTGTCAAATGCAAGTAGTGGAAAGTTGCAAAGTGGTGCAACCTTTGTTCCGCAACTCATGTGACCAAACAAAAAGTTCCAATGCATTCGAATAGGTATTTTTATGCTAGGAAAGGTCCTATTTCACACCCAAACACATGGAATCACTCTGATCTACGTTCAACCAAATTGATCCCCTAAGGGTCCAAAGTGCAAAATGGTTGCAAACTTTAGCATGTTGTTACTCGAATACCGTGATTCTTAGAAACTTCTCGTCTGATCCTATGGGATCATGTTGGGCCTCTCTACAATAACCTATCTCATTTTTTGTTCTCTTGATGTGGTTTTCCTTTGGTATCCAATTTTTCAATTGATGGAAAAAGTGTCAAATGAAAGCAGTGGAAAGTTGCAAAGTGGTGCAACTTTCATTCTGTAACTCATGTGACCAAACAAAATGTTCCAACACATATGAATAGGTATTTTTATGCTATACATGGTCCTCTTTCACATCCAAACACACAAAATCACTCTGAGCTACATTCAACTGAATCGATCCCTCAAGGGTCTAAAGTGCAAAATGGCTGCAAACTTCAGCATGCTATTAATTAGATATCATGATGCTTACATACTTATCATCTGATCCTATGAGATTATGTTGGAACCCTCTACAATAACCTCTCTCAATTTTTGTTATCTCGGAGTGGTTTTCCTATGGTGTCCAGTTTTTAGTTGATGGAATAAGTGTCAAATGGAAGTAATGGAAAGTTGCAAAGTGGTGCAACTTTCATTCTACAACTCATGTGACCAAACTAACTATACCAATGGATCTGAATATGTATGTTTACGCTAGAAATAGTCTTCTTTCACACCCAAACATGCAGAATCACTTCGAGCTATGTTCAATCAGATCGATCCCTTAAGGGTCCAAACTACAAAATGGCTGCAAACTTCAACATTTTGTTGCTCGGATATTGTGATTTTCAGAAACTTCTCTTCTAATCCTATGGGATCATGTTGGGCCCCTCTACACTAACCTATCTTGGTTTTTGTTATGTTGGAGTGGGTTTCCTGTGGTGTCCAATTTTTATTTGATGGAAAAAGTGTCAAATGCAAGTAGCACAGAAAGTTGCAAAGTGGTGAAACTTTCATTTTGCAACTCCTGTGACCAAACGAACTATTTGAACGTGTCCAAATAGGTATTTTTACACTAGGAATTGTCCTCTTTCATACCCAAACACACGGAATTGCTCTGACCTATGTTCAACCGGATCAATTCCTTAAGGGTTTGAGTGTAATATATTGAAATAGACCATTCCACCTATTGTTCAGGCTATGTCTCAGTGATATGGGCCTAATGTAAGTAGGATAGGGAGTAGCAATAAGAAAATAGCATTGGTAAGGGAATTGGAAGAGATTACTAATGTTGACCCTGTTCAAAATTCAAAATTGAGGCCTCTTAAAAGCAAGGCTAGAAGAGGTGAAAAGAAGAAATTTCTTGAAAATAAGTTAGAATAGGTTGGAAATAGGGTGAGGCTTTGGAGTTTGATGTGTTTAAAAGGTCTGCAAGGACAAGGGAGGTCAAAATTATGTTATGGCATGATTGCCTAGTTGGAAAAATAGGGGTTTTGAATGAAAAAGAGATGTTTGAGGGAGTAAAAATGGGTAAAGTGAAGAGGAAACATAATTTGGTGGTCAATTAAGTTTGTGCAGGTATAATGAAGAGTGTTGGAATAGGTTTTGAGGTTCGGGTTCGAGTTCGGAGGATCGGTTCGCTGGTCAAGCCAAATTTTTTTGGAGGGGGGTTCGGTTCGTTTTAGGTTTGTTGGTACAAAAATCATGTAAAAACAAAATATAAATATATATGCAGCCTAGAATCCTGCATTAGGATTACAATATCACATTTACATCATATAAACAACAAAATCACCATAAACTTGAAAGTCATTTAAAACAGGCATGATAAATATTCATCTTCAAAACTTGAATTGTGGTAGCTTGATATACAAAGTCTATTGATGCTAGGGTTCAATTTGTATGATTTTGAAAACATAAGCCAACAGAGTAGAGTTATCAGCATTCTTCATAAATCATAAGAATTTGTTTAGTACACTAGCCATTTTCATGTCTTCTTGTAGTCTCAAAAATTATTTTGTATCATTGCTACATTGGTCTTGAGATTGGTAGCTTAATATAGCTCCACAATACAAAATCTAGTTTACCTGTGTAGTGTAACAATGACATAGGCAGATTTTTCTTTCAAAGAACCAAAGGGTGAGTGCAAAATTGAATTGTATAAACACATATTTTTTTTAATATCAAGGATACTTTTTGAAACTTCCATGCATTGCTAATCTAAAAGGAAAAGTCTTATACATATCCTTTGCTTAATTGAGTTGTTCCAATCAAAGAATTAAATATATTGGAATATTTTTATCAATCATTTCATAGAATACCAATTGAAAATGTGTTTTTTCTTTTAGATAAAGTTGTTTACCATCAATCAATTAATTTATTCAAGACAAACCATGAAGGACAATAATGATCAATGATATGGCTAACCAATCAATAAGTATACATGTGAATAAGTCAAGCATGTACATGTGAATAAGGGAAGCACAAGTAGTCACAAACACATATGCCTTGAAGTATACACACGAATACATAGTATACACAACTTAAGACAAAGTATATGCAAAAATAAAAGGTATAGGAATGAAAATGCGTAAGTCACAAAGTATACATTAGAACACACGTAAGTCACAAAGTATACACATACGTTGTAAAGTAACCACTTCAATACACATAACTCATATGTATTGAACCATGAATTTATAACATGCAAATATGGACACCATCGATAAAAAATATTTGTATTAACCAAATAGTCATGTACGTATACATCAATATATGTTGATATAAGTATAAAATATAGGTACAAAACAACCATATAGGATTACAAGAATGCCATATAGGCATACAATGTCAAATATATCCAATAAAAAATATGTACAAAATTGTCATGTAGGCATACAACAAATGGTTTTGGAATCAAAATTCATTGCTCTCCAGGCTCTTGAAATAAACTCTTGCCCTTTGCTGGTCAATCAGATGGCAATAGGTCTGTCACTCATTTATATTGTACTCGAGGAGTGCTCCTGCTACTCCTCCTATTACTATTAAGTTCTTGGTGAAGTTTTAACTATTACAATAAGAAGTAAAGACATTAATATAGAGAAATTACATTATAAAAAATGATATATTTAAAAAAAAATCACTTAAGGCCATTTCATGATCACTCTCCTCGAGGGAAATATTCGCACACCAATGCTGAGGTGTGCTCAAGCCCTATATAAACCATCCAAATAGAAATTAGACTATAAATCAATAATTTGGTTTGATTTTTCACTCGAACTAACATCTATAACAATGAATGTAAATTGAAATTTAGTAATTTTCCTCATACCTCCCCTGTCAGAACCATTGAGGATTGTATAGTGGATGAAACACTGATATACATTTCCCTCATAACATTTGGAGGTGTTTCCACAACCAACATCTGAAAATAAAACAACAAATTATTTAATCACAAAAAAGATACAATAGTGATGGAAACGTCATGACTTATAGTGTATGAGATCTAATGAACAAAATTTTGAGTACTTATTAAACTATATATTTTTTATTATCATGCTTACTATTTTCCCTATCCATATCATGTTCGAAAGGACGTGTTTTTAGTATTTTACCCATAGCAACAAGCCACTGAATCATTTGATTAAATGCTTTTGTATACATGTACGATAATTGTGGTGGCATAGAGAAGGCAATGAACTATTTGAAAAAATACCTCAAAAGAAATGGGGTCTTGTGGTGATGGAATGCCATTACAAAAAAATGCACGTCATGGCATTCCATCACCATAAGAACATATTTATTTTAGGTATTTTTTCAAAAATTTCAATGCCTTCTCTATGACCAATATTATTGCTTACTATTATGCTTTAATAGATATTTTTCCAAGCATCCATAGTTTGTTGGAAAGCACCTATTTTAGGCTTTTAGCCATAGCAGCAAGGAAGCACGAGTAGTTTGATAATGAAGAACCCTTGCTAAGGTATAATGAGTGTCTCCTCTAAACAAAGAAGAAACTACTTGACCAAGCCAAATGAAGAGACAAATGCTAATGTATATGTGTAGGGGGTGAAAAAGTTAGCATTGGAGATATTTCTATTTATAATACATTATATTTAGTTTTGTGATACTTGTTTCCACTTGGATTAGCATAAGGTAGAGTTTAATTGCTTAGTTGTATCAATTTACTAGCACAAGTGAATTGAGATGGTTAAAATGCAAGCCTATTCCCCATAAAATTTATTTGCTAGAAAACTTATGTAACCAATTTTCTGATGCAACCAATTTTATTGGTTTCTTTTGTATTTAGTTCAAAGGAATAGATTGTTATATTAATATTCTTTGATATATATTTTTCCAAGAATCCATAGTTTGTTGGAAAGCACCTATTTTAGGATTTTAGCCATAGTAGCAAGGAATCATGAGTAGTTTGATAAAATTCTTTGGTGCACAAGTATGAAAAATGTGGCATCATAGAAAAGGTGGTGAGAATTTTGAAGAAATTCCTCGAAGAAATGTGGTCTCATGGTGATGGAATGTAATTCCATCACCATGAGACCACATTTCTTCAAGGAATTTTTTGAAACTACTAACTGCCTTGTCTATGCTATTGCTTACTATTATGGTTTCATAGATTTTTTCCAAGCATCCATAGTTTGTCGTGCAGGTGCACCTTTGCAAGCACATGCCTCAATGTGAAGAAATTGCATCATTGCTTATGTTGACTTTCTAAACAACTATATTGTAGTTGAAAGTTTGTCATCTATCAACATCTAGTTATTACTTATGGAATGTGAAGTAATGCTTTGAGTTTGAATGATGTGCAATGCAACGTAACCAACGATATGAATATAAACTACACAAATCTATTAAGTACAATTCATTAGTTAAACTCTTTATTCTATTACCTGCATGAAGGTTTGAGTAAATCCACTAGCACTGGGAGGTGTTCCCTCGAAACCTCCAATATTACCCTGTTCAACATCCATAATCACATATTAAAACACCATTCGTAAAACAGTGCTATTAACATGTAATAAATTTATAATTGTTTACTAGTTACATACCCTATAGATAGGTGTACCGCATAAATAAGTAGGTGGAGGGCTAGTGTATCCAGTCTCAACACTGTGACCCTACAATTTTATTAAAATCATAAAACTAAATTAGTTAATCTTGCACTTCAAAATCAAAATTTAATAAATTAAATTCAATGAACATGCTAACTTTTACCCAAGTATCAATTCCATACATATCATGCAAAATTTCAGCCACATTCTCCATGTCCGTAGCTGCATAAGGATCATCTGTAATAGCCTCCTGAGTGTCGGTGGGGTCATATGAACAAGTCACCCCACAAGTTTGACACACATGGGTTCAAAGTCCATCACTCAAAGACTCCACTAGATGACATTGTAGAATAGGGATAGTATGATGGATGAAACTCTAGGTCAAAGTGTTGATCTCCTATAATGTCTCTACCTCCACACTCTCCTTCATGACTACAGGCATAATAACGTTCTCGTGAGGCAGCCTAGCGAGAGCTTGTCTCCCTTGCCGCGTAGGATCTGGCTGTGCACCGGGCCTATCATGAGCCGACCCCCCACCTCTCCCCTGGAAGTCCCTTATATCAAAATAATTTGGTATTTTGTTCAATATGAACTCACTGTATAGTTTCCTAAGAAAATAATGGGGGACTTCACAATTGTTGCACGATCGGTCATCAAATACCATGTACCACCTATCATAAAAATGGTTCCTAATCTCTTGGTGGTGGCACTAATGAATAGGAAACCTCTTTGCATTGAGGCTAAGATTTTGATTTGTGCATGGGTCAGTGAATAATGAAAAAATCACCTTTTGTAATTTTAAAATCCTTTACTTGTTTATATGATAGTTGCATAATATGTGTTGAAGTTATGGACAGACACTGAGAGGGGGGGTGAATTAGTGTCAAAAACTTTTTCAACTTCGACCAAGATGTTTAATTCTTATTTCCTTTTCTTTCAACAATAGAGTAGAGTAATCACTTTTGAAAGCACAAAGATATGACAACATTAACTCAGTCTATTTGACAACTTATGAAAATATGATTTTAGTGAGATATCTTGCATTTTCCAAAACATAGCTTAGATTTGATCTCAATATTACTCTAATTAATGCATTCATGAGTTGAATGTAATCATTCATAAATAGAATTGAAAACAATAATAAACCCAACAATGAACTAAAACAACAACACAGAGAAGTAGTGAGCATATAGAAGAACAAAGAGACAAAAGATTTGCAGAGTGGAAAACCCTCCTGGGGTAGAAAACCCACTCCTAAACTGCCTTACTGGCTTAATCTTCAAAAACCACTTTTAACAATGCCTTATAGGCTAAGTTTTTGAGCACCAACTCAAGGAGCACCAACCCCTTTCTCAGATTTCATAATTACAATAATAATATATCAGAGGATCTCTCTATTTTCAGTTAAGTTCATAACACTCTACTTCTAATACTCTAGGAATCCAACTCGTGTATTACAGAGTTTTCCAATACATCTCTTAATACAGCCAAAATAACTATCTCTCAGAATTATAGGCTAGCAGCTCCTTCATAGTTTTCAACACTGGTTTTTATATACATTTCAAGTATGTCTGTTATCAAGAAATATTCAATCAAGCATTTTTCACGAGATTCTAAAACTCTCTTGCTATTTTTAGAATCTGAAGCTGGATAATGATGATCTATAGATGATGGTAAAAATTAGAGTAATGCATATCCAGAAAGCTTTAAATTTTGTGCTGAGTCAAGAGATTTCAAATTGTAATTGAAAGATTTTCATCAAAGCCATGTTTTCCCACTAACAAAAACTCATAACCTCTAAAATCTCAGAGAATATCTTGCCAAAGATTCAATACCAGCAAAAGATGTCACCATGCAACTATACTTTGGAAAAATACATATCGACCACAGAGACAAAGTTTGTTAAACGTTTGCTGAGACATCCAGACAAGTATGTCGAAGGAAATTATAACGTTGATCGTTCCTTTGGTCCCTGTGCATCGCCATGACCTTCTACCGTTGGGGAGAAACCATATCGAAGATATTTATGTTTCCCCAAGATCACATTTTTGTTAGATTTGTTTTAGTCACTGAGACACTAGAGTCTTTCTCACCGAAATCCCCTTTTCGTTTCATTCATTGTTGCTATAACCTTTTGATATTAGAAAGACCCTATGCAGATCACACTGTGTTTCACCGAAAGACTTTATCCCTTGTAAGTCGCTGCATAACATAATGCTATTGGGGAGACATTATGTAGATTGCCCCACATTTCATCGAAAGTCCACATGATACACATTGGTCGCCGTGACATAAGGTTTTTCTTGGCGATGAGTCCATCCATCCTATATATGTTGTTGTAACTTCAAACCATTGGGGAGACATCTTGTAGATCATTTCATGTCATACCGAAACACCCCGAATTCACCTCAAATTGCCAAGAGAGAACAAATCTCACACCGATAAAGTCCTTTTGAATTCCATCGGTGAGACATGTCAAAGTCAAGGAGACCTCTTGTAGAGCACACCATGTCTTTCCAAAAGTCTTCATCCACTTGTGTGTCACTGAGACAATACCAACCTTTCATCGAAATTCATTCATTAGATTTTGTCGCCAAGACTTGACGGGTTCACTAAGACTCTACATCGAAACTCACGAGTCTTACCGAAATGTATTTCATTATCAGTGGTCGACAAACACAACAATTCTCTCACCGAAAAGTAACCTTCATTCTTATTAGTGTCGCTATAGCATACCATCATCGGGGAGACCTCTCGTAGAATGCTTGAGTCATGCTGAAAGAAATCCTTTCATCTCGTGTCACTGTAACATAATGGTTCTCTTGTCGATGCATTAGTCGGGGAGACATTTCAAGTTCGATGAGACATTACCCCGATAACAAAACTCCTACCAAAAATTTCATCCTCAGTCACTGAAACCACGTGAATGTCTCGCCAATAGATGTCCACATGCATATGGTTAGTAGGACATAACGATTTCACTGTGACCCTTCACCGAAGCCTTAAACTCATGTCGATATATAATTTTTGAATGGCGTCAGTGTGACATACCAATTTCGCTGAGACCACATACCAACGGAATAACATTTGTCGATAGAGATCACTTTCAGTGACCGAAAAAAAAGACAAGTCTTTCCAAAATAATCTTTCTTGTGTCGGTCACCAAGACACAAAACGCTCGATGAAACAACATGCCGATAGGGATTTCTTACGCTGATGAACCACCTTATGAGTTAGTCGGTGAGACCTGACTCATTCGGTGAGACCTCCCAGTGGTGAGCACAACTCATGCTGATAGACCTTTCCACTGTCGCCAAGACAACGGGAATGTCATGCTGAAAGCAGCCTGTATGTTAAATTCAATTGACATGACATCAAAAATGTCTTGCCAATAGGCAACACAGACATTTCAAAGTGGAGGGGGGAGACCCTGCCATTCTCACACTGAAATGTGTAAGCCTGATATGCAAAGGGAACCATCTTGACAAAGAAATCATCTTTCAAACTCTGTCAGTCAAAGAAATAGCATTCATAACATGAACCAGAATTCTCATCACCATGAAATTGAAACATAACAAATAAATTTTTGTAATAGCCAAGAGACATAAAAAATCATAAGGATCCAAACTGAGACTAATCATCAAAGAGAACTAACTGAAAGAGATTTTGTCATCAAGGACAAACCATAAACACAACTAAGATCCAACAAACTCCCCCTTTGTCCTTGACGGAAAAACACAAATGACTCTCCCCCTTTTTGCCTCAATGACAAAGGATAGAAAAGAAGAATGTGCAATGCTAGGAAACACAACTGAGAAGCCAACCAAATACCATAAGAAATGGATAAAGATATAAGACCTGTTACTTGAACATACCACTTTCTTTGTCAAGTTTAATCAAGGCACATTCAAGATCACCTACTCCACATTTAGATTAACTGCAATCTAGCAATACCAAAATTTGAGCACAAACAACCAACCTCTTCTCAGCACAAGTAACTTCAGTCACTATCCATGACAATACAAAGCAAAGACCAGAGATATTGGTTGTTGTTCTTCAAATGATACACCCCATTTTACTCATTTCATACACAAAATATAACTTGAAAGCATGTATACTGCATAATTCATCGACAATTTGTTCTTGTACACCCATCCTCAATCCATATGAGAACTTCTATTACCACACCAAGATCGATAAAAATACCAAAGATAATTAATCTCATCCCTCACACAACACTGAATAATATCATCATAGAAATAACTCATAACATCAAACATGTTTTTCAACCTTGAAATTGTTATGAATGAAAAATCAACAATTAAACAATGTGAAGATGAGATTTATGTGCCAAGAAAAACCTCTGCTTTTGTGCTAGTTAGTGACATAAGCAATTATAGTGATAATAGCTTGGTTTATATTATTGGCATTGTAGTCCATATTGGGTACATATCAACTATTTGCAGGAAAAATGGAACTGAAATAATCTAAAGAACTATTAAAATATATGATATTTCTGCTTCTTTCATTGATGTTAATTTGTGGGGCCCAAGCTGGCAAGAAAAAGGTGATTCCTTGGAGTGGATGTATCTTTATGGTGATATAGTAATAGTTGTTGTGTGGGGTGGCCATGTAGGCTAATTTAATGGTAAAGTTATCAACACATCAACAACAATAAAATTCTTGTCACCATGAAATTGAAACTTAACAAATGACTTTCTTTCAAAATCATAACATAACAAATAGCAACCTTGAAATTGTTTTGAATGAAAAATCAACAATTAAATGGTGTGAAGATGATATTTATGTGCCAAAAAAAACCTCTTCTTTTGTGCTAGTTAGTGACATAAGAAATTATAGTGATAATAGCTTGGTTTATATTATTGGTATTGTAGTCCATATTAGGTATATATCAACTATTCATAGGAAAAATGGAACTGAAATAATCCAGTGAACTATTAAACTATATGATATTTCTGCTTCTTTCATTGATGTTAATTTGTGGGGCCCAAGTTGGAAAGAAAAAGGTGATGCCTTGGAGTGGATGTATCTTTCTGGTGATATAGTAATAGTTGTTGTGTGGGGTGGCCATGTAGGCTAATTTAATGGTAAAGTTATCAACACATCAACAACAATAGTCCTTGACATTAACCCTTCTATTCCTAAGGAAAACACTCTTAGATCTAAGGGCCCAATCAAAGTAGAACAAGTGGTTTCATCTTCTTTTGTACCTCATAGGCCGCATCCTTCAAATGATAGATTTAATATTGCATTCATCTTGAATAACTGCCTTGGGTTTCCATAAACTATTGAAGCCAGTTTTACAGAAATCATTCAAATTGCAAAAACTAAGTCTTTTTATTATCCTACTTGCCTATTGTGGGTTAATGGGAAAGAATGAAAAATAAAATGCACATGCCCCAGTGCTGATGTTTGGTTTTGTGATCATTTCTAGATGGAAATTGAGGAATGCAACTATCTCTATCTTCTATTGTTAAAGCTGCAAGATCATTCAGCCAACCTTTGGTCTAGTTCTTTTGATGAAGCTGACACTAGTTTACTATAAATTCCAGCAAAATAGCTCTACATTTTTTAGGAAAACTCTGAGTCTACAACAAATCCTATTTCTCTTATTAAAGGCCTTGTTTGTAAACCATACATCTTTATTGTCTTGATTAGAACAGATACTTACAATTCCAAGGATTGGCTTAAAACAATGATTGTGAAAGCAACAAAAGTTGATTTTGAAGTAGAGTGTAAATTGTTGCTTTGAGACATAGTAAAGATGTCTACCCCTGCTCCAATAAAAGGCTCCACTAGTGAGCCTATGCTTTGACTGCTCTTTTCAACTTTCCAACATTTTTCCTAGTCTTCCCTTTTTAATTCTCACTATGGGATTCTAAGACATTTGTTTTAAAAATATGAACATAATTTATAACTATGTTTGCATATATATATTTTCACATTCATTGATGTACCATCCTTTTGATTTTAACATGGTGCCTAGATTGATTTTAGTTTGCACTATCACAATGATTCTTCATTCCTGTTATATGGTGGAATTTTTAGTTCTTCTATGCATATTCTAAATTAACTTCTTCCCTTTGTAATCATTGAATAGCAATATTATCTTCAATGACAAACATATAACAATAGTCAAATATTGAAAATGGTTAACAAAGAAATTTGTACAATACTTGCATATATATTTTTATATATTGCAATGTTCAAACCATGTTATTTCTCTTGTGATCATCCATAGATATACATTTATACCCACATGGATACATATATATTTTGTTATATGTTTGTGTGTAATTATTTTGACCATTATAACTAATATTCAAATAAGAAAAATGACAATAAATAACATCAAAGTAATAAATTATCTACTATCACATAAGCATTGGGAAAAATATCCCTTAAAGTTATGGACTAACATTTTTTTAAAGAATACCTTTTTATTGAATATTAGTAATTAAAGAAATGACTAATAACTCTTTAAAAGAGGACAATCCTTTAATCTTCCATATTTTTCATAAATATTATTTAATCCATAACTTCAATTTTGTCATGTATTTCTATGCATATGTATCTTAAAATAATTAAATAATAGTCTACCAATTGATTGATTAGCCTAGACAAAAAAGGTCAAATATAGATCTGCATCTAGGTCTAATAAATATAAAAGTAAGATAGAGCTAAAATTATATTGTTCCTGAACCAATCTATATAACAATTCACTTGTCAATTCAAAATTAAACCTACATTATTTGGTATTAAATATTATAGATAAATAGGGAAACTATAAAACAACTCTCAAAAAGATATTTACTATCTAATAGTTGCCTTCTCAATTCTAAATTCATTTTTTTTTTGCAATCCTTATTGACCAATGAGAAACATTTAGTAACACCCTTTGTTCAAGAGATAAGATCCACGTCATCATGAAAAACCTCGAGCAAGTCTTCTCTATTTCTCTATAATATTCAGTGCCAAGTACATGGAGAATAGAAGAGGTGAAAAAATTACTAACCTTGACCATATTTTTTTGACGAAAGAAAGAATATTTAACTGTAATTGCTCATATGGTAATGAGTATAACAACAATGATGAACAGAGATAACTACAAATAGTAAACAAAGGCCAATAAGTATATGTGTATGTATATGTGTATGTATATGTATATGTGTATGTATGTATATGTATGTGTATGTATATATGTATATGTAAATATGTATATGTTTATGTATACATATATGTATGTGTATATGTATGTATATGTATATGTATATGTATGTGTATGTGTATGTATATGTACATGTATAATGGTGATCTATAGAATTCTCTTTTGGGCTATATAGTCTTCTGTACATTGCATTTTTTGCTTAATATATGATAACACTCTATGCAATTTGTGAGGGCTTGGTCAGGCCTTCTCACAACAACAGTGGACATTATTGACCACATGGGTTGGCGGTGGTGGAGTTGGTTGCCTCGCTTAATAGGTACAGAATAGTAAAAACCTTCCATGCACCTCCACTGGTTGGAAAGTTCAATGCTTCAACAAGTGTTGTGTTTTGGAATTTGAATTGTCTCCTCCCCTATTGTTGCTATAAATTGTTTTCCCACTGTGTTTTTTTCCATTCCATAGACATCTAACCACAAATATATATTTTGATAGATTGAAATAAAATGTTGCTTTCCAGTAATATGGTGTTCGCCTCGATGCAAACATGGACAAGGAGATATGAAGGCCATCTGTGGAACAATTCGTGCCTAAAAGACACCCATAGTTGTAACCATAATCAAGGTTTGTTTTATAAATTTATATTTTACTAACTTAGATTTTCATGACTTTTCTTTCTGTAGGCCTAGATATCCTCCAATACATACCAAAGTTATACATTCACCCCTTTTCTTTCTGCATGACTAGATGCATTCTAGTACATACCAAAATTAGGTATGTTTATAAACTTATTTGTATACATTGTATGCTTTGAAGCAAAACCTTTATTATTTGTTTAATGTCTTCCTTTTAACGATATCTATGTATTTCATCTATGGAACTACTTTCACTTTGAAACAAGACCTCTTGTATATTCTCCTTTTCCTATATTTATCAACATTATAGATAAATTCCATCTTCCACAATTCTTTATTAGCATTCTCTATTTTTTTTAAATTATTGCAGAAAAAAAAACACTAGAAAAGGAATCCAACTATATGTGAAAATCAATGCTTTGAAACATATATATATATATATATATATACGCATATATATATTGAAGACAAATAGAGTAATTGTATGAGAGGTATTAGAATAACACTTATTTTTGTTACTAAATACTATACACAACCATTCATCTTCTACATATTGAGGACACCAACTCCACCACCGCCAACCCATGTAATCACCAAGCTCCACATCGCCACAAAAAATAACCAGTCAAAATAATACAACTTAAACAAACTATACTTCCCCACACTGCAACACTCAATATTGCATTTACTTCGTCTGCCCGCATTTACTTCATCCACCCCCATTACACAACAACGATAGAATGAATGGACATTCCCACGAGCAAACACTTATGATTCAACTTCCACATATCAAGGACACCAACTCCACCACCGCCAACCCCCCCACCCCCTTGTCAGGACATGTCTGGCACTGAAAAATCCAATTCATGGCTGGGCTAACAAAAATCCTGGAGGAAACTTCAAGCAAATGAACAATAAATTAATCATTTATGCAAAATACCCATGTAAAATGACTTACAGATTCCACAACACAACAGTTTTAAAACCCTCCAATCTGGTAAAAAATGGAGTAGAAGGTGACAATTTTAACAATAGTCTGCTATCAAACCAACACCACAATGGCTCTTTCCACAATACAACTTAATCAAAGTATACTTCCCCACACTGCAACTTTCAATATTGCATTCACTTTGTCCGTTGTCGTTGTACAACACGACATGATGGATTAACCATTGCATGAGAAAACACTTATTATTTAGCTTTCGTGTACCAAGGCCACTAACCCCACCATCGCCAACCCATGTAAATACAAAGCTCCATGTGCCATAAAAAAAAAACCCACTCAGATCGTTGTCGGCTGACACATCTCCAACACTGAAAAATCCAATTCACAGCTAGGTTGACAAAAATCTTGACAGAAACTTCAAACATAATATGTCCAAAATGTGTATAACACCATAGACTTTATTGGAAATTCAAGCTTCATTGCTTGGTATTGAATATTATGCACAAATTATCTATGCAAAATACCCATGTAAAACGACTTCCAAATTCCAAAGCATAACAATTTTAAAACCGTCAAATCTACTATAGAACAGATCTGAGGGCGATGATTCTTACAATAGTCTAATACGAAACCAAGACCGCAATGGCTCTTTCAACAATGAAACTTAATGGCTCTTTTGACAATGCAACTTAATCAATATATTTTCTTCCCATACAAACAAAAAAACAATGATAATTAAAAGTTTGTTATAAGGAGGTTTAAATAGATCAAGGAAAAAGAATATCATGCAACATATTGGTACAAGACAAGTAGTCTATGTAACAATTGTAACAGGTATTAGGATAATACTTAAGTATCAGACTTATGTTGTTCTTCAGTGATTTCCTAATAGTTCTTTTACAAATTACCTCTTTCTCTATAATATTTACTGCCAAATAATGGAGCTCATATTTAGAATATATGCATGTTTATATGTGTGTGTGTGTGTGTGTATATATATATCTATATAATATTGGCATTATAGTGTGATGGTACAATAGGAACTAAATGCAATATTGGATGTTACAGTGTGGGAAAGTATACTCCAAAATAGGGAAGAAAATATATTGATTTAGTTGCATTGTCACAAGATCCATTGTAGCATTATGAATATGTTACACATACTGCATGATAAAATGCTATGTTCTTAACAACATATCAATGCTATATCATTGAATGCTATGGTTGTATTGTGGTGATTTTCTCACAATGTAGAAAATACTTATACATGCTATTTTGAGCTGTATTTAAAATCACACTCTACATAAATACAAACAAACATAGTATAGAGATTTGTTTAGATATACATATGTATATATAAATTACTATTGCATTCTCAAACGAGCCACACTACTATTCGTCTGCATCTATTGATATGTATATCTGTATATATGTATATTTTTATATATCGATCAGTGAATTGAATAAATATATATATGTGCATATGTATCTGTCTATGTTTGAGGCAACTCAATACAATTTTTTATTTTGTGTATAATATTTAGTACCAAACAAGTATTATTCTAATACCTATTATATAATTCCTCTATTTTTCTTCAATATCTACTACCAAACAATGTAGCTCAAATATTATATCAATATGTTTCATGATGTTCTTTTTCCATCATCGGTTTCAAGCTCTCTAGAACAAACTAGTTAGGGCTACTTATAACAGCCGCAAAGCTTCCTACTTGGGTACGCTAGCGATGGTAAAACTGGTTGCCTTGATACGTAGAAACATAAGGCAAGTGTTTTCCCATGTAAGCAATTTTGATTAGACAAGACAACTCTTACATGGACTGCTTGCCTTGTATCAATATGTTTCATACATGGGTTTTGATCATATGTCATTTATGTCTAATTCTTAAACTATTTTCCTAATAGTTCTTATACAATTTATCTATTTTATTTACTAGCTTGAATTTTGAATTGAGAAGCCAACTATTACATAGATTGCTTGTCTTCTATCAATATCTTTTATGATATTCTTTTCCCCTAGTCCTGCAAAGAAAAATGTTCATTATGTATCAGTAGCCAGTCCATGTAACATTTGGCTTGTCAATTTGATGACCATTTTTACTATATTCTTCCTAAGATTGCAGTTGTATTTTAAATATTGGTAGATTTAAACTTAGTTCATCCGCCTACATTTACCTCATCCACCCCCATAGTACAACAATGACAGAATGCATTGACCCTTGCATAAGTTGTGTGGATATATACATATATATAAATATATAAACGTATACATATGTATATGTTAAATGCTAATTCTTTACCACGATATCTCTTTTCCATCAACTTGTCAGACCAAAAAAAAAAAATACAATATTACACAACTTGTTTCAAAACACTTTCCCTTCCCCAAGTTTGTTATTTTGTGGTATATGATAAGAGTTCATGAGATTTTGCATGGACCTTACCTACTTTTTTTTCTCGGGGGTTTGGCTAGAGCCCATGAGGCTTCACGATGCCAATATGGTTGGGAGGAGAATGATCATGGGTTTACATGATTATGGACAACAACCAAACACCACGGTCATGTGCTTTTGAGAGGACAAACAATTTATTGATTGCATCACATTGTTTATCCCCAAAAGCACATGGCAGTGGTGTATGTTGCTTCATTGAACTCAACCATTTACAATGTCATGGTTGCCCTCATTTTCTTTTTGTGCATAACTTCATTTTTTTCCTTTCTGGTTATTGGTTGTTAGATGTGCCCATGTTTCACAAAAACTTTTGTGCATATACATCTTAGCCATGTAATGCAAATACAAGCACTTGCAAAAAAAAAAACTATACTGATATATATGTTTCTAAAGTTAGATGTACCTTTTTAGTTATTATACACTCTTCTATATATTCCATCTATACATGTTCCTCCATCCATCTTCAAATCCAATGATGCCAATTATTTATTGGGGAACATGTTTTTGTCAACTTCTCATAGCAAAAAAAGACTACAATATTAGAGATCTTGTTTGAAAACACCCATTTTCACCAACTTTCTTATTCTATGACATATGATGGGATTCCATGATATTTTCCATGGACCTCACCTATTTTTCTTGCTCAAGGGTTTGGCTAGCACCCATGAGGCTTCATGATGCCAATATGGTAGGGAGGACAACGAGTGTGGGTTTAGTGCTTTTTCCTTCCACCTTCATATATTTGTTGTTGCTTATATACATGGACACACAAATTCTCACATACACTTGTCTACCAAAAACATACTCTACTCTAACCATTGCATTTGTTATTATTTCCACAACTTTCTTTTGAACTTCTTCAATAGATTACTTATAGACAATTCTTTACTAGCATGACATGTATTCAAAATGTTCCATTTTATCTCTTTCTATTTACAACAAATGGTGCTAACCTCTTTTATTGTATATGTATATTATTTTGTTTATATTGTTGCACAAATATAATAGGCATGAAACAAAATTAGTTTATTGTACACTGTCTATTTCAAATTCTTTGATACTTCTACTACTCAATGCAATGTAGCTCGCCCTTCTTAAAGACAATCAACAATGTATGTAAGTACAAAAATTTCCCACTCTCAATAGACAGATTTGGTTACCTAATTGTAAAAATTATTCATTGTTTTTAGCTTCACATTGTATATATTAATTTTACCCATATACTTACTCATAATTTATCATTCCTTTTTTATTTTCCTTGCTTGTGCACTAACATGCCCTTCTATTTAATTTGCAGGAACTTGGTTTAAGCATGTAAGAGGATTCAAAAAATAGGATACCTTTTTCCCTTAAAGTTACGACATCAAAGAAAACACAAAAATATCAGATATTATATATGAAAACACCGCAATTTTCCCAAGTTTTTTTATTGTGTAATGTATGATAAAACTCCATGAAATTTCTCGTGGTTGTTTCATCCTTTTTTGCTTGGGGATTTGGCTAGAGTCCATGGGGCTTCATGATGCCAATATGGTAGGGAGGAAAACGAGTGTGGCTTTTGTAGTTTTACTTTCAACGCCATATATTTATTGTTACATAGATTTATGTATACACAAATCCTTGTGTAAATTTAGCTTCAACAAACATACTATATAATAACATGTTTTCCATGTCATAGCAAGTCGTAGGGAAGCAAAATATATGTATCTCATGTCATACTTTATAATAACATGTTTCTCATGTTCCCTCAAAACAAGGTGTACCTTCTAATTCAATTATTCTAACAATGCAAAATATGTGTTTTGTTTCATTGCATTCTTCTTCTAACCCATAAATCACAAGCACAAAAAAATGTTTTATTCCCAAAATTATTGAGTGGATACTATTTATAACATCTTTCTTTTTTTAAATAATAATTAATCAATTGATTGATTAACCTAGACAAAAACATCAAATATAGATGTGCATCTAGGCGTAACAACTATTAGAGTTATATATATATATATATATATATATATATATATCATATCTTAAATGCAATTTCTCCTATATTAATCAGTGTAATGACAAAGATGCACAAAGATAACTAAAGATGACCTACAGTTTTATTTTGCATTTCCATAATCAATTTTCAAAAAAATAATTGATGTGGAAATGCAAAAATCAATTTCCCGTTTTATGCAAATGTTATACAATAAAGAAGTGGACTATAACATGGGGTTTAAAATGTTATACAATGCTCCAATTAAATATAGAGATATAAAATAATTTCTTCACCAAATTTAAGTGCTTTATAACATCTTCAAGTAAATTCATATCTTTCAATGCACACATAGCTTTGCTTTAATTGATCTATCCATCTAATTATTCATATAAATATATAAATTGATTTTCAAACATCTTTGTTCATTACAATGTTTTCGAAAAATCTTATCCTTGTTCACCTCTTACTATAAACTAAGCTCGCATTATTCCATATTGAAACAATCGCAAATAATTCTCAATTTTTATACTTTACATTGCATTAGAAAAACAAGTTTCTTCCTGCATCCCTACTAAATATCCATTTGCACAAAGGATCCCTATCAGTTGATCGTTACATGCCTGTGCATGTGATTGCTAGTTATTTATCTTAGAATTTAGGGGTGATATAGCAAATTAAATTGAATGAATACCAGGAAATGAATATTAGTTAAATAATAGAATCATTATTTAATTAATATACAAGATAATAAATTGAATAAATTAAAGATAAATTAATCAAATGCAAATGATCAATTTTAAATGTCTAAAACAATCATTACAATAGAGATTTTTTCAAACCTTTGTTTATAATATTAAATTTGAATCTTATAGTAACTTACATTCTTTTTAGAATATATATATATATATATATATATATAAAGAACATTTATGAGTTATATACTCTTTTTTCACAAAATAATTAAGAATATAGATACTCTATCGCTTTAGTTAACAAATTTGTCGAATAATGAATATTTTCTAAGAAAATAAAACTACATCATAATGAATATTTTTCGACTATAAAATGAAATGAGAACGGTATTACTATTACGCCGGTTTAATAAGTTTTTTCTGGTTCTTCAGAGATCGAAGAGCGTGACGTCAGTTTCCATCTTTATTTATAAGCATACAATCGGTCGCTCTTCTTGGATGTTCTTGTTGTTTGGCATATCGACCAAATATTCGAAATGAAATCCGTCCCACGCCGAATAAAAGGGAATTTACGCCCCTTAAGTAGGACATGAATATACCATTTTCTACTTATGGTCGGCCAAACACTTGAATTTTTCTCTGTTATTTTTTTCCAGTGGCAGGGAGAAAGAGAATCATATTGTGATTAAGCCGGTCATATTATTATTATGTTGGTGGAAGAACGTGAAGATCATTAGTATCTTTATTTCTAAGATATACAGAATACCCACCATCTAATTGTGACGTTTCTGGGATGTTATGTTTTAGCATTTCAATGGTGACGGTAAGAAGGATATTTACAGTAATATAAATAGTGAGCTTCTTGATGAGCTCTTTCATGCCTGCTACAAAAGTTTCTCAGCAATTGCGAGTTTGGTGTTGAGCAATTTGAAGATGGCAGAGAAGAAATCTTGGCGTAATATTCCCGTTCTTAATCACTTTAATTGCTTTGCTCTGCCATGCACAACAACGAATGCTGTGACGAGTGTTGATGATGAAGATAAAGAGGTCTGTAAAAAGAGAACAAAAGGAGGTTGGAAAACCATACCTTATATAATAGGTAAGCTTGTTATTTTTCTTATAAAATATTTTTTAGCCACTGGTATAAACTTTTCTGAGGGTGGTGCTCATTATTTTATTGGTCTGTAGTTTGAAATCTATGTTTTTGGGGATTTAGGATTTGGAAACGATAAAATATGCTGCTGAAAAGTTTTAAGAGAGATTTTATGCACAGGAAATGAGACCTGCGAGAAGCTAGCAGTTTCTGGGCTGCTGCCCAATATGTCGATCTATTTAAAAACGAAATACAACATGGAGATAGTTAGAGTTGTAAATATTCTGAATATTTGGTCTGGTACAACAAGCTTTGCAACCCTGGGTGGAGCCTTTCTTGCAGATTCTTATATCGGCCGATATCTGACCATAGTCATTGCCTCTCTTATATATTTTATAGTAAGGATAACTTCAAATTTTCTCCATAGTTATCACTTTTTAATATTTTAAAGTTCATGTAAGTAAAAAGAAATGATAAAATGAGAATCAATAGAATAATGATTTTTCTTCTTTGAACTCTCAACTATCTTGATGATGGATCACGGAATGTGATCTGAAATGTTGATACAAAAATTCGTACACAATCAAATCCAGAAGTTATCTAGCAATAATCAATAGAATAATGTCACAGGGAAAACCCCACAAAAGCAGTAAAGACCTCTACAATTGAAGCACTCAAATTTTATTATTTTAATTAATAGTTTGGGTTTCCATGATAAGTATTTTGATTAATGTCCAGGGAATTACTCTTTGGACTCTCACGGCTCTAGTTCCGGCATTGCGACCGCCACACTGCAGTGACTCGCAGGAAAAGCTTGAAGAATGCAAAAGTGCTTCCATAGAACAGATGTGTTTTCTTGTGGTGGCGTTAATAATCATGTCCATTGGGTCAGCCGGAGTAAGACCATGTGCAATAGCGTTCGGAGCAGATCAGTTTCAAGAGAAAGGAACAGAAGCACCCCAACAAAAGAAAAATTTACAGAGTTTCTTTAATTGGTATTACCTTGTATTGGCCGCGACCATATTGGTGCCCGACACTGCTATTGTTTACCTTCAGAGCAACGTGAGTTGGAGCTTGGGCTTTGGTGTCTGTGCTCTTCTCATGCTCATGTCAGTTATTTCCTTCACTGTTGGGACGCCCATTTTCCACCGTGAAGTTCCACAGGGCAGTCCTTTCACAGGTATCGCACAGATAATCGTGGCATTCATCAAGAAAAGGAATTTACCTCTGCCCTCTGATCCGGCATTGTTTTATTCCAACCAAAGCGGCCCAAAAGTTCCTGCTACACGTAGATTCAGGTACCTAGTATTTATCAAATCATACATTCTTTTGGAAGAGTTTATACAACAGGTGCATTGTGGGGTTATTCAAGTTGATCTTAAACAATATATTTAAAATTTTGACTTGTTTAGGTGGTTCATTTAGAATCACATAAATCACTTAAACAAGTCAAAGTTTAAAGTGTTCTATTTCAATCATCTTTAATGTGATTTATTTTCAGTGAAGTCTAAAATTAATGTACTTTCAGATGAATCATTTAAGCAAATCAAAGTTTAGAGTGTGTATGGTCAAAAAAAAGCTTAGAGTGTGTTGTTTAAACTATCTATTACTATGATTTTTCTTCAGTAGGACCCACCTATTAACCTGATTTCAAACAAACTACAAAAACAAGTGAAATCTTAGAGTGTTTTGATTAAACCATCTATTAGTGTGATTTATACCGACCAAAGCAGTCCAAAAGTTCTTGCTACACGTAAATTCAGGTACCTAGTATTTATCAAATCATACATTCATGTGAAAGAATTTATACAACAGGTGCATTGTGGGGTTATTCAACTTGATAAATTTAATCAATATATTTTAATTTTTGACTTTTTTAGATAATTTATTTGGAATCACACAAATCACTTGAACTAGTTAAAGCTTAGAGTGTTTTGTTTTAGCCATCTATTAATATGATTTATTTTCAGTGGAGCCTTGGAAAATTAATGTGATTTTAGATGATCCATCTAAGAAAATCAAAGTTTAGAGTGTGTTGTTTAAACTATCTATTATCTTGAATTTTTTTCAGTAGGATCTACCTACTAGCCAGATTTCAAACACACTACAAAAACAAGTAAAATCTTAGAATGTTCTGTTTAAACTATTTATTATTGTGATTTATCTTCAGTAAGATCTATCTATTAGTATGATTTCAAACAAACCACTTAAACAATTTAAAATTTAAAATATACCGTTTAAATCACCCGCACACATTGTTTACAACCTTTAGTAATTAATTTATCTTTTTACCCTGAACCCAACAGGGACCTCACTTCCTTTACTCAACTTCCTCTCGTTTTTCAATTTGAAAACCAGGTTTCTAAACAAGGCCGCCATACCGACAGGAGGAGACATGCAAGCAGACGGTTCCATTGCTAGGCCGTGGCGGCTCTTTTCTATCGACAAAGTAGAGGATTTGAAAGTCCTCTTCGTAATTCTACCCATATACTCCTGCTTAATCATCGATTCAATCGCAGGCGGACAAGACTTTGCGGTTTTCCAGGCCCTCACAATGAATCGACGCCTGGGCTCTACCAGTTTCAAAATACCCGCCGCTTCCATGGATTGTTTCTCATTATTAGTAGTCATCACATGGCTTCCACTCTACGACCGAGTGTTGGTACCACTTACCAGGCGGGTCACAAAACATGAAAGGGGAATCACGCCGCTTCAGAGAATGGGTATCGGCTACGCTATTTCAGCATTCTCCATGTTGGTAGCCGGTTTCGTTGAAGTGAAGAGACGGAACGCGGCGAAACGCCTCGGGCTCCTGGACGACCCCTTGGCCGTAATTCCGATTTCCGTGTTTTGGCTTGTCCCTCAGTTTTGTATACAGGGTCTGGCCAATTGCTTTCACGCAGTGGGCTATTTAAACTTTTTCTATAACGAGTTTCCGCCCAACTTGCGTAGCACGGCTATAGCGCTGTCCTCTTGCATGTATGCGGTGGGGGACTATTTAAGCACCGCTTTTATCTCGCTCATTCACAGAACTACAGGTGGTAACGGAAAGACCGATTGGCTTGACAATAACATCAACCGTGGCCGACTCGATTATTTCTACTGGCTCTCGGCAGCGGTGGAGGGTATCAACGTGCTCCATTTCATGTTCTGTGCATCTCGATATTATTATAGAGAAAATCGGGTTGCAGATGGCGATCAAACTTCCAGTATGTCGGACGGTCGAGAGATGGAGTCTAAGCAAATAGAGGTCTAACAGGGAACGTAACTCATTTTAAATAAAAGTTAAGGCTAATAATGATTATGAGAACTTCATTGTTCATGGGTGAGAGATTATTTCTTAATAGACTCTAGAGGCTAACATAGCTAGGTGACTTACATAAACAATAAGTAAATGTTTAAATCACATAGAGAGAAAGCTTCTTTAATCAGGTATAAAGCGTTGATCTGCTTCTCGACAATAGTTCGGTGAAATTTCTTCTACAATTCTCGTCTTTAGATATATAATTTTCATTAAAATAAATGATTGTATTCTTGTTTATCATTTACTTTTCAATTTTTTTTAAATTTTTTTCTTTTTTAAATGTTAAAATTGAAGTCAAAGTGACATCAATAGGTATCTTTTTATCTTATTTAATTATGATTACATTGGTGGAAATTATGTCTCTTATTTTTAATTATTATTATAAAATTTTAATTGTTATTTTGAGTGCATACACGAAATAATAAAAATGCATTTATAGATAGACATCCACATACAAAAATTTAATAAAAAAAACTCTTAACATGATATTATTGCTACTACTTTGTATTTTTCTTCATCTTTTACATATGCTAATAATGTAAACTTAATATGAAATATATACATTTCTAGTAAATGTTAGGACTATTGTTATATGTTTGTAATTATACAAAAGATATTATATATTATGACTATTTGTGTATACATTCTGGAAAACTCCATATTATTCTAGAACTTTTAAGCAAATCCTACATCCATTGAAAATATTATACATTATTCTATATTAATAAATCCATTTGCATGGATTATTTTATATTTATTAATTGTTTATATGCTCACCCTAAAGCATAGGACCAAAAATTTTGCTCAAGAAATATTTGGTGGAGTGGATGGAAAGCATTGTATTTCAACAACCTCCCTTAAGCTTGAACTCACAACGCAACAACACCCAAGATTTCTCTCAATTGCCTCAATATTATTGTGTTCTTCATCTAAACTTACAAAAAATAATGTTCCTTTTATTTCTATATAGTTCATTCTCCACACTCCACAATGTATCTTATAACTATATATGACAAGCCTATATATGCATTTTTTGGCATTTTTTCGCTAACTACTACTATAGTGATATGAAAGAAGAATGAGGCTTGGATGTAGGATTCTTAACACCCTTCCTGAACAAAAAATATCCCTCAAATTTTCCAATACTCTTTTCTCTAAAATATGTAATTTTGTTTTCTCCATTTACTATTTTTTCATAAATTTCCAATAAACTCCATATCAACTCTATCATTTTGATTCTTAATTAGAACATTGATCTTATGATAAGTAATGAAACATAAATTAAAAAATATTATTACACTCAAAACCAAATTTATCCTCTTTAAGATAACTAACCATCCCTTTTACTCTTTCATATGGAATATACACACACACATATATATAGATATACATACACATAGACATACATACATACATACATACATACATACATACATACATACATCTATATAGCATTTTTACAAAAAAAATCAAATTCTTTATCTAGTTTCTTACCAATGTTCTTACATATCTATTGCTAAGGTTCTGGTTCAAATTTAACTAACTATTGCTTTTTCAATATGTAATAAAATCAAAAAATAGTAGTGAACTAAAGTTGTTGCTCACAATAAAAAAAAATGCTATTGAGAAAATAAATTGAGCTTACCATTATTCCACACAAGTTATTCAAATCTAAGCTTACCAAATTTATTTTAGCTACATGATGTCTCTAGTGTACACAAAATTTGAGCATACAAAGACAAGTTACAATTATATTAACCTATTCTATCAACATAAGTACAACAGTTATATAAAGCAAAAGAGTAAATGAAACATGATGAAAACATAAAATATCTCACCAATTTAACACTTTTTGCACCATGGTATGGCAGTTAAGATCAAGGATGGTTTTCCATGGCTTCTCTTGCTGGAAACTAAATAATAGGGGAAATGGGTGCTTTATGGCCAAGGTCATATAACACCACTCTTCTCCAATTATCATTTAAGAATTCCCAGGATCCCAAATTGGATTGACTATCAACACAAAGGTGAGTCAATTCTCAACAAGGAAGACCTAGGGGGGGTCTTTAGGATTTTAGGGGTTCACCGCCAAGAAAAATCTTAGAAAAATATAACTTAACATTCAACTCACAAAACCTAGTAATGCAAGCCAAATAATGAGTGCAAATGACAAAATTGAGTAACAACAAGTTAGGATGTATGTACCTAGGAAGTTTGGAAATGTAATGAGGATTTTGGAAATGCAAAAATGTTGTCAAACTATGCTAGGGTGGACAAAGACACCCTTGTAGTTGTCTTATTCTCACTGCTATTTTTTGAGGAAAATACAAAATCTTCGGATGTCAGGACATAATCTAAAATAAGTTCTAAAAAATACCCTTAGGACGACTAAGACGCCCTTACTGCTAACTTAGTCCCATCTTGAATTTCTAAAATATCTAAATGTGATCTTGAGGCCCAATCTCTGCACTTCCTTCTTCTCAGATCTCAAGTCCCGCAACTTATAGATCTGGCCTGTAGGTGAGTTTTTGTGAAGATGACAACCTTGCAATGCAACTTTGCAACTTTGCAACTTTTCACTTCAAATGAAATTCAAAACTTCAACCTAAATCTACAAAAACAAACATGTAAGAGAGGAAAAATTTGTTGATTGTTAGTAAATGGGGGTTTTCCTTGGTTAAACCCCTTGTTGGTAATTAAACCTTTTGAATGAAATAGAATAATGAATGGAAATGATGAATAAAAAACATGATATGTTGCAACTCACCAAACCTTGTTATGAAATCTACAAACTTGTGTAAAGTGGCTAGCTCGAATGTAGATCTCGAATGAAAGTAATGCTTGAGTGATCTTGACTTGAATTGCTTGCTTCAATCAAAACCCTACATCACAAATGTTAGCTCAAAAACACACATGATGCAAGAATATCTTTGACATGATACTTGAATCTTGATGATGGCTCCAAATTCTTGATGAATTTCTCTTGAATGCTCTTAATCTCATAAAAAGACACCCTTATAGTTGTCTTATTCTCACTAGTGTTTTTTGAGGAAAATACAGAATCTTCAGATGTCAGGACATAATCTAAAATAAGTTCTAAAAAATACCCTTAGGAGGACTAAGACGCCCTTACTGCTAACTTAGTCCCATCTTGAATTTCTAAAATATCTAAATGTGATCTTGAGGCCCAATCTCTGCACTTCCTTCTTCTCAGATCTCAAGTCCCACAACTTATAGATCTGGCCTATAGGTGAGTTTTTGTGAAGATGACAACCTTGCAATGCAACTTTGCAACTTTGAAACTTTTCACTTCAAATGAACTTCAAAACTTCAACCTAAATCTACAAAAACAAACATGTAAGAGAGGAAAAACTTGTTGATTGTTAGTAAATGGGGGTTTTCCTTGGTTAAACCCCTTGTTGGTAATTAAACCTTTGAATGAAATAGAATAATGAATGGAAATGATGAATAAAAAACATGATATGTTGCAACTCACCAAACCTTGTTATGAAATCTACAAACTTGTGTACAGTGGCTAGCTCGAATGTAGATCTCGAATGAAAGTAATGCTTGAGTGATCTTGACTTGAATTGCTTGCTTCAATCAAAACCCTACATCACAAATGTTAGCTCAAAAACACACATGATGCAAGAATATCTTTGACATGATGCTTGAATCTTGATGATGGATCCAAATGCTTGATGAATTGCTCTTGAATGCTCTTAATCTCATAAAATTTCTATAAGGATGAATACTTGAATGTTTGGGGTTAAGATGAGTGAAAGAACCTTGTATTTATACTTATCCATGCATAATATCCTGAAATTACACCACAAAAAGATGAAATATGAATTCATTAATTAAAGGAGACTAAATCCTGCCAATATTTGAAATTAAATCTTGAAAATAACTTGAGGTCCACTAAGATTCCCTAGGTGGTTTCTTAGTCCTGAGGCTTGAAACTCGGGGCACAAACTCTAAAATGGGGCCCAATTAAGGTTCCTTTGAAAAGAGGGTCCCAAGACCTTTGGAGGACAAAGAGGCCCTAGGTGGCATTTTAGTCCTAGTCCAAAAATCAAGAAAGCACATCCAAAATCATTAAATTATCATATATCTTTGATGATTATCGAGATTAGCCATAAAATGATACAATTTATTAGGCTTGTTGTTACAAAATAGGACCAATTAAGACATAAATAATGATAAATAAATCAAGGAAGGCCCAAACAAGTGTGAAAATGCAAGGGTATGCAATTTCCTACACTGCATTTAGCCCCCACTTTAGTGAGAGGATGAACTTGATTCAAACTCACACTAAAGTATCCAACCATGCAATCAAGAGGGTTACAAATGTACAAATGCTAGTAAGATATGATGACAATAACTAAGAGGGTGGTGAAGGCCCCAGGATCAAGATCCTATGACAAACCAACATAGGCACAAAGGAACACACTTGCAATGTAAATATGAAGCCATAATCATATTACAAGCATACACCATCAAATATAGAAAAAGAAAAAGAAAGAAAAAAAGAAAAATTATGCAATGGATCAAGCTTCGACTAGTTTTCCAATGCATTGTGGACCGGGTCTAGGATGTTTATCTAAAAAAGGTTTACAAGTGGAACATGTTGTCCACTATGCAAACAAAACACATGCTCACAAGTGCTAGTGAAGCTAGTTTTCCACTAGGTGAACCCTAAGAGATCCATATCAAAGTCATACCTCCATGACTATGATAAGGACAAAAATAAAATGCATGCTCACAAGGGCTAGTGAAGTAGGTTGTTCACTAGGTGAGCCCTAAGGAGCCATATCAAAGTCGTACCTTCATGAATTTAATAAATTACAAAAAGAAAAATGTAACAAGAAAGAGGGATGTTCGAAGGGATTTTCCTTAGTTCATGTGAGGTCTGAATCTTAGGGTACATTGTTCCTAATTTCTCCAAGAGAGGACCAATCAAAGGATAAAAGATTCACAACTTAGGGAATATAGTGTGTTACATCACCACTAAGATGAATTTAATATGCTAAGATAGACCAAGCTCTTGAAGGAAATTACCCGTAATGTTACCAAAAAGAGAAAAACACATCGCATGAAATAAGAAATTCACATTAAGGAACATGAAAAAGAAGAAAAAAATGCCAAAATAATGTCAAAATAATGGAAATATAATGTCAAAATAATGGAAATATAATGCTAAAATATTGCCAATGTATGCCCCCACTTTCAAGAAATTGCTAAACACCATGTTGTGAGCAATTAGTTTAAAGTAGCCAAACATGAAAAAGGAAAAGAGGGTTTCCCCAGGTTAGAAACACATAAGGGATCTATGGATTTGGGGTTAGTATCTTTCTTTGCTACAATGATATTAGAGAGATAGGAACTATCATCATTCCCAAAACACACATAGAACTGGAAGAATGACACAAAGAGAGAGAAAACAAATAAAAAACCTTTTGGGTCAACATGGAAGAAACATGAATTTCTCAATGCCTTGCGTCATCCCCGAAAGGAAAAAAATAATAATAAAAAGGAAAAGAAAAGATAATGAAAATATTTTGGGTCAACATGGAAGAGACATAGGTGTCTCAATGCCTTGCATCATCCCCAAAGGAAAACACAAGATAAAATGAAAAGAAAATGATTTTTTGGTTCAACATGGAAGAGACATAGGGTGTCTCGATGCCTTGCATCATCCCCAAAAGGAAAATAAAAGACAAGAATGTAACGAAAGGAAAAGATCATGAAAAATATTTTGGGTCAACATGGAAGATACATAGGGTGTCTCGATGCCTTGTGTCATCCCCAAAAGGAAACCACAAGATAGGAATGAAAGGAAAGGAAAAGATAATGAAAAATATTTTGGGTCAACATGGAAGCTTGACATAGGGTGTCTCGACGCCTTACATCATTCCCAAAAGGAAAACACAAGACAAAAATGAAAAGATAAATGAAAATAAAAGGTAAAGACCAATGGAAAGGAAAAAAGCTTACAACATATAAAAGAATGTAGGTACAAATAGAGGAATGGACATAGAGAGGAAACATCAAACAATATAGGGGATCACATTACACACATGCAATCAACGAAAAATAAAGCAAAAAGGAAAGAAAAAAGACTAGTAAAGCACATGTGATTCAACCATCCAGCAGGTCATCCACATCCCAGTCACAGTCTGTATAAGCAAAAGGTAGACGACAAACCTAAGGGACACCAACAAATGCATTACTAGGGCAAAGCTATCTACTTCTTTCTCCCACTGAGTGCAAGATAAGAATGAGTCAAGGTAGGTGAGGAAAATGATCTCCTTGCACTAGCATATAATAGTGAAAAGGTTTTAAGATTCTACAACTATTACATGACAAGAGGCAGAAGGAAACGTTATTTGATCATTGGATAACAATTATCTTTATCGAAGTGATATTTACCCAATATGATTTTGAATGCACGACACTCATTAGTACTGTGTCCAAAAGTCCTGTGATATCGACAATATGGAATATTTGCATCTTTAGGATATATTATGGGTCTGTATTTCATTGGTGGCAATAGTATGACTCCTTGGTTGAGAAGGATTTGAATTTTTCTTTCACTTTCAGGTGGCGGACGAGGGGGTTGTAGCTTTTGTAATTTGTAAGGTATTTTGCATTTTCTAGAATGACCAACTTCCTTAGATGAAACTAGGGCAAGAGGTCCTGAAATGATTTTGTCTATATTATCCTTCTCCTTAGGAGGTATGGATTTCTCTTTAGGACAGGAGGATATTTATATCAGGAGGAGAATCTAAGATTACCGTACCATCACTACAAAGCCTTAGGTATTCTTTAGAAGGTATTATATTGCGAGGGGGATCTTGATAACCTAACCCTTTGGTTTCTTTGGTTGGTATTCACTCTAGGACTTGATGAATGTTATATTCACCTGTTGTATCACATCCTTGTTTACTCAAAATTGTGAATCCTTTTATATATGTCTCTTTGAGGTTGATGGGAGTGTTTATCACTTTTTTAAAATAGAATGGTTGATTTTTTTTTTGCTTAGAGGAACTAGGTTCACCTATTGTAGGTAGCTTAGGTTCAACTTTTGACTCAATTTTAGAATGTAAGTAACAAAAAATTTCAAGAGGTGGTATTGTAGGGGGTGTTGGTTGTTTCATTGATGGATAAAAAGATGCATTAGCTTCAAAGTTGTTGAGGAAATCATTTAGGAACTTATTCATGTTGTCATCATCTTCTCCAATGATGTGAACATCACAAGGAGGACATGCATTAGGAGTTTTGTGAACGTGAGTTCAATTTCATTAGGATTGTTTCCAAAAGTACAACTAGACACATCCACTAGGGATTTCAAAGATATCCAAAGTTTTCAAAAGCACATATCCATGATGCAAGATTGAACAAATACAATTTGAAATGAAAGAGACTGAGATAATATTAATTTTGCAAACTCTAATAGAAAATTGAAAGCAACAAACAAAAACACAGAAAATAGATTTAAACCCTGAAAACTGCAACTTTAAAATCAAGAGGGACTAAGATGCCAGCAAAGGTGTCTTGGTCCTACTGATAAAATTTTGAGGTCCCAGAAAGTAAAACAGAAAAAAAACAACCCAGATAAGGTTTTTCTCAGCCAAAAACCCATAGAGGGGCTAAGACACCAGTAAGGGCATTTTAGTCCTAGTAGAGGTTATTTTTTAGAAAAAAGCAAAATCTAAGTTGATAACAATTTTCCTAGGTTGCCCACTTAGGAACCTAATGTTTAGAAACAAAAAACTGTGCAAATGAATGCAATAAAAAGTAACTAATGACAAGAAATTGGATGCAAAGTTAAATGCAATAACAATGTTAAATGCAACTAGGATGATTGAGAATGCACTTTTTAGTTTTTCAGTGAGATAAGATGATGCAAGAAAGCAAAAATGCAACCTATATGCACTTTCACTAATGCAAGATGCAATGCAAGAATGAATGCAACCTAGATCTAAGGCCTTAGTGAACTCCAAATCAGAAAATGAATGCCAAAAATGTCAAGTTCACCAAAATGAATAATAGGGGAAATGGGTGCTTTATGGCCTAGGTCATATATCTCTGAATCCCAACATTCTCACCTATTTCCTTGCAAAGCATTAGAATTTTCTTTATAATAATCACAGTTTTCTAACTATTTTGGTTTATCAGTTAATTTTTTGATATTTCCAACTCCATTAGGGAAAAAAAAAATTCTCGTTAACAATCCCTTTCTTTTAGCAGTTAAAAATTCTTCTATTAACGAAATTGCTCCACTTATGGCCAAACTTACCCTAGTTAAAAGAAATTTCACACTCAAGTTCACTGTGATCAGTTGTATCATGAATTCTACACTCAGTGACTCTCCCAAAAGTAAACAAACTCAAAGGATGCAGTTTTTGATTAAAGATTTTACAAAGTTTTCCAATTTCCATAATGAAAACAAGCTTGCATTCAATTTCTCATTTACAAGCTTATTGCCAAACTTATAATTAACATTTCAAAGCATAATTCTCCAATTCCAAAGGATGAAACCTAAAATATGAAAGAAATGCCCTCCTTCTAGTGCCAGTTCCTGTTGACGATGATTTCACTCATAGAAAATATGTCTAATAAAATCTCCATAGACACGACTGCAAAGAGCCTATCCTTCTTGAAAGATATGGAAGAAATACAAGCTAAAGGGAAATTTTTCATTCATAGGACAAATAATGGCTTTCATTCAATCCCAAGTCTCCAATAACTAGGTCATGGTTGTACTAGGGTCGCTCTCAGGTAATGATGTGATATTGTTGTTAATATCAAAGGGATTAGTATGGTTGGTCTTTAAACATTTTAGATAACACCCCAAATTGAAATGATGCACTTGAACATCATGAAACCAAAATATTTTCCATAACATTTCATGAAACATCACAAATTCCTTGCTAACACTTAAGTAGATTTAGCATTAAGCATTCAACAACTTCATGGAAAATAAAATATTTTTAACAAAATTTCTTCCATTCATTTAATTTTTAGGAACATTTAAAATATTAAACATCTATTCTAAAACAAAATATAAAAAATAATGAAAAATAAAAGTTTCTCCCAGTTATTCTGCATGGGTGCCCCAAAGAATTAATTAAAATAGAGAAAACCAATTTATATTTCACCAGATTGCTTCATAGCTATGCATAAAATGGTGCAAGATTTTAAAGAGAGGGTTTTTTTTATGGAAACCAAGTAGGTTCTGTATGCACCCTTAAACAACATAGCATACAGTCTTGTTTGGCCAAACTTACAAAACCAACTACAAAAGATATTGAGATAGGTAGCTATCCATAAAGCTCTGATATCAATTAATGCCCGCGTGCATACAAAGTTTTAGGTTGGAATGGTTTAGAAAATAGGAAAAAATGAACAAAACTTAAAAAGTTTATGCTCCTCTGACATCCACAAATTATGAACTTAAAATAAAAATGAAGCATCCTTTGGCCTTTTATAGAACACAAGGCTCAAATAGGATAAGAAAACTACATGAGAGAAAATCTAAGGGACCAATCTCATCAAGGCACATGGAATATTGTGACCAATAGGAGAATTGCAATTGAATTCAATGGAAGTCAACTCTAATTGCTCATTGAAGCTCTTCAAGTTCTACGTTTTCATCTGGAATCTTCACCAGGATGATACTTCAAATCATGATAATATGTAGGGGCTTCCCATATATTCTAAATGATAAGGTGGAATTTTTGCCCCCCTACACTTCGCTTGGCTCTAGTTTTGTCACTCTCGAGAATGGGCTCTCCCGAAGATTGGCATTTTTCCCCACCGCATGTGAAATACTGAGATCCCTAGCATTCCAGTGGACTCAAAGTCGTCTACATTATCACCTCCCAGAGTGATCGAACTGGACTGAAAATTATTCCTTCCATGATTCAAGTTTTCCTAACCATCCATACCCAAGCTTTGCATCACAATTGATATCTCATGCAATCACAAATTCCATATATTAAATCCCTTTTTTTTTTAAAAAACATTATAACATCTCATGTAAATAAAACCATTATTCAAATGTTAGTGCAAAAATTTCATAATTAACATGCCTTTCAAAAAGCATATCATAAATCCTTGTACATATACTAGATCATTGGGATCATTAGAAAAATTTAAAAAATTTAACATTACATTTCACATTGCAACTTGGTACCTAGTATCCAGCTTTACCCACTTACTTTCCTAGACCTCGGTTATAGTGGACTCCCTCTTACGCAAAAGCTTCATATCAGACTACTTTATACCAGACTAGAGTATTTTGCTTGAACTTCACATTACTTTTTTCCTTTTCTATGTTTCTGGTACCCGATATTTGATGCACAAAACACTTACAATATGAATTACTTTCTTATTATCAAATATTTCTCTTCCTTTATTCACTTCTGGTGATCTTCCAATTTGTTAGCTCCTACCATAAGAGTTATATTTTTCACTTGGGTCCCAAATTCTTTTCAGTCTTGGGGCATGTTGTGAGACCACACAACACATGTATACTAATTTAATATTCTTATATTAGGTGGGTGACCTCCAAGGAGATCCACGAATCTGAAGTGCCAAAATGGAAGAGGGAAATTGCAAAAATTGTATGTCTATTTGAGAAGGAGATCCCTACAATTTTCATGGACCTACAAGTCCATTTACTTATACACCTAGTTGATGACATTGAATTGGAAGGTGTCGTATCAACCAGGTGGATGTTTTTCTTTAAGAGGTATATGAAAACTCTAAAAAAATATGTCTAACAAAAGGCACATCTAGAGGGTTGCATGGTTGAAGGGTATGTATTGAATGAAACATTTTTCTTCTTGTGTGAATTCCTTGGTAAGGAATTTGAAGATGGGCCACACTTCAAGGATGAAGAATGAGCATCAAATATTGAAACATATATTTTTGGCTCTTAGGTCTTCTCTAACTCTTTTATGGTTTTTCACCTAAAAGGAGAGAGATAGGCCGAAAATGCTAACTAGTTCATTCAAATTATGTTATTTGGAATGTTTTATAAGCTAAATGAAGTAAACTAAATGCAATTGAATGATCTATAGAATAGATTATGAGTGCAAAACTAAGGTCTATGCTATGTTTGAAAACACAGTGTTATTTGCAAAAAATGCTCTAAAGAATGAATAAAAATGCAAATTAAACTAAATAGAAGGTTGTTTCTTAGAATAAGTGCACCTGGTAAACTAGAGATTACTAGAAAATAATCTGGAAAACTGATGAAACTTGACTTTAGGCTGACTAGGACTCACTTGCCACCTTGGGCAAATCAGTCACAGATTAGGACTTTTCTACACAAAAGTTGTTTTATGACAGTCGGGGACCAGGATATGCATCTAACTCAAATTTGTACCTCAAGAGGGACTCATTCGCCATGCATGGAAGATCAGTCCACTTTCAAATTTCTACAATTTCAAAGTTTTGTCATGTACCTCGACACCTGCACAACAATTTTTGACAGAAACCTAACTTCTGATCTTAGAAATTTCTTGCAAAATAGTTTAATTTTTTTTCTAATGGGGGGTTTTCCTTATTCAAACCCCTAGTTGGGTAATTAAACCTTGAATGGAAAAAAAATTGCATAAACCCTATCCTTAGATGTGTTAAAGACTAGGAAAAGTTGAGATGTGACAAAGATTCTATCTTATTGTTATAGAATAAGACATGCAAGAATGATCTATATGATGCAAGATATCAACCCTAGAAACCTTACAACACATGAAAAGTAGGATTCAAATGACATGCAAATGACAAACAAACAAGATGCAAACATTAATTTGAAGATAGATTGAAAATGAAAGATGGAATCAATAGGAAACCAAGTCCCTAGGTGTGATTTGGTGGCTAGTTGCACCTCTTCACCCTAGATTTCTTCAGGATTCATCATAGGCATCCATCATCAATCCTTTACAATGTTGGATCTTGACAAGAGAAGTGAGCTTCAAGACCTACAAAAACCCTAGTTTGCTACCCTAAACTTCAACTTTTGCTAATGAAACTTGTTGTGGAGGACTTGAATTATTGAATTACTCTTGAGGAATGATAAAACATAAGAAAAGATGACAAAAATATGTGTGAAATGAATTGAAATGAGTATTTATAAGCAACAACACCTTATTTTCCTATTAATTCGACCTAAGAGTCCTACATTCACAGGAAATTAAAGTTAAATTAATTAAATTCCCATTTAAATTTGAATTTTCCCTCAAAGGGGACTCATTTGCCACCCTTTCCGAATGGGTCCCCCCAGAGGGGACTCATTTTCCCAAGGTGGTGAATGGGTCCCACTACTATTATTTGAAGGTGGGTTTTCAGGGTATGGCATAATTAAATGTTGTTTGTCAGGTTTTATGTGATTTCTCTGGTAAAAAGGGCCTCTAGATCAAAATTAATGGGTCTAAGGGGCCTATAAATGTTGTTTTGAAGGGTGAATGATGTGAAGGGACTCAAAAGTGAGTCCAATTATGCGTGAAATTGTCTCTTTTCTTAAGAGGGTCCAATTTTCAATGGAACATTTATCCCCCACTTTAGTGCCCATATGACTCTATGTACATATGTAAGCTAAAGCACTCTAAACAATGCACATTATTACATAAAAGGATACTCATTCAAAAGATGGGAGAATGAAGCCCCCAATGTAGTCACCTACACAACCACAACATTAGGAACTATATCCTACAACACACATTCATTAATTGCTCAAAAATCCTTTTATCTAACTCTTAGGAATCCAATTCGAGGGTAGATGTATGCCCCCCTTGATTCTAATTGCTTTACGAAGGTGGAATCAAGATAGAAATCTAGCCACGTCGAATAAGAAACATCATATATCATTTGGGAATTCCAAGTACCATGCCACATAACGATAGATGATTGATGATGTCGAGTGCGGAATCATGATTCCAACACATCAAACATCATCGAAAATAGATTACCCAAGCTCTCGTTATGTTATTTTGAATAATATCTATGTTATGAGTTCTTGAAAAGATGATAATCATATGTGAATGTGTAAAAGTAAAAATAGATGAAAAGTAAATAAAAGAAGGAGAAGAAAGTAACATGTCACTTACTATTCATTTTACCTTCATGTAGCTTGAGAGTGAAGAGTGAGAGAAGAAGATGTTGAGCAAATGGGATTACACACCTTCGTGGTTGGATGATCTTCATGAGCAGGTGGCACGCGACAAGTTGTATCATGAGGTGAGTCAATTCTGCAACTTTCACCTTGTAATTTTATAATAATTTAATGACTTTTATGCATGGATAGGTTAATTTAGGGTTCTTGGAAAAAAGTTCGCAAAGTGTTCACTTTTTTCACAAAGTGTCCCTTTCATTCGCAAAGTGTCTCGTTTCTTTGTGAAGTGTCCTATTTCATAATGAAGTGTCCCTGTTTCTTTGTAAAATGTCCAAAAATGGTTCTAAAGTGTCTAGGGCCATTAGAAAAGCACACTAGATTGACTTTAGCACACTTGCTTGATGAATATTGTGAAAAGTGAAGATATTAGATGAAATTTAGAGCATTTTGTGATGATTTTGATAGGTCCCCAACCAGTCACAACAATGGCTAAGGGGAAGATAGCTCACGTTTCTGAGAGATCATGCACAAGTGCTATCAGTGATAGAGGTAGAGCATTTACAGTCAGTGGGTATCTATTGGGCATATCTTATGCCACCTATGAGATATAATGATGCCATGCTTATGGCTCTGTGTGAGTGGTGGGATGCAGATACTTTTATCTTTCATCTTTCCATTGGGGAAATCACTATCACTCTTGAGGATGTACACCACATTCTTTGAGTTTCCATTTAGGGAGAGTGGGTATATTTCAAGGGGGGTCATTCATTCTGTGAGAAGAAGAGAGATATGCAGTATTGTCTAGGTGGTATGATACATAATGAGAGGGTTAGAGCATGGATTGAGCTTTCTATGTTGTTGTATTCATGAGCTCCTGTGCTTAGACAAATTATGATGCATATAGTGGTACTGGTTCTCAATTCAGATGGACGAGTGACACACTTGGATGGGGGACTGGTACACTTGATACGAGGGATGTATGAGCGGAGGAAAGTTTATGTCTGGGGCCACTACATTCTAGCACACTTGTATTATGATCTTGGTCAATTTGTATTTCAAGAGATCGACAATATGGTACATTGTACACTTCTACAGGTGTGGTTCCTTGAGCATATCACATGTACCAGGCCTATTAGATACCCTTGTACTATAGTTGTAGGCTATCCACGAGCATTTGGCTATCCTTTGTGACACCTATGGTAGTATGGGAATTTACGCTTTTGGAGGGTGAGATTTGACCAACTGGAGGAGGACGGGATCCTATGGAGACCTTATCTACTCACTTTACAGTGGCCAGATCCCACCAGACAGTTATGGAGGATGTAGATGGATAGATATCTAGCTAGGAGGCATGACTACATTGTATGACTATTCTATTATGGGTGAGTCATGCGATAATTTGGACAGTTGCAAACACCACCGAGGTTCTCCCCTTCATTAGACAATCAATGCGGAGTGCCCAGAGGCTAGGTGATATTTTTCCATTCACTATAGATCATGTTCTTGAGAGTGATTCTAATTATTCAGATCATGCCCAGCCACCCGCATCCAACATTGATGATGTCAGTAGTACAGACAAGCACAAGGAGTGGTGGTCATATGCACGACCAACTCCTATGTTCCCCATGGATTTCCCTATAGGTGATGTAGAGCTAGCAGCAGACGAGGGTGATGAGCTAGAGGAGAGAGTAGAGGAGATACGGTATAGGCCAGTACAAATATTTTTACAGATGTTATTGATGATGAGTACTAGTCTGAGGCTGATCCTGATTACAAGGATCGGCATGGAGGAGAGGATGATTACTACGAAGAGGAGCCACCCCTAAGCAAGGATGAGGAGGTAGCTATTAAGGATCGATACGAGCATGGAGAGTCCTCACATACTTACAGGACCAGATCACAGGCAGTAGCTATAGTGGACATCAACACTCAAGGTCAAAGAGAGGCTAACACATCCTCGATGCCCCCCAGAGATGAGGAGGTTGAAATTCCTCATGCATCTACAGACATAGGTGATGATATTTGATTTTACGCATGTCCTTTAGTGATTTATGCTTTATTTTCATATATATATATATCATGATGATGTATTATTGATTGTGTACATTATCTATCTTGTAGGAGCAATGAGAGATTGGCGAGAGTTCTATCATCAAACTACCACATATATAGTTCCTACATTCATCAACGAGGAGGAGATGGATCCTGACTACATGCCCCCACTGATCATGGAGGAAGAGCCAGAGTCACTCAAACCTTTTGTGAGGTTACGGGTAGCATACGAGAGCGTGAGGAGATGACTCCAACGAGTTGAGAGTGCACTACAGTTAGTGTAGACCTCAGCAGAGGTATAGAGAATGTGTGCAGATTTGACATGGGCACAAGCGAAGAGGGATCAGATGGCAGATGAGTAGCTTATAGCCGTTGGTCGAGTACAGGGTGTGGAGTATGCACTTAGACTCAATAGTTTGTGATCACGGTCACACACGACCATCTCATGACATCTAGGGACTAGATCACGAGTGTCAGATCCTGAGGGGTCTAGTTCTCACAGACCATTATGACATTGTATATGATTTTGAGATGTATATAAAATTTTGATATATATATAGACATGCGCATGTGATTTTATGATGATGTGTCTCTTTTTGTGGATTTTAAATGCTATGTGATTAATTAAATGAATTACAGTAAAAGTATTTAATTAATGGCTACATGATTTAATAGGATTGATGTGATCTAGCATAAAAAATATTTCAGTTTTGGCATAGATACAACATTGATAATGGGAAAAGAATATGTTAAATTAAATATACTGATAAGGATCTAACTTAACATAAATAGAATATGAATAGTATGAGGGCTAAAGCAATTATAAAATGAACTTAAATAATTACATTAGTGTTCAAGAATGAAGCAATGCGAAATTTATTTAGAATAACATCAAATAACTTTAAACAACACTGCTATATCAATCATACTATTCAAAGGGAATTAGAGATAATACCAACGCAAATGTGTGGCATTAATGGGTTCCCTAAGGGGTGTTCCATCAAGCTGCGTTAAGAGATAAGCAATAGACCCATAATTGGTATCAACTATATAAGGTCACAACCAATTAGGATTGAACTTATCTTTATCTTCATTGTCAGCACTAGCACTTCGTTGATTTTCAATAAGAACAAAATCTCCCTTAGAAAACAAGCGACGGATGACATGAATGTTGTGTTTGCATTGTATTTTTTTGATGTGAGCTTGGATATTTTCGAGAGCATTGATGTGTTGTTCATCGAGCATCTCACGTTGATGTAATCTTTGATCTTGATAAGTGTCATCATCAAAAAGATCTCAGAGAGCAACCCACAATGTAGGAATTTCTAACTCCAAGGGCATAATCGGATCAGTTGCATAAACAAGGTTATAAGGGGTATTTCTTGTGGATGATCTAATGTTAGTTCTATAAGCCCAAAGCACATAAGATAGTTGCATATGCCAATCTTTATAATGCTTGGTGACAGTTTTCTTGAGGATTTGTTCGAGAAGATTATTAGTATTTTCAGCTTGTCCATTGGATTGTGGATAATACGGTGTAGAAAAGCAATGTTGAATATTAAATGTTTCAAGAAATGTCTAAACGTCGTTATTCTTAGATGGAGTTTCATTGTCTAAAACTATTGCAGAAGGGAGTCCAAAGCGAGTAGTTATGGGGTGCAAGATGAAATGACAAATTGCTTCAGTTGTTGTAGAATGGAGGGAAATAGCTTCCACCCATTTCATGAAATAGTTTGTTGTAGTTATGATAAACGTATGTCCAATAGAAGAAGGCAGTGAAATTTTTCCAATAAGATCTAACCCCCATACTAAAAATGGCCAAATGGGAACATTGGCACAGAGCTCAGAAGTAGGAGCATGGATCAAATTGCTATGCTCTTGGCATTTGTGACATCATTTAACATAGGTAAAGTAATCTTTCTCCATATGTCTCTAATAATAACCCATATGAAGTTTTTTCACAAACAAACATCCTCCAAAATGACCTCCACGGGCACCAACATGAGCTTGTTCGAGCGCCAAAGGAATTTAAGAATCTCTAAGACATCGTAATAGGAGACCATTAAAAGATCTTCTATATAATGTGTTTGCAAGGATCACATATTTAGTGGCGAGTTTACATAAACGTTTTTGAGTATTCATTGTAGTAGGTTCAGGAATGGTACTATCTTTCAAATAGTTATATATTGTATCGTACCAATCACATGAAGCATCTTGAGTTATCGCCAAAATGTCTTCTAATGGAGTATCAATCGAGGGTTTCATGATCGGATGGACAACGAAATTCAAGTCTACAAAAGGATCGTGTGGGGATATGAGAGAAGTTGCACTCGCCATTGCATTCACATGTCGATTATCTTTGCATGGGATATTATCAATGGTGAACAAGTCAAATTTTTCTAATAATCTCATGATAAGGTCCTTGTATTTTAATAATTTGTCATGTTTAGTTTGATATGTACCATTGATTTGTTTGATGACCAATTGTGAATCACCAAAGATCTTGATATGTTTAGCGTTTAGAGATAAAGCAGCTTGTAAACCTGCAATCAGTGCCTCATACTTAGCTGTATTATTTGTGCATAGGAAATTTAATCAATAGGATAAGGGAATAGGTTTGTCGTCAGGTGAAATTAGCACCATTCCAACACCAGAACCTATTCGACACTTAGATCCATCGAAAAATAACTCCCACAGTGTAATGTCAGCGGTTAAGACATGATCATCAGGAAAGGAATCAGGAGTAGGTAAAGCAAAAGGAGGAGTGTCAACTAAGTGATCGGTTAAGGCTTGGCCTTTGATTACTTTTTGTGAAACAAATTTAAGGTCAAACTCAATTAACAACATCACCCACTTAGCTAAGCTTCTCGAGAGGTTTGTTTTGTTGAAAAGATATTTAAGAGGATCAAATTTTGTGATGACTTGTATTTCAGCAATTAGTAAATAATGTCGCAACTTACTAGTAGTGAATACAAGAGCCAAACATTATTTTTCAATTAGTGAATAGTGTGTCTCATAATCAATTAAGGTGTGACTAATGTAATAAACAGGGTTTTCTTTACCATGATCATCATGTTGAGCCAACAATGTTGCAAGAGCATGGGTCGATGTGGCAATGTACAAGATAAACGGTCTATGTGGCACAACAAGTTGTAAAATAGGTGGAGTAGCCAGATATTCCTTTAGACTCTCAAAGGATTGTTTACAATCCTCATCCCAATCAAAAGGGATACTCTTTTTAAGGAGATGCGTGAAAGGTAATGCGAGATCGACTAAAGATGCAACGAAATGATGGATAGCCTGAATTTGGCCTTGTAACATGTGCAACTGAGAAATATTCCTAGGAGGTGGAATGTTAATAATTGCATCAATTTTATTTGTGTCCACCTCAATGCCTCTGTGAGATATAAAAAACCCCAAAAGTTTACCACTATCTATGCCAAAGACACTTTTTTGGATTCAATTGCATATTGTATTGTCATATTCGTTCGAAGATTTTATGAAGGACATTTACATTATCTTGTTGTGTTAATGATTTAGTGAGGATATCATCGACATAATCTTCCAGAATTTTTTGAATGTAATCATGAAATATTAATGTCATTACATGTTGATAAGTGGTGCTGACATTCTTTAGACCGAAGGGCATCACAACCCAACAAAATGCTCCCCAAGTAGTTTTGAAGTAATTTTTATATTCATCTTGAGGGTCAATAAGGATTTGATTATAATGATAAAATCCATCCATGAATGACAATAAAGCATGTCCAGTAGTTGAATCCACGATAATGTCTCTATTAGGAAGTGGAAAATTATCTTTTAAACATGCTTTATTCAAGTCTCAAAAATCCATGCACATCTGACTATGATTATCGAGTTTTGCAACTGTGAAAATGTTTGAGATCCAAGGAGAATAATAAATAGGTCTAATAAAGCCTGCATTAAGAAGTTTTTCAAGTTCCTCTTTAACATGCAAGGCTATGTTAGGATGCATTTTTTTAGATATTTTGATAGACAGGTTTAGCATTTTTAGCAAGGACAATGTTATGCATCACAATTTTCGAGTCAATTCTGGGCATATCAGAATATTTCCAAATAATTTTTTTAGGAAAATCATGAAGTGGTAGTATCTTCTTGTTCTTCATCATCAAGGCACTTCCCAATATTAATAACTTTATCTTTATCATTAATGTCCATTGGCACATCAATTGTATCTCCTAAAGGGAGTGCGTTGGACTTAGGACTTTCAGATTCAAAAAATTCTTCAGTGATATCACTTGCTTCTTGCTCGGTAACGTTCATGGCATGAGTAATGTTTTTCATGTAAGTACGCAAGGATGAGGTATCATAAACACCTAACATTTGTTTCAAAGCCACATTTCTATCGGCCTACGTCAATGAAGGTGGTAAGGTTATATCGAGTAAATCAAGATGTTTAATTGTAAGTTTGCGTTGTGAGTGACATGTTATAGCATTAATTTAGTCAAGGATGGTCATTGAGTAGCTTTGGTCATTTTAGAAACAGAATATCCCAATTCTGTATTTGTTTCTTGCATATTAGGTTCAATAGGGACACAAATACCTTGCTCATGTTTTCCACACCCTTTTCTAGTATAACCTAATTTTTTTACAAATTTATAGCCTTTTCCATAAAGTCTTTCCATTTTGTGCAGAGTAGGCGGGGATTGGTAATCTATCTCATCAAAATTTGTTGTGTATGTTTCATTTTCATCCAAATTATAGGAGATGGATACTTGAGAAGATTGTTTAGAATTTGGAGTGGACATAATGGTTGGTTGATCTGTTTCTCATCTTTTTTTTGCATGAATATGCATTCGCCCATAAATGAGGGTGTGAATTCTAAGGATCCCCAATCATCACCAAATAATTTAGATGCCAATTCCTTATCATTTTGTTCAATTTGAAGAGGGTCTATATTGGATGTTGGAATTAATGTTTTCAAAGGACCTGTAACCCCTTTTTCAAGCTGCAAGCAACTTTCAGGCTCAAGATCAATTTCAACTTGATAGATGTTATTGTTATAGACATATTTCATAATACAATGAAGGGTTGAAGGCACTGCATTCATCTCATGGATCCATGGTCAGCCTAAAAGAATATTATATGAAAGATCATAAGGTATGATGTGGATAGGAGTCTACAAAGTAGCCACCCCAACCGTAATAGGCAAAGTAATTATCTCAAGCGGTTGCTTTGTTGTATTATCAAATCCTCGAATAGAGATGAAATCAGGTATTATTTGTGACCTGCCAACATCTAATCGATCAAGGAGTCTCACACTACACACATTAAGGGAAAAACCATTATCTATGAGAGTGTTTTTGATACTTGTGTGATTGAATCGAGCAATTATCATAAAGGCATCATGTTGTTTACGCAACTCCAAAGGAGGGAGCTCATGTTTATGGAAGGTAATTTCAAGATTCTTTTTGTGAATGAGAGCTTGCACGTCATTTAGAGTGGTACCAGGAAGAATTGTGATTTGTTTGAGAGTGGTTTGAGGAATGTTGTGATAATTTGGTGAGTTTTGAAGTAAATCCCAAAGGGAAATCTTGGTGGGAGTATTCTTTAATTGTTCAACAAGATCATAATCCTTTGTGGTTGGGCTATAACAAGGAGCACTAGGCAGATTGGGTAAAGGTAAAGAGGGTGGGGTTGGTTGTGGTGGTTGCGGGTTGTTTCAGGTGTTATATGTATGAGCAACAATATCATTACTAGATTGTTGTGATACATCAGTTTTAGGGGGTAGAGGGTGTACCGAGGTCGATTAGAGGGGTGAAGTGGATGTGCGGGTGGGTAAAGTATAAGCTTAGGTTGAATTACATTAATGTACTTGATGTTAGAGGTCTCACAACAAACCAAAGTGGATGAGTTGGGTGAGATAAGGTCTTGAAGAGACTCATCTAGCAAATGCAAATCATCATGACTAAAGGGTAAACTGTCATCAATTGTTTTAAGATATTCAAGAGAAGCATTAGAGGTTGTAACATTCAATATCATGAGTTGGTCCCCACAAACCTTAGTGGATGGCTTATGCAAGATGAAGTCTTGGAGGGCTTCATCTAACAAATCAAAGTCATCACAAGCAAAAGGTTTGAGGGAAAATTTATCATTAAGGGGTTTATGTTTCTCATTGCAAGCATTAGAAGATGATGTAAGTGAGAGGAAGTCTTGAAGGACTTCATTTAACTTATCAACATCATCACTACTAAGAGGCTTAGATGAGATTTTGTTTCTAATTTGAATCATGTGTTTGAAGGGATTGTTTGATGTTTTATTTTTTGCATCCTTATGTATCGATGAATCTGATCTAAAGGAACTAGGAATGAAAATGGAAAAGGAAATTTTCAAAGATCTAAAACTATCCATGAATTCCATGAAAAGAAATGAAATTTATGCTAATCAAAACATAAACAAATGAACAGTAAAAAAAAGAGAATGACAGAAAACAAAAAGATGCAATGTAGTAAATTGAAATCTAGAAATGTTGATGCAGAACTGTAGAGGGATTGATTCACCCTAGGTGGTGAATGAGTCCCAAGGGATGAAATTTTAAAGATTTTTCTGATTTTTTTGTGTTTTTTGAAGATTTTTGAGTTTGTAAAATGCAGAAACAGAATCCAAATGTAGAATGTTGAAATGATTGAATGAAATACAATGTAATAATGAGATCTAAATAATGTGTTCACTAATGCAATATTTAAGAATCCTAAAGATGTAAACAATGCAAAATGATGAAGCAATTAAGTCCTAAGATGCAAATAGAAATGTAAATCAAAATGATGTTATGCTCAAAAGTTTCACCAAAATGAACTATAGATTTTTGGCTCTTAGGTATTCTCTAACTCTTCTAGGGTTTTTCACCTAAAAGGAGAGAGTTAGGCCAAAAATGCTAACTAGTTCATTCAAATTATGTTATGTGGGATGTTGTCTAAGCTAAATGAAGTAAACTAAATGCAATTGAATGATCTATAGAATAGATTATGAATGCAAAACTAAGATCTATGCTATGTTTGAAAACACAATATTATTTGCAAAAATGCTCTAAAGAATTAATAAAAAAGCAAGTTAAACTAAACAAAAGGTTGTTTCTCAGAGTGAGTGCACCTTGGTAAACTGGAGATGACTGGAAAATAATCTAGAAAACTGATGAAACTTGACTTTAGGCTGAATGGGACTCATTCACCACCTTCGGAAAATTAGTCTCAGATCAGGACTTTTCTGCACATAAGTTGTTTTTTGACAATCAAAGACTTGTAGTTGCATCTAACCCAAATATGAACCTCAGGAGGGTCTCATTCGCCATGCATGGTGAATCAATCCACTTTCAAATTTCTACAATTTCAAAGTTTTGTCCTATACCTTGAAACTTGCACAACCATTTTTGACGGAAACCCGAACCTCAGAAAATTCCTGCAAAAAAGTTTAAAATTGTTTGTCTAATGGGGGTTTTCCTTAGTCAAACCCCTAGTTGGGTAATTAAACCTTGAATGGAGAAAAATATGCATAAACCCTAGCCTTAGATCTATTAAAGACTAGGAAAAGTTGAGATGTGACAACTTAGATCCTATCCTATTGTTCTAGAATAAGACATCCAAGAATGATCTATACGATGCAAGATCTCAACCCTAGAAACCTTACAACACATAAAAAATAGGAATGAAATGACATGCAAATGACAAAAGAACAAGATGCAAACCTTAATTTGAAGATAGATTGAAAATAAAAGATGCAATCAATAGGAAACCAAGTCCTTAGGTGTTATTTGGTGGCTAGTTGTTGTTAGTATAGGTTTTCTATTTTCCTTATGTTAGGGTATATTTATTTTTCCTACACACATTATTAAGCTTGCTTAGGTTATATTAGAATAGTTAAGATGAGGAAACGTGGCATAATCCTTCAATCATATGTGTCATTCACACCCACATTTGGGTAGTTGAATGTCACACCCTCTTTTGGACTTATTTGCCACCTCCCCATAACCATGTATTTGGAATTTACCAAGTAGGTAAAACCTCCCACCTATTATGGGTAAAGGGAGTTATTATTCCTCTTGGTTTTATTTTCCTATATTTTTCTATATAAACAATCCCTCACCTCTCCCTATGCTAATGAGAACACTAGCTCAAATTGTGAGTCTAGTTCAATGCTAGGAGAGTGTTGAGTTTTGTTCATCTCTAGGTTCTTATCTTGCTTTCCTTCGGTCACTTTGAACTTGGGTGGTTTCACAACCAAATCTAACGTGGTATCAGAACTAGTTGTGAGTTGTAGGTTAGCAATTTGTTCAATCCATTCTTGAAAGCAAAGTATGCTCTTCTCTTGCATCCGATGATGACCTGGAGAAGTAAAATCGCTTGATAGAGATCTCAGTTTCTCGAGGGGTTCTTTTATATTGCATTTTTTCATGTATTTAGGAGCTTCCTAGAGACATTATGAGCTCACCATTGAGTTCATAGCAGCCAAAAAAGTCAGAATTAACTTTTATTTCATCCAAATTGGACATTGGGTGTGAGATCTATGAAGGATTGAAACATAGCTTTCTAGAGAGGTTCCTAAAGGTAGTTGATCTTTTAGAGTATTTTCAACCCAAACGGACCTCGCCATCATGCTCAAAAGACATCAAAACCTAAGGATCAACTTCCAATTTGTCGAATTCTGAGAAGTTGATTTTTGTGGCAAATTTTTTTTAACAGGCAGAGCTGTATGGTCCCACCTGTACAGTACGATATAGATTTTTAAAATATATATATATTTTTTCCTACTTCAAAAAAATTATTATTATTATTTCAAAATTAAATGGAAGGTTTTTTACTTGTACATTTGTGAAAATTTCAAAAAATAAAAAGGAAAAAAATAAATTGAAAAAGCAAAAAAATTTAAAAATTTAAAAGTCAAAAGGCAGGGTACCTGCGTAGTACACAAGGTACCTATGCATGGTACCTCTGCTCTGCTGCTTGTACATGGGCTGAAAGTTTTAAAATTTGCACAAATTACATTTAAAAGGTTGGGTGTGGCTTTTTAAGCTACCACTTACCTTTTCTTATGAAAATTTAGCCTTATTTAAGGCTCACGTACCTTCTTTTAGCCTTTTTAAGGATTTTTTAATACTTTAAATTTTTTCATTAATTTTAAAATCTGCATTCAAAACTTCTATTGTACCTTTTCCTCAGCCTTCATGCTGGTTTTTAGCAAAGTTCGCCAACTTTAGCAGAGATCTTGGGCAATTCCATTAAATTGGAGGAGTTCTAATTTAATCTGGCATATCCTCTACATCTGGGGGAGTTCCATATTTAACTAGTAGTTCAACTACTTTTGGAAGTTCCTCTAGATTTATTAGAGTTTTGCTAAATTTGGCGGATATGATTTTTTCAAAAATGGACCCCTTCAACAGTGAAGTTTTCAATTTTGCACCTAAACTTCAGAGGGCTCATTCTTGGTCATACAAAGGTCTTTTTCAGTGCAATTTTTTTTTATTTGGGGTAAAATTTTGCGCTCTTTATAGTGGTGTGATTTATTTTTGCTCAAGTGATTCTATTTTTCTAGAAATTTAGTTTTTTCATTAGATCTGAAGAACAGTCTCCATTTTTTTTAACTTCAAACAGATGTAACTTTCACATACGACCTCAGATTGAGGTGATTATTGTTTTGAAAGTGAATAGTTTTCTAAGCACTACACAATGGTGCTATTTTGAGGTTCCCATTCTGATATTTGATTGTACTTTCAATATTTGGGTCTATTTTAGACATTTGTAAAACTCTGGAAAACAACTCCAGCATTGTAAACACATTGATTTATAAAGTGCCAAATCATTTTTGTTGGGGGGATTCTTGATTGAGTGAAAGGGGGGGGGTCTCTCTTTGTGTGTGTGTATGTTTTTGATTTGTTCACTTGTGCTCTTCTTTTCCTTCACACATGGATCATTCTAAGGTTCCTTTGCTAACACCTTATAATTATGCAACATGGAATCAACATGCATGGAATGCCTTAATGCAACTTGGGTATACTCCATATGTTGAAAAAAAGGTAGCTGAACCTAAAGATGATAAGGAAAAGATAAAATGGATGCTTGAACATATAAAAGCTCTTGGATGTCTTCGTAGCTTTGTTTCCATTGATCTTATGTTTCAGATTGAATCTTGTAAAAATTTACATGATGCTTGGGAAAAGTTAAAATCTTTGTATGGTACAATAGATGAAGTCAAAGGTTATCATATTGATAATGAACTGATGAGCCTTGATCCAAATAATTTTGGCAACATCCAGGATTATATTCCTAAGGTCAATTATCTAAGAGCACAATGTAAAGCTTGTGGTATTGATAAAAAAGACATTCAGTTAATCTATAATACACTGAATAAACTTGGTCCTGAATTTGTAGCTTTTGTTTCTAGCTTTCATACTCATAGACTGACTATGGGATCTGCATATAACTATGCCTTCATTTGCATATTTTTTCTGAGATGTTAATGCATGAAAAAAAAAAAAGCTTATTTCTATGGGTCTCATAAAGCCATCACAGACTCACACCTTGTTGGCTTGGCAGCCTAAGGGATAGAAAGATTCAAGACAATCTAACAAGAAACAAAAGAAATCTAAGAAAAATCTATACAGAGATCAAGCACTTGACACAAATCCTTTTCCAGAGAGGAATCATCTAAGAAGGATAAGTCTACTTGTTCATATTGCAAGAGGACTGGACATGAAGAACATTCTTGTTATAAGAAGGATATTGATGAGCTGAAACATCTTCTTAAGAAGAACAACATTGATCTACCTTCTAGAATGTCTGAGTCTACTTCTTCTTCTTCACATTCCAAACAATCAAGATTTAGTAAGGATAAAGGCCATGCAGGATTTTCTTCTGAGTCTAATAAAAATAAAGGTAAAGCTCTTTGTGCTTCTACAAGTCATGAATTGGGGAAATGGCTCCTAGATTCTGGAGCTTCTCATCATATGGCTTCTTCACAATCTATGTTCTCTTCTTTTGAGTGTTGTGTTATGCCACCTATTCTAATGGGCAACAAAAATTACATGAGTGTAATTGGGAAGGGTTCTGTTGATATTGGGGATGGCACCTTCAATGATATTTTGTGTGTACCTCACTTGACAAACAATCTTTTTTCCATCTATCAGATCACTCATGGTGGAGCAGGGAAGACTGTGGAATTCACACCTGATTCAGTTATCATCAGAGACTTGGAGAGCAGAGAGATAATTGCTACTGGGATAGTTGATCATGAATCTCAGTTGTATAACTTTTCAGACTTTGCACCTAATGATGGTTATGATCCTTTGGCTGTTGATCACACTCCTTGTGTGATATTTTATTTTGAGGAGAACTTTGGCTACTTGAACTTGGGTATTCTCACATCAGATCTAGTTCTTGACCCTTGCATTCCTTCTCCTCCATCTACTATTGCTTCTAAGGATACTTTTGTTGCTACATTCATGGCTTCTTGTGATTCAATGCAATAGGATCAACATTGTCTTCCAGATATAGTTTCTTGGGATGACTACTTGGAAGACATTGCAAGCTTGTTTATGGAGTCATTTATTTCAGATTTGGGAGACATCATTGATGATATTCATCTTCTCTTTGATGGAGATGATCCTTCTTCAGTTGTTGTGAGGGAACACTTTGACCCTCTTGTTCATTCTCTACATGATCATTCTTTCGAGTGTGATGTGATTGTGGATACTTATGTCCAACATTTGGAGGAGGCATCTTTATCTTTAGATGAGATATTGGAGTCTTTGGATCTTGTTCTACACACATCTCTACTAGGTTTTGGATTGTCATCTTCATCAATGTGGCCTAGAATGCCTAATTTGATGGTGGCAGCTTTCAGCATCGACATGGGGACACATGAGCAATTTTTAGAGACTTCATACATTTTGTACTTTCTTCCCTCATATTCATTTCAGGAATGGGAAGATGTTCTCCATACACCTTTGGTTTTGTTTCTTCCTAAGGGGAGGAACATTGTTCGACGATCGTGGTCCATTTTCTACATTCAATTTCGAGCATCAACCATTGGTATAGTTGATTACTTTTGGGAAGGCTATATAGTCTTTCTTATCCGTTCTATTTTGGAGGGCTTCTTCCTTGCATGGGATTATTTCTTGTGTTGGGAAACTTGTTTTATTTTCTCTCTTTTGGGGAGGAGTTTTGTCCCACTAGGTTTTTTCCTTTTCTCCATTTGTGAGAGGTTGTTTTGTACATGGCTACCTAACATGGCCTAGTAGTTGGGACCCATATTTGCATCTTTGTGTCTCTTCACCCACCTAAGCTACACTTAAGGGTGTTAGTGTAGGTTTTTTATTTTCCTTATGTTAGGGAATATTTATTTTTCCTACACACATTATTAAGTTTGCTTAGGCTATATTAGAATGGTTAAGATGAGGACACGTGGCATAATCCTTCAATCACATGTGTCATTCACACCCTCTTTTGAACTTATTTTCCAACTCCCCATAACCATTTTTTTTCTTTACCTGAGTTGGCATAGCCATGTATTTGGCATTTACCAAGTAGGTAAAACCTCCCACCTATTATGGGTAAAGGGAGTTATTATTCCTCTTGGTTTTATTTGCCTATTATTTTCTTTATAAAAAAGCCCTCACCTCTCCCTATGCTAATGAGAACACTAGCTTAAATTGTGAGTCTAGTTCCATGCTAGGAGAGTGTTGAGTTTTGTTCATCTTTGGGTTCTTATCTTGCTTTCCTTCAATAACTTTGATCTTGGGTGGTTTCACAACCAAATCTAATAGTTGCACCTCTTCACCCTAGATATTTTCATGATTCACCATAGGCATCCATCATCAATCATTTGCAATGTTGGATCTTGACAAGAGAAGTGAGCTTCAAGACCTACAAAAACCCTAGTTTGCTGCCCTAAAATTTCAACTTTTGATAATGAAACTTGTTGTGGAAGACTTGACTTATTGAATTTCTCTTGAAGAATGATAAAAGATAAGAAAAGATGATAAAAAGATGTGAGAAATGACTTGAAATGAGTATTTATAAGCAACAACACCTTATTTTCCTGTTAATTAGACTTAAGCGGCCGACATTCACTAGAAATTAAAGTTAAATTGATTAAATTCCCCCTTAAATTTGAATTTTCCTTCAAAGGGGACTCATTCGCCACCCTTGGTGAATGGGTCCCACCAGAGAGGACTCATTCCCCCAAGGTGGCGAATGGGTCCCACTACTGCTGTTTGAAGGTGGGTTTTTGGGGTATGTCATAATTAAATGTTGTTTGTCAGGTTTTATGTGATTTCTCAGGTAAAATGGGCCTATAGATCAAAATTAATGGGTCTAAGGGGCCTATAAATGTTGTTTTGAAGGGTGAATGATGTGAAGGGACTCAAAAGTGGGTCCAATTCTGCGTGAAATTATCTCTTTTCTCAAGAGGGCCCAATTTTCTATGGAAAAAATATCATTAATGGAGAGAAACCACAATATAATGGTGTTCAAGTAGAAATTAGTAAGTAAATTCATGATCAGTGTGGTTGTTTTTCTTGCAATCATTAATTTACTCTGTAATTTATTTGTCAAATTAATAGTATAAAATTTGGAGTTTGAAATAAACATGTTGAGATGTAATAGGTGTAGACGAAAGTGCTATATTCAACAAGTTAATTATGTACCACATGGACTTTATAAACAAATAGATTGATATGTATGATAAAAAGAGAGAAGTGTTAGAAGCAAGGAGACTGTTTAAGAGATCTAACCCAAGGAATACTCCACTTCCCACTAATCTGCTTAGGGAATGGGGAAAATATTGCACACTAGAATGGGTTACTGAACAAATTCAAAATCAAAAGATCCAAGTATAGATTCAAACATAACAGCAGATGAAATCAACATGTCTAGAGGATGTGAAAGAAAGGTACAGTTGGAATTTTACAAAATTTTGTTTCCTTACAGCTTTGACACTATTAACTATTTTAATATTTGTCATTATATTTTTTTCATTAAGATAAATGGTCTTTCACAGGCCAAGAAATATCCAGCAATGTGGGCATATGGTCAACATTATCGTGTAGAAAGTGTAGATGTAAAGAGACGATCCTTCAATTGTGGCATCATGGTTGACTTCAAGTAATCCAGTCGATCAAGCTCAAAAGATAAGAATATAATTGAAAGGAATCTACAATATGTTGGGAAAATACAAGAAATTATTGAGTTGGATTACCGCTCCTTTAAATGTTGTATTTTTAAGTGTAGATGGTATGAAGCATTTGAGAGGACACAAAGACATGATACCCATAGTGGATTTTTTTCTATAGATTCCTCATGGTTCCTACTAGAGGATAAGGAGCCTTATGTTCTACCAATTCATTGTGAGCAGATATTTCTTTAACTCAAACAAGAAACGGTAGTGAATATTAATCTATTAATTCATAGTTTATTGTGTATATATACATGTGTTTATTAATCAATAAAATTGTTATAACATATGTCTAATATATTTATGTCATTCATGTGCAAGTATTTTTCTATGAAGATATTTTGGACCTGAAATGGATATTTGTCATACATTATGATCCAAGATTAAGGCATGTATTTGATGATGCATTAGTGGATACTGAGCAAAATAATGATGGCCAACAAAATGAGAGAGAGGGATTAGAGAACATCAAAGAACTTGACATCCATGATGATGTTGGAATGGTTATGTTCAAGCACAAGAAGACAACAATCCAAAGTAAGATGATGTTATGGAAAACAACAATATGGATGGTATAGAAAATGATAATCCAAATACATCTGGTAACAATATAGATGGTGTACAGTCAAATTTCAATGATGATGAAGATGATGCAGGTCAAGATGAGGATGATGATAATGTTAAATACTTGAAAGAACATATGAACATTGACAATGATACACTAGATGACATTATAGCAGATAATAATGTTAATGACCAAGAATTCTAAATTTTCAAAATTATTTGCAATCCATGTTTAAAAAAGGATGATTCTTATGGCCTAAACTTTGAAATGCTTCTGTAATATTATTTGTGTCAATACAAATTACCTATTGCAATATCCTTAAATTGTTCAATCTTTGGTATGAATTGTTGGAAAACAAAAATAGGATTACTTGAATGCTTCTTCCATTCATTTTGTATCAACATATGTTCATGAAGACAAAAAAGTTATTAAAATATTAATGTGTGTAACTCACAATTATTTAAATAATCAACTTTGTTAACTTTATTATTTTTAAATAGTTTACATTTTTATGTTGAACATAATTTTGAACATGTAGTTGAAAACATCCACAATAAATGCTTTACTATATCAGCATATTCATTCACATAAGCATAGTATTGAGGCTCAATAACTGATATTTATCCAAATACAAGAAGAAACAAGTATGGAAAACATAAGAAAAATACAAAATAATAACACAGTCATGGAGAATCTCTAATAATAAGATGTAGAGTTTTGGTACACCCTTCCACTCATACCTTTATAATTTTTTATCAAAGTTTATATAGAGATTACATAATATCAACCATAATCCCTAAGTCATTAACCATTAAACTACCTAACCCTTAAGCCCCAAATCCATTATCTTTTGACCCTTAATCCCTTAAACCCTAACCCCTAATCCCTTAACCCTTAATCCCTACTAAATTAGAATAATTAGGTGCTAAATTAGGCGCTAAACTAGGTGCTAAATTAGGCACTAAATCAAGCGCTAATCTAGGAACTAATTTGGGCACTAATTTAGGCACTAATTTGTGCCTAATTTAGTGCCTACTTGTTCTAATCAACACAAAAAATGCCAAAAATAGCGCCATCTCAATAAATAGTGCTGACTTTTTAAAAAAATTGGAAAAAAATACATTAAAATAGTGGGTGGAAGGAAAAAAGGAGCTAATCATAGAGATTTGTTGTAGTGAAGCATCATGTCAAAGTCTTCATGCATCATGTTTGTTTTTGAGCTAACAATTGTGTTGTAGGGTTTCATGATTCAAGCTAGCATTTCATTCAAGATCTATCCTATCCAAGCAAGATTCAAGATCTACATCCATTAGAGCCATTTCATGCATGTTTGCAACACTTCATTGCCAAGGTTTGGTGAATTGTAACATCTTATTTTATTCATTCATCATTCTCCTTTCCTATTTCATTACATTTCAATATTGATTACCAAAACGGGGTTTGACCAAGGAAAACCCCTTTCCACTAATTTTTTTTCCCTCTCTTTAGTGTGTGATTTGCAAGTTTAGGTTGAAGACACATTGAAGAGAAAGTTTGGAGAAAGTTGTCATAGTGTTCAAAGTGTTCAAAATTGTCACCTTGCATTGGAAATACTTGGAAGACTTCTACAAGCTGCAAATCAGGGTTTCAGATCTAGAAATCAATCAGGAAGTGCAAAGCAGACCTTGAAGACCAAATTTAGACTTTGAAGCTTCAGAAAACCCTAACTAGACTGGTTCACTAGTTCTGGCATAGGAGTCCCAGTTTAGGTCAAAATTTAGGTTTTTATAGATTCAGATACTCATTTTCCAAATTCTTGTTTCTACATAGAAACCTAGATTTGGGACTGATTCACCCAGCATGGAGTATGATTCTCATTCAACATTAAATTTAGAATTTCCATCATTTCAGAGCCCCATTCAATCTCCTTCTAGTTTCTAGGTGCACACATTCCATCTTGTAGCTTTCTATTTTATTTTACATACTTTTCTAGGTCATTTAGTGAAACATTGCATCATATTAGGGTTAATCATTACATCTTGCATTGCGTTTGTTTTTCCAAGTCATAACTTGGTGGTGAACCCCTCATTAGTTTATATTCAGCTCCTAGGATTGCCCTATTGCAAGATCTCTTTCTCCTTTGCATTGAGTTCTCTAAGGTTTTCTTTGAATGAGATAGAGTGTGAAGAATGTTGTTCTATCTCCCAAGCATAGAAAGCAACAATTTTCTACCTTTCATATATTATTTATCTTGTTTTTTAATTTATTTATTATATTTCATTATACAACTATTTCAAAATTATTTAATTTAATTTAATTTATATTTTTTTATTTTTTTTATTTGAAGAACTAATTGTATTTATATAACAATAGTTCAATTTAATTTAATCAATTTTTGGTTTAAGAAGAACTATTTTACTAGTGGAAGTATTTTTTAGCAAATTTTATAAGTATTCCTTCTATCAATTTAGATCTTTTAAAGTCAGTGTTTGTTTCCTTGACAAATAGGAACAAACAAAGGGAAGGTGAGATTAAACCACAAGATATTATATGTCAATTATGATTTTGAGATAGTCATTAGGGGGAAGGCCCAAGTTACGATCCATGTTCAAATAACTATTAATTGATACATGCTAATCAAAATCCTCTCAAAAATTTCAAATGTACCAATAGTTATCCACTTTATACCTAGTAGTTATAAAAAATGTACTTAATTGGAGGAGTTGTGCAACTTTATTGGTACCAATAGTGCATGATTACTGGGACATTTGTGCATTTGTGCACATATATTGGATCAATTGTACAAATTTTGTGGTGGTCAAAGCGAATGGTTTTGTAGTGGTCAAAGCAAATATTTGTCAGAGCACTAGAGAATATGTATCACATGTCAACTTGAAATGACCACTTTTTGACCTTTGTGTACATAATGAATCCTCTTGTGTTCATTGTAACTATCCAAAAGCTGAATCATTAACTATAAACTCCTAAATTGCTTACAAGGAAACCCAAAAAATTGTTGAAATTCAACATACCATTAAAAAGCTTAAGATACACAAAATTAGCTATAATAACTGCAGATACCTTTCCCCCATATCATTTAAAATTAACTTCTATAAAAAAAAACATTAAAAATCTTTTTATCTTCCTCAACGAACTAAAATACTATAAGGAAGAGCCGACGAAATAAAAATGAACACTCAAAAAAGCCAACATCTAGATGATGAAATCCGTCTCACGCCGAATAGAATTGGAATCAACATCACGCCGAATAGAATTGGAATCAACATCGATTAAGTAGGACATGAATATACGATTTTCTAGTTATGTTCGGCCAAACAGTTGAATTATTCTCTAGTTATTTTTTTCCAGTTGCATGAAAAAAGAGAATCATATTATCAGTAAGTATGGTTCTGAGGGCCCTTGTTTTCAAAGAATTGAAAACAAAATCAAAACTTTCAATTATAATTTGGTTTCTTGGCTTTGGGTTGCCACAATTTGTATTTTGATTAATGTGCAGGGAACGAGTGTTTGGACTAGCACGGCTCTAGTCCCCGCACTACGACCACCACACTGTAGTGATGCGCAAGCAAAGGTGAGAGAATGCAAAGTCCTTCGAAAGTACAGATGTTTGTTCTTGTGATGGCGATGGTTTTCATGTGCATTGGGTCAGCTGGAATAAGACCATATGCCGCACCATTCGGGGCAGATCAGTTTGAACAAGGGGGAACAAAAGGACTCCAACAAAAGAAAAGTCTGCAGAGTTTCTTTAATTGGTATTTCTTTGCAAACAGCGTGATCCTTGTAGTGGGAAGTACTCTTATTGTTTACCTTCAGACCAATGTGAGTTGGGGCTTGGGATTTGGTGTGTGTACTATTCTGATGGTGTTTGCTATAGTTGGCTTCCTTGCTGGAGCACCCATTTTCTACCGTGCAAAACCAGAAGGCAGCCCTTTCACAGGTATTGCACAAGTCATTGTGGCGTTCATCAAGAAGAGGAACTTATCTCTGCCCTCGGATCCGACACTGCTTTATTATGACCAAACTAGACCCAAGGTCTTTGTTACAGCCAGATTCAGGTATCTATTATTCATTGCCATTTTATTAACAAAAGATTTGTTTTCATATGTCTTTTAAAAAGTGGCAAAAAATATTTTATTAAAATTAAGAAAAATCTATCGAAAAGCCATTTAATTCTTGATTACTTCGCTTCATCACTAACACTTCTTATTCTATTAAAACTATTTTTATCCCAACTCAAATTATATGCTATCTCTTGTTGCTAAAAATGCAATGAATAAGTTTTGTTTCATAGTTTGATAGATAAAAAAAATATTTCTCATCGCTATGTAAAAGTTATAACAATGGCCTTACATTTTGGATTACGGGATATCATTTAAAAATTCTAAGTTTTTGTCATAATAGTTGATTGCAAAAGTTACAACAATGGTTATGTTTTAGATAAAGAAACATCATCTAAAATTTTCAAAACTTTCTATTATAATAGTGGATTGATTACAAATAAGTATGTTTAGAAGGGCAAAAGTTTCCCGATGGGTGGGGGTTTATTTTCAAAGATTGATTTTCTATATTAGAGATCGATTCTTGACCTACGATTCCCACTCCCCCACTCTATAGGTAGGTGGGGGGGAATCATAGGGTTCCCTAAGGGTTATGTTAAGAGATCGATTCTTTAGATGTTGAGATAAATTCTCCTACTTTAAAGATCAATCTCGTTTGTGTGTAAACTATTGTCAGGTGGGAGGATCATAGGGTTGCTAAGGGGCTAAAGTTTGAAGAATCAATCTCTACTTTAGGGCCTCTCACCCACCCTCGAGAATCAATTCAAGTTGAGATATGTTACATATAGAAAGTACAAAAATCTAGATTAGTCGGTTGCCCCTATGATCACTAAGTTGTAGGGTTGAGGTTCGAATCCCCTATGATCTTATAATTGACATATGTTTGAGAATCGATTCAAATCGACATGTTACATATAAAATCTTTTACCTTACCATGATGTTGAGATCGATTCTCCATTATCATTAAACCCTACCACTTAGTGTTACCCCACAATAAAAAGAATTAAATAATAAACAATATAATTATAAAAATATATATCTTAAATATAATTAAATATATTACTATTAATAATTAAAAAAAAAATGCATGTTGGATTTATTATATATATCATCTATGTGTAACTCCTCACTATTTTAATTTTACTAATTCATTATTGTGATGTGCTTGTGTTTCTTGTTTCGACTAATTATAATACTATTGATTGCTTATTAGTTTTATTAAAATAAACATTTTTAAACATAGAATAGTAAACGTTTCTGCTATTTTGAATCCAGTTTACTATTTAAAAAAAAACTAATAAACATTCAATCTTTCAACATATTTGACTTGCGAGAAACAAAAACAATTAAACATTGTGCTATATATTTCTTTCATCTTATTTATCTAGAGAACAGAAGAGAGGTTTCAATCACTTAACTCATATTCCTGTCATATTTCTCAATTTGAAAACCAGGTTCCTGGACAAGGCCGCCATACCGACAGAAGGAGACATGCAAGCAGACGGTTCCGTTGCTCGAGGGTGGCGCCTCTGTCCCATGCACAGAATAGAGGACTTGAAAATCCTCATCGCAATCCTACCCATGTTCTCCTGTAAAATCGGAAATGGAATTGTCTCAGGACAGTCATTTGCGGTTCTCCAGGCCCTCACAATGAACCGACGTCTAGGTTCCACCAGCATCAAAATACCCGCCGCTTCCATCGATATTGTCTCAACCTTGGTAGCGATCGCATGGATTCCACTCTACGACAGAGTATTGGTACCACTTACCAGGCAGGTCACAAAACAAGTAGGGGGAATTACGCCGCTTCAAAGAATGGGCATCGGCTACGCTATGTCATCGCTCTCCTTGTTGGTAGCCGGTTTCGTTGAAGTGAAGAGGCGGAATGCGGCCAAAAGCCACGGGCTCGCTGACGGCCCCTCCGCCATAGTTCCAATTTCCGCGTTTTGGCTTGTCCCTCAGTTTTGTTTACAGGGTCTGTGCAATTGCTTTTACTCGGTGGGCCAATTGGCTTTTTTCTATACCGAGTTTCCACCCAACTTGCGTAGCACGGCTATAGGGCTCTCCGCCATTATGTTTGCAGTGGCGGACATTTAAACGTCATTATGGTCACGCTCATTCACAGGATGACGGGTGGTAATGGCAAGCCGAATTGGCTTGACAATAACATCAACGGTGGCCGACTCAATTATTTCTACTGGCTCTTGATGGTGATTGACAGTGTCAACATGTTATATTTCATGTTGCTTGTATACTTTTACAAGTATCGAGAAAATCCTGTGTCAGTTGTCGGTCAAACGTCTGACGTGTCTGACAGTCAAGAGATAGAGCCTAATCAAATAGATGTATAATAAAGCAAAGGAAAGGAAAGGTTATTTAATAGTTCATGATAACATGGTGATCTATTTTTGGGTCTATAGATGGCTTTAAGTATATGGGACTATCTTGCACTCCACTACCCCGTACTCTCAATATGTAGGAGGCACATAATTTCGTACTCCTTGTATGTATGGGGCACTAAACTCATGGTGTTCTATTTTTGGGTCTACATATGGCTTTAAGTATATGGGACTATCTTGCACTCCACTACCCTATACTCTCAATATGTAGGAGGCACATAATTTCATACTCCTTGTATGTATAGGGCACCGTACTCATGGCGATCTATTTTTGGGTTCACATATGGTTTAAAGTATATGGGACTATCTTGCACTCCACTACCCCATACTCTCAATATGTAGGAGGCACATAATTCTGTACTCCTTGTATGTAGGAGGCACTGAACTCATCCTTCACAATATGAAGCATACATGCAATCTATTTTTGGGTCTAGAGATGGCTTTAAGTATATGGGACTACCCCATGATCCCAATATGTAAGAGGCACATAACTCCATACTCCCTTATGTAGGAGGCACCTAACTCATTCTTCACAATACAAGGTGTACATACCCTACCCCTTACGAGATTTGAACTTGTGACCTCTCTTTCAAGAGTATAAGTTCTCCACCATTAGACCAACTTACTATAATCTACCTCTCTTTCTGTATTATAATAAATATCTAATGGTTTGAATAGTGAAGATAAGAGATCACATCTAAGGGGTTGTATCTTAGTCAGTGACAATGAGGTGTAGTTAGGTTTCGCTTTTGTAAAGTAACTTTAATAAGATGTATGCTAAATTAATTTTGTTATTGTGAGTTTAAGGGTAGAGATATTGATATCTATATTAAAATATAAAATAGAATTTTATAATTTATCAATAAAAAAATATCATAAAATTTTAAAAGTTATTAGATTATTATATTTTAGAAAATTAGAATATTAAAATTGTTAAGACATATTAGTTATTTATTTGGATATCTAAAATATGATCTACTTTATCAAAATTAAATATATTATTTCTTTAATTTAATCTTATTAAAACAATGATTTAACTATTACCTGGTAATATTTTAATTGCTTTGAAATTTATTTATTTATGTATTCAACTCATTAGTTTTTCTAAAATAATATTTTATATAGCATATATTAAAACTTTGATATTATTATATATGCTTAAATTTAACCAAGTTGCTTAAATGATACAAATATTTACACAACTTGACATCATACACTTCTTATGAATATATCCTTCAAGCTAACTTCTATTAATTTTGTATGCAATTTTTAACTATCCTCATGTAATGGTATGAACTTATAGGTTATTTCAAGGTCTCTAAGTTTTCAACCTTCTACCTATACACAATGAAAAAGAGTATTTAAAAAAATATTTTTTATGTTATTTTATAAGAGTAAATAACAATGCTAACTAGTGTTATCCAAAATGTGCTCTAACTTATCGAACAATGTTATCAATACTAAACTAAGCGCTATGAATTAAAATTATAAATTAATTAACTATTAAAAATGTAGAAATTGAAAACAAGTATCAAAAATAGAATCAAGAAATGATAAAGAACCTATAGAGTAAGCTTGGAAGATCTTGAGTTAGAACACCAAATCATTGCATTATCATCCAATCTATGCACTATATCTAAATATAGTTCAAAATAGAAACTCCTCTCAAGAATTTGATTTAATCTACACACAAAAAGGGAAAGAAATAAAGAGTAGATTTTTGGGTGTAATAGGAAATGTATTGCAATAAATATGTCAACTAAAATTAAATACTTTAAGAAAAAAATTGAATGTAGAACAAGGAATATAAGAAAACAAAAACTTTGTGTATTTGTGAAACTCTAAATGTATGGTTTGAGATGGAAGGAGAGGTTGGGATTTCTTGGGATCCTACATTTAAATCAAGCCACTATTTTAGTCCTTTGACCTCTATACATATTTAATAAGAAATATAGAGATTGGAGATATTATGTTCTATGTCTAAGAATGTTATGCCCCTACCCATATAGTGTGTATAGTGTTATGAGTAGTGGGCTTGTGGCTACATTAACTCTTAATTAATTCATATTATGATTATTATATTCTTATTTAGTTACTTAGATCAGTCTAAGGATTATATAGGGCTATCTAGCTCGATTTGGGTGATATCCTAGACATTACTATGATATATATAGGAGGTACATATAGGTAATTATCATCATGTTGAGTAATGAGTTCTTATTGAAGAATATTTAAGGTATCCCCCTCAAAGTGGCATATTAATATCAAGTATTTATAAAATATTTCCTATTATATTCTTATATTATGAATGTAATTTCAAAACATAGAATAAAGGAAAATATATAAAGTAGATAAATATCCCAATGTGCATAGGATTGAATAATATGCAGTGATGAAAAAAAATATTTTGCTAATAACAAGAGGGAATTGAATCAAAAATAGAAATAATAATAGAAACAATGAGAACTAATGAAATTTTTCACCAATGTGAAAATGTGGTGAACATTACCTTACTGATAAGAAGGATTGATGGGGAAGAAGTTGTATACAAATTTGTTAACCAAATGATATCAAAAGTGTTTTACATGAAATTTTTCACAAGAGATATTGCAGATGATCAAGCATTCAAAATTTCCACAATGATTCCTTAACACAGCATGAAAAATTAGAATTGAATAAGTAACTAGTAGAGTATGCAAAATAATATTTTTCAAAAGATAGCCTTTGTGAGGGAAAGAGAGGAAGATCAAGGCTCGAATTCAAGAATAAATATTTTTTCACAATCAATGACCACTATAGTATGTAAGATTAGGTAGTTAGGTAGGAAGTCAATGCCTTAAATTTTTAAAAATTATGGGATGCTAGAACACCACATGGGGATCTATGCATCATGTTTGTGTTCTAGAGAAAATATTAAAAATTAATATAAATGACACAATATCAACAAGTAGAAAATTGTAATATAAAAAATCAAAGAACTAGTGAAGGAGAAGGTTGGGGCTAACAACTTGGTGCACTCTAAAACATGTTAGGGGATTGGAAACCAAAGTTAGTACCAAAGTTATCCTAAATTGGGTAGGCTTATGCAACCAAGTGATAAAAGTTGCACTAAATTTTTCAAAAATAAGTATAGAAAATATTAGATAATGTGAAGATAGAAGAAAGATATATAATATTGTTGGTTTAAAGGACACATACCCCTAGTTGAGAATATACAAAATTATAGTGTTAGAAATCAAAATCCTAAAAAAAACATGTAATTCCAACACAAAAAACTATAAAGGAAAGGTTATATAGTGAAAATAATGGAACAAAATCAATGCTTGGATTAAAAAAATAGTTTTTGAAAGAGGAAAAAATGGTTTTACAAGGACCTAAAACCAAAAAGTTTACAAATAAAAGTGAAAAAACGTCAAAAAGAAATAGTTAATGCCACTAAGAGAAATGAATAAAATTGGTTCTAGAATAAATGAATATAGTTGATATGAGAAGAAAGTCAATATTCAATATAAAGTGAAACAACATGAATGAAGGTTCATCTTCGTTTGTCTCTAGGGCCATAAAAATAGTTGAGAAAATGAATAATTTTTACTAGTGTGCTCTATTCCGAGGTGGTTCAAAATTTTGAGATCACTTGGACCAACATGCTCTATTTCTAGGCGATCTAAATATATAATCAATAATCAAACATTCATTAAATTTTTTTTAAAAGGGGGTAAAAATTTATTGATTCAAAGAAACATTATAGAGCCAAAGTCCAACCACCAAAAATGACCAACCAACCTGCAACAAAAGTCCCCAAAGGAACCCAACAAAGGACCTAATTATATATAAAATTCTTCCATGATTATATTTTTGAGGGACAATGAGAGCTCTGAGGATAATGGTCCCTAGTCATCAATAGTCCAAATCTCCACATGCTTAGAGGCCCGCTTCACTAGAAGATAAACCACCTTATTCCATTCCCTAGGAATATGGCAAAAGGAAACAAACTCCAAAGAATTTCATAAATTCACAATTTTTTGGATCACCACAGCTAATTTCCAGTTAACACCATCAAATCTCCGCTCATTAAGCATATCAACAACAATCTGTGAATCTGATTCATAAATAATCCTCTTCTAGCCCAAACAACAACCTCTTTCAATAGCATGAAAAATAGCAAGAGCCTCCATATGATTATTAGAATGATGACCCTTGTAAATAGAAAACAAAAACACCACACCACCATTACTATCTTTGACAATACCACCAACCCTAGAATGTCTAGGATTCCCCCTAGAAGATCCATTAGTATTGATCTTCATAATCCCTTATGGGGGAGGATGCCACTGACCCTCATGATGAACCTTCTTCTTGACTTAGCAAGGGCCATTAATAGCAGAGAAATTGGACCTGCTACCCTCCAAGTGAAGATTCCTCACAAAGGAAAGATCACCTAGTTCCACAGCAACTAAAAGATCACATTTAGCTAGAATAGTCTCCTAAATCTTGTTGAAGATCTTCCTCCATAGCTCCCCTTCTTGCTTCACTTCTTGAAAAATCCTTCTATTTCTTGCAAGCCAAATATGCCAAATAATAAAGGTAGGGCCAATAATCCAAGCAATCTGAGGAAAGGTCATCTTAACTGGGGTCTCCCCAAGCTCTCCCAAAACACTATCAAAGAAGAAGCATGAACACAGGGGTGGCCCCAAACCCCCCACCAAAAGTGCCATATACTCCTAGCATGAGGGCACTGCAAGAAAAGGTGAGAAGTATCCTCCTCACAATTATTGCACAAAACATAGATGGAAGAGCCTTGGAAACCTATTTCCTACAAATTTTCCTAAGTAAGACATCTATTTTGAACCACCAACCATCTAGGAGGCCACTCCTGGGGGTCCTTCCAATTCTACACTTCCACCTGACCTAGGACTTGAAGAGTTTTAAATTCTTCCACCTTGCACCAACCAGCTTCCATCAAGCTATCACAAAGAGATTGCAAATGAGGAAACTCAGAAATAATAGAGGGATAACCATCCCAAGAATCATAGAAAAAGAGGCCATCTTAGCCCTTATTACAGATCCAAAATAAACCATCCTTGATCAACTTAGCTCCTTTTTTTAGAGTATCACAAATCATAGACCCTTTCCCTGGAGACAATATTGAGGAAAATTAGAAGAATTCACCCCATCGAGGTACTTATAATTGAGAATTTAGCCCAAACCTGATCCTGACAAGTGCACCAGTGCTAATGCAACTTAGCAGCTAAAACTTGTCCCATGAAACTAACAAACTTAATACCAAGACCACCCTCCTTTTCTGGCCTGCAAACAAATTCCCACTTCACTAAAATCCACTTCGAATTGAGAAGATTTCCCGCCCAAAGGAACTAACAACAAAGGAACTGGCAAGCGAGGGAATCAAACTCCCTAACAAATCTGATAGGAGCAACTCGCAAGTATGAATGAGATATGCCTAAAATGTAATGTACTAATGTAATAAATTGGTGAAAGCTATTGATTATTAATGAAAAACCTAAGAAATGCAAGTTGTTTGAAAACATAGTGATGTATGCAAAATGACCTAAGAATACAAGTAAACAATAACATAAATGAAAGAGATTGGAGAGGTACACCTGGAAACTAGAATGTGATGTAGAGAGGCTCTGGAATCTTGCAAAATTTGATGTTGAATCCAACTAGGACACTTACACTAAGCTAGGCGACTTAGTCCTGTTTTGGGGAGATTCTACCTGAACAAGTTTCAGCCAAATGGGTATCCAGAAATGCAAAAATCAATGACAGTGGGACTAATTCACCACAGATGTTGATTTAGTCCACCTACAAATCTCAAGAAATTCAGGACAAGAATCTATAGCCTTCAATCTGTACTTCTCTTCTTGACAGGTGTCTAGTTTTTATTCTACAGAAATCAGGCTGAAAAGGATCTCTAAGCTTCACTTATGGCTTTTGTTGATTTGAATGAATTTTATGGAATTATGCACCTTTTAACACCTTTGTCTTTGACAAATCTACATACAAGACCTATAAAACACACATGAAAAGAGGGGAAAAATGATTAAGGGTTAGAGAATAGGGGTTTGCTTGGTCAAACCCCAATTTGGTAATCAAACCCTTGAAAATGAAATGAAATAGAAAGAGTTCTATTATGAATGAAAAACATCCAATGCTACAACTCACGAAACCCTTGATGTAGAAATATGAAGATATGCAAGTAGATGCTATAATGAAGACTTGATAATGCCTAGAATGGTTGAGAATGATTAAGTGAATGCATTAAGGAAATTAGGAGATTAGAAGATGTAAAATGAGGGGAAAAACCTTTATTTATACTTGATTTTACAAAATTTCCCGAAAATAACACATCACAGGCTAACCTTAAGGTTAAGAGAATAATATCCCACTAGAAATTTAAAATAATTTTAATTTTTGTGTCCAGTGGGACTAAGTCACCCCAGGGGGTGACTTGGTACCACCAATGGAATTTTAATGGGTGTCGGGAACTAAAGTGTATTTAATGATGTTTAACAAGATTATTCTCCAAAACACACTTAAGTAGGGCTGAAAAGTCCATTAAGGGGTCAATTAAACATAAGAAAGGGTCAAATTATTGATGACAAGCCTAGAAAAATGTGAAAGTTTATTACAACTCTTTACAACACTTTGAAATAAGATTTGGTAAGTGATAAAAAGTAGTTATTTAGGTGAATTATAATGAAAATGTCCTAGAAAAGTGTGAAAGTGGGTTACAATGGGTATGAACAGGATCATCAGGGAAGAAAAGCCCTTAAGAGGCGAAAAATTCAGAAAAATCAGAGTTAGGCAACTTGACGTAAAAATTTGAATAAGTTATGATCTATATTATTTCAAAAATATGTAAGAATATAATATGTAGCAAATTGAATGTAGTTCCTATACTACTAGGTTTATTTATTTTTAAATCTATTTGGTGAAAATTTGAAAATTCCAATGCTGTAGTACTTAAATTTCAAGGAAAAGATAAGAAGTAGGTGTATGTTTGACAACCCTAACCACAATAAAATGATAATATTTATTTATAAGATTTTAGATATAAGTAGAGAATTCATGTCCTGATGTGATGCATATTTTTTTTTTTTTTTCCAAGTAAATAATTAATTATGATTTTTTTACTACAACTTTTAAAAAATATAAAAACTCATATGTCTAACCACCTTAACTTGGTCAAAACTTCATGAAATTCAATTCTTTTTTTTAATCATATAGTATGTGAAGCATTAAACGTGACACATATTTCAGATTCAAAAAAGGTGATGCCATTTGAAAGATATAGATGTTTTTCAATCAACCTCTTAATTAGGACTTTAGTCATAATTCAAATAGAAAATGAATAATAATTATTTATTAAATTCAAAGTAAATCATAATTTATATTGGTGGAAAGCTGAGAATCTCCTTTAAAAACCCTTTCGTTTCATCAATTTTGTGTAAGAAGAAGTCATCAACCACATACCCTACACATACCCATCATATCACCACTTTTTGGCTCATCATGATCCTACACATACCGCACCACTTCACAACACTTTTACAAGACAACATAGAATTCTTATTGATTCTCGAGGATCAAAGACCTAATGTGAATGTGTTGACCACATTACAACATTAAATCAAGGCAAAATCAAGGCAAAATCACCAAGAGGACCTAAACGTGAGAAAAAGTAGAAGGGTTACTTTTTTGTGTCCACATTTAGCCCCCACTTTAGTGAGAGGATGAATCTGCTTCAAAATCACACTAAAGTATCCAAACATTAAGTCAAGATGGGTTTCAATGAACTAATGTTAGCAAGATGAGACAACAACAATCAAGAGGGATGATCAATCCCCCAGGATGAAGATCCCATGGAAAACTAAACATGAGCACAAAGAAACACACATGAGAATGATGTAAATGAAGAGGGGGAGAAGGAGGAGGAAAAGAAAAGAAAATCAAGCTTTGATCGTTTGTCCATCCCATTATGGATTAGATCTCGGCTATTTGTCAGGAAAGAAAATGTATACTCACTCTGAGGTGACAAAACTCATGGCTATCCGCTGGGTGAGAAGGCCCAAAAGGTGAGAAACATGCACTCATGGCTAGTATGCACTCACACACACACAAGTGGATATGGGAAAAGATATGCCTTAGAATGGGCTTTGCACTTAACCATACCAAAGTTATACCTCATGATAACTTTGATAAGGCACCACAAAATAAAATGACTTTTCAAGCTGCACGAGACAAGCAAAACTTCATATGCTTGGAGCTCATGAGAAAATGCGATGGCACCATAGGAATGCAAGATGTGTTATGCAACGTGGCCATATAATAAATGAAAAAAACAACATGCAAAATATGTTCAAAAGTATTGCTTAATTCATGTGAGGCCTTTGACTTAGGGAACATTGTGCCTAATGTCTCCAAGAGAGGACCAATCAAAGAATAGAAATTCGCAACTTAGGGGATGAAGTGTGTCACATCAAGCCACTAAGAGGAATGTAATATGCTAAGATAGATCACACTCATGAAGGACACTACACCCAATGTCATCCACAAAGCGACAACTGCATCGTATGAAATAAGAAGGCTGCACTAAAAACTAAGAAAAAAGAAAAAAATTGCAAAATGAATAATGCCAATGTATGCCTCCACTTTAAAGGAATTTCTACACATCGTACTATGAGCAATTACTTTAAAGTAGTAAATGAAAAATGCAAAAAGAAAGAAGACATGAGAGCCAACTTGGAAAACCCCTATGCCAAGTCATATGTTTCTGAGTAAGGCTACATCATGCAAAGGAAAGGAAAAAGAAAAGGAAAGGTTGCCCCCAAAATGAAAACACCAAGCACATAAGGAATCTATGGATTTGGGGTTAGTATGTTTTTTGCTACAATGTTGTGTAGAGAGCTTGGAACTGTCATCATCCCCCAAATACATAGAATTGAAAGAATGACACAAAGTGAGAGAAAATAAAGAAAAAGAAAGATTTGTTTGGGTCAACTTCGAAGAGACATAGGGTGTCTCGACGTTGTATATCATCCCCAAAAGGAAGAAACAAGCCAAATGAAAAAGAAAAGGCAAAAGAAAAAGGAAACGTTTTTGGGTCAACATGAGAGAGACATTGCGGTTTCAATTCCTTGTGTCATCCCCAAAAGGAAAAAACAAGAAAATGACAAAAGAAATAAAAGGAAAAGAAAAATAAAAGGGGCCTTTTGTGTCAACATGAAAGAGACATTTCGGTCTCAATGCCTTGCATCATCCTCAAAAGGAAAACAAAAGAAAAGAAAAAGAAAAAAAGAGGCCTTTTGGGTCAACATGAAAGAGACATGGAATGTCTCAATGCCTTGCATCGTCCCCAAAAGGAAAACACAAGGAAAATGAAAAAAAAAGGAAAAAGCGATGTACGAGATATAGAAGAATGAAGGTATAGATAGAAGAATGTCACAAAGAGAAGGACATCAAACATAACATTACGAGGGAACACATTACGCACATGCAAACATGCAAAGGAAAAATAAAAATAAAGTGCAAAAGACTAGTAAGACGAATGTAAGTCAACCGTCAAGCAAGTCATCTACCTCCCAATCATGTTCATGATATGTCGAGGGTGGGAAACTAGCCAAAGGGACAAGAGAAAATGTCAAACTAGGGGAAGCACCAAGTTCTACACTCTTTGTAGGAGATTTTTTGTTTAAGCTCATGGAAGAGTAAAATATTGTATTTAGATCATTATGCACCTCTTTATCTATTTTAGTGATCTCATCATCATCATCTAGATTAATGACAACAAGAGAACAAATGATAATTTCCAATGAAGGGTGTACCTCTTGTTGTGGTTGTTGTATTGGAACATTTTTTTGTTGTGGTTGGTCATCATGCATTACTTCTATCAAGTGCAGATTTTGATTTTCTTTTTTTTCTTCTACTTGTAACTTGCTAGCAAGGGCATGACATCTATTCCTACGCTCCCTAGCTCCTCTATTTCATAAGGTTTTATTGTCAAGTTGTGTTTGTGAAAAGGTGGGTTTCAATCAACCATAGGTTGTTTGTCTTCCCTTGGGGGAGGAATGGAAGGAACCATGGAAGGTTGGTCATCCACTTTCTCTTTTTCTTTATAAACTTGTTTAATACAAGGAGGCATGATGGAGTTGTTATCATTATCTCATGGTCTCTTGGACAATTTCGGGGAGGTTTCGGGTGTTGGTTGAGTTTGATTGTTTGGTTCTTGTTCAAGTTGAAGCATTATTTCATCTAGGATAGGAGTGTTGGAAGTGGATGGGTACATGTTGCATAGAGATAATTCTATTATTTCCTTTGCTTTAAATTTTTGGTAAGCAATAAAAAAGAAATCTTTGCAAGGTGTTATAGGTTCCATGGGCTCGGGAAAAAAGGCTTCTAAGGAAAAGTTTCCTTTAGAAGACAAAGGGTTAAAGCCTCTATGGTGAATGTTCAATGAATATTTCATTGTCAAAGGGAAACTTTAAGCATTTTTGTATGACCGAAGGGACAACTTTCATTGAGCGAAGCCATGGATGGCCTAGCCATAAATGAAACTGGCCTGATTGAGGGATGATGGAGAATATAACATCCAATTTTTTTGGTCCTATTTGTAATGGGAGGACGATCAATCCTATCATAGGGTAAGCAAAACCATTGTGTGTTTTGATCCATGCTTTTGGTTTATCATAATCATCTTGATAAAGATCGTGTAATACCAAAAATTCCTCGATGATCACATTCTCTCCATAGGTGGGATCTATGAGGATCCTATTAGTGGGCTTATCATAAATATGGCCAACTATGTAAAGAGGACCATCAAGGAGATTTGTAAATATGTCCTTAGAGGAGAAATTAATATCAAGAGATTTCTTAGGTTGGCCTTTACGAGGGGTAATGTCTACTGCACCTACCATTGCATCCATAGGATTAATAATGGTAATATGTGGAATGGGAGTAGGATGTTTTGTATGAATATTCATCACATCATTCTTTGGAGTTTCACTAGGTTTGGCAAGTGAAAATTTGAAAATTTTGATTTGGAAGGGTAAAATACTTATTTCCTTGATCATTAACACTTGCAATGTATAGACAGCCAAAATCAACGAGGTCTTGCACAAGGTGTTTAAGATGCTTACAATTTTTCGTGTCATGTCCATTTTGTCTATGATAATGCCAATAAGCATTGGATTTAATGTTCGGAGGTAAAGGCTTAGTAGGATCAGGTGGTTTGATGGCAGGTAAGGTAATCATGTGTTGTTGTAAGAGTTGGGACATTATGTTATGAAGGGTGTCTGGTAAAGGTGTAAATTATCTTTTCGAATCTCCATAACTATAAGGTATTGCAGTTTTAATAGCTGCTACTTGGTTGTTGATGGGTTGAGTTGGTTGTTGAGGGGGGTTGAACTATAAGAACCCTTTGTTTTTCTTTTTGAATGGTTGGGAATTGTTTGGATTGGCATGTCCAAACTTGTCAGTGTAGCTAGAAGTTGACTTTGCATCATCACTACTAACCAAATTGTGAATCATAAAGGGCGGTACACAACTGCATAAAGGAGGGAAATTTCATCATGGTGAGTTTTTCTTGAAGTTTAGTTTGCAATTTTTTGATTAACATCTTTTGAAGGTGTGGATCAGGAATCTTGACATCAATTTGAGAATAAAGTGATTGATATCGTGAGATAAAATTAGTTATCTTTTCTTCTTCAGGTTGCATGCATCTCATCAAATCAACCAAGGTCTTCTTAGGTGTCATATACATTTGGAAATGATTTATAAATGCATCAACTAATTCATTGAATGAATGAATTAAATTGTTCGGTAAAGATGAGAACCATTCCAAGGTGGTGTCTTTTAAGGTTCATGGAAAAAAAATTTATATCAGTTTATCATCAATGACAAAGTCACTACATAAGGTGGTGTAGGAATTAACATGGTTAGAAGGATCTCCCTTCCCTCCATATTTCTCAAATCTAGGCATCTCTATTCCGTGTGGCATCGGTGATCATAATATTTCCAAAGATAGTGGGCTACTTCGAACATAGTAGGTGGGTGGTCCATTCTGATTTTGGATTATGGTGGATATTTTATTTTGTATGGAGGAGATGGTTTGGAAAAGTTGTGTTATGAGACGGTTAGTGTAGGTGGTATGAGGTGGAAGGGAAAGTGGTGATGGAGTGTATGTTTGGTAGGGAAAGTGAAAGGAATGCTTATATATGGTATGGTGGAAGAGGATAGAACATGCGATGCCACATAGGAATTAGGAATGCTAGCAGGAATAGTCCAAGAAGGAATCACATTACTAACTTGTTGCATTGTTGTTGTGACTTGAGGAGTCGTATAGGTAGGTATGGATGCTACTGTTGAGGGAGGAGTGTGAGGTCCTCCTTGGATAACCACAGTGTTTTTTGGTTGAGATGTACTAGAGGTGGAAGGAACATGTTTGTGGTATATCTCAAAAAAAAATTCATAACATCTAGGCCTTCATCGCATTCAAGCATGCGATGGATGTTTTCTATGGTAGGAATTGTAGTAATTGAAAAGTTCTCAAGACACACGTGATATTGAAGATGTGTTAACTCCTCATGAATTTTAATGATTTTGTCTTGCAAAATGTGATCATTGTGTGTGTCTACTTGCATATTATTGGAAGGCAAAGATTTTCTAAAGGTAGTATCCATGCCTAGTGTACTAGTTTCAATACTAGGAGTGGAAGCTTTAGATAACCCAAGATCCACAGCAAGTGTATTATCATAGGATAACATGAGTCTCAAACTTCTTCTCACTACGGTATTAGTAATTGGACACTAAACACTCGTGCAAAGGTTTCTAAATGCAGGTGAAAGCAAATACAATGTGAACTAAGAGCAATAAAATGTTGATAACTAAAATTCTAGAAAGCAACACAAAAATGCAATAACAGAAAATAGAAATGCAGACAATGATCTAGAAATGACATAAATTATAGTGTAGAATGTGTAAGTGGACTAAGTCACCCAGTGTGGCAAATTAGTCCCAGTAGTGATATTTAAAAAAAAAAAAAATTTAAGTGGAATTTTATGATTTTTTAGATTTTCAGATCCAAGTATAATATAAAAATGCATAATTTTTTGAATTTTTAATGAAATGCAAGCTCTATGAGCTTTTCACTAATGCAATTGTTTAAAAACCTTGGATGCAAAATAGTGCAAAACCTAATGCAATGTTGATACAAGTTATTCCTAGGATGTAAATGCACTTGAAATCAAAAGTAAAATGTTCTAAAGTTGGGTTCACTAAAATGTGGACACTGATTTTGGCACCCTAATGCTCTCTTACACTTTTAAGGTTTTTCCACTTATAAGGAGAGAGATGGGCCAAAATGGGAAATGTCCCCACTCAAGACTAATGCAAGTATGAATGAAATATGCCTAAATTTAATGTCCTAATGTAATTAACTAATGAAAGATATTGATTATTAATGTAAAACCTAAGAAATGCAAGTTATTTGAAAACACAGTGATGTATGCAAAATAACCTAAGAATGCAAGTAAACAATAACATAAATGAGAGAGCTTAACTGGGACATTTATGCCAAGTTGGGCGACTTAGTTTTGTTTTAGTGAGATTTTGTCAGAACATGTTTCAGCCAAATGGGTATCCAGAAATATAGAAATCATTCACACCATAGATGGTGACTTAGTCCACTTGTGAATATTGAAAAATTTAGAACAAGAATCTATAGCCTTCAGTTTGTACTTCTCTTCTTGATAGGTGCCTGGTTTTGATTCTATAGAAATTAGGCTAAAAATGGTCTTCAAGCTTCACTTAGGGCTTTTGTTGACTTGAATGAATTTGATGGAATGATGACACCTTTTAACACCTTTCTCTTTGAAAAATCTGAATACAAGGCCTACAAAACACACAAGCAAAGAGGGGAAAAAGGGATAAGGGTTAGAGAATAGGGGTTTTCTTTGCTCAAACCCCAATTTGGTAATCAAACCCTTAAAAATGAAATGAAATAAAAAGAGAATGATGAATGAACAACATGCAATGCTACAACTCACCAAACCCTTGATGTAGAAATTTGAAGATATGCAAGTAGATGCTCTAATGAAGACATGACAATACCTAGAATGCTTGAGAATGATTACGTAAATGCATTAAGGAAATTAGGAGATTAGAAGATGCAAAATGAGGGGAAATCCCTTTATTTATACTTGATTTTACAAAATTTCCTGAAAATAACATATAATAGGCTGACCTTAAGGTTAAGAGAATAATATCAGGCCATAAATTTAAAATAATTTTAATTTTTGTGTCTAGTGGGACTAAGTCGCCCTAGGTGGCAACTTGGTCCCACCATGGAAATTTTAATGGGTGTCAATAATTAAAGTCTACTTAATGATGTTTAACGGGATTATTCTCCAAAACACACTTAAGTAGGGTCAGAAAGTGCATTAAGGGGTCATTTAAACATAAGAAAGGGTCAAAATATTGATGAAAAGCCTAGAAAAATGTGAAAGTTTGTTACAACTATTTAGAACACTTTGAAATAAGACTGGGTAAGTGATAAAAGGAGTTATTTAGGTGAACTAGAATGAAAAGGTCCTAGAAAAGTGTGAAAGTGGGTTGCAACACTTCACAACACTTTTATAAGACATCATAGAATTCTTATTGATTCTCAAGGATCCAAGACCTAATGTGAATTTGTTGACCACATTACAAAATTAAATCAAGGAAAAATCAATCCAAAATCACCAAGAGGGCCTAAACATGAGAAAAAGTAGAAGGGTTACTTTTTTGTGTCCATAATTGGTAAATAGGAAGATATTGCACAACGAATTTGAGCAAACCCACATGACCCGCTGAAGAGAGCCACCTGTGAATCCAATGACTAACCCTCCTACACAATTTATCCAAGACATCCTGCCAGAAATATTTTTGCTGGGGACCCACAGTAAGAGGAATCCCAAAATAAACCAAAGGAAGAGTTGCAATTTGAAATCTTAGAATCTAAGCAATCCTAGACTGAATAAGTCGAGGAGTATTAAAAAAGTAAATAGAAGACTTTTTATCATTAATCTTTTGACCTAAGGCAAGCAAATAAGTATCCAATCCTTCCTTAAATTCACAACTTCATTTATTTTGGCCACACCCATTAAAGTAGTATCATCAACGAATTGAAGATGGGACAAAGGCAGCAACATGTTACCCCAATACCACCCCTAAATCAATCCTTGACCAACACAAGACTTGATAAACCTCCCCAAACCCTCAGCCACAATGATGAAAAGATATGGAGAAAAAGGATCTCCTTGCCAAAGACCCTTAGAAGTTCCAAATAGATCTGAAGGCTCCCCATTGATAAGCACCGAAAAGGAAGTAGAAGTCACACAACTCATGATCCACTCAACCCACTCTTTGTTAAATCCAAAAGCTACGAGAACCTTCTGCAGGAAGGACCATTTGACGCTATCATTAGCTTTTTCCATATCAAGTTTGATAAGCATAACCTTGTCCTTAGAGACTTCCATAGAATGAATAGCCTCAATAGCTATAATGACCCCATCCAAAAAAAAATTGCCTACCACAAATCCTGAATTAGATGAGATGCCTATAAAACTAAGGTTTCAAATCATTATTTCACCTACTAACTAGCAATTTTTACCTAAGCAACTTAGAGTTTTCAAGCAAGTGAAAGTTTCAAGCATTCAAGAACAAGGAGCAAATAAAGTTGGAGTCTTGGAGCAACATTATAGTGTTTTTACAGGTCTTCAATCACACAAGGTAAATGAAAAATGACTAGTCATTTACCTATAAACCCACTCGGTGACCCCAATTACCTTCCATTATATTCTCACTAAATGCATTGTCAATGAAATGAATGTCTAATGGATGTGACTGGCTCAACAACTGAGGTGACAAGACGTTACCATCATCGAGCTTTCAAGATCAAGGATTCACTTTAACAAACATCTCAATGCGTGAAAACCTGAATTGGAGACAACCAACATGGAGTGATGAGCATACCTCAAAGGTTAGGCTCAATCCATTTGGCATACTAGTGTGGAGAAGCCTGAAATCCCAAAAACCAACAAGACACTCAGAAGAAAGGGGAAATAGAAAGGGAGAAGGAAAGAAGAGAAAAAGGGAAAAAAAGGGAACAAGGGAACAAAAGAAAACAAAAGATGACAAGACAAGAACATGTAAAGGAAACACAAAAAAAAGAAAGAGGGCCCCCCATTTTGTCATAAACAAAGTGAGGTGTGAGTGCAAGACACAACATAACTCTTGTTGTACAATATTTTTGGGCTCTTTTCAAAAACCCTCTTCTAATTCATACTTCCAATAAAAAGTGTTAATATAATAAAATATTATTTTATTTCTATCTCTTGTTATTATTGTGAGAAAATGTTAGTAAAAAATATATTATAAAATGTAATATTACTTTATTATTAATTATTGAAGACATAAAATAAATTATTGTTAAAAAAGAAATAGATTCGATATTAAAAAGTATTATAAATCATGAGTTTATGTTCAAATTATTTACAATTTGATTGTTATAACTAAAAAATAAAATAAAAAATTAAACAATAATTTATGTAATCCACTTAAAACCAAATAATAAAACATACCTTTATATTATCACCTTACCACCCTAAACTATAAATTTCCCTCATCTAAAATTCTTGAAACAAAAGAGTTAATCACAAAATGTTACAAGATATTTCTTTAACACCACAATCCTTACATTTTTAAGTCAGAGTTCACTTCCTTGACAAATAGGATCAAACCTGGTGCACTTGAGATTAAACCACAAGATATTCTATGTGTAATGTGAGTTAACGATTTATGTGAGTTAACACGTGAAAAATTTTTGTTTTAAAAAAATCGTATTATCTTCCTCAACCAACTAAAATAATATTATAAGGAAGAGCCGACGAAATAAAAATGAATACTCCAAAAAGCCAACATCTAGATGATAGAAATTCCGTCCCACGCCGAATAGAATTGGAATCTATATCGATTAAGCAGGACATGGATATACGATTTTCTAGTGATGGTCGGCCAAACAGTTGAATTATTATCTAGATTTTTTTTCCAGTGGCAGGAGAAAAGAGAATCATATTATTATTAAGCCTGTCTAATATGTTTTTTTGGGCCGAAGAAAGTGAAGTTTATTTGTATCTTTATTTCGAACACATAACCATCTTATCGTGACTTTTCTGGAATGTTATGGTTCTAAATTAGGATGATGACAATACGAAGGATATTTACAGTAATACAAATAGTGATCTTCTTGATGGGAACTCTCATTCCTGTTACAAACATTTCCGACTAATTGCGAGTTTGGTGTTGAGTAATTTGAAGAATGGAAGAGAAGAAAACTTGGCGCAATATTCCCATTTTTAACTACTTTAATTGTAAGTATGGTTCTGAGGGCCCCTGCTTTCAAAGAATTTAAAACAAAATCCAAACTTTGAATTAAAATTTGGTTTCTTGGCATTGGTTTTCCAAAATAAGTATTTTGATTGATGTGCAGGGAACGAGTGTATGGACTATCACGGCTCTGGTCCCAGCATTGCGACCACCACATTGTAGTGGCATGCAAGCAAAGCTGGGAGAATGCAAAACTCCTTCGAAAGTGCAGATGTTTGTTCTTGTGATGGCGATGGTTTTCATGACCATTGGGTCAGCAGGAATAAGACCATGTGCCTTCCCATTCGGGGCAGATCAGTTTGAACAAGGGGGAACAAAAGCACTCCAACAAAAGAAAAGCCTACAGAGTTTCTTTAATTGGTATTACTTTGCAAACATCGCAATCGTTCTGGTGGCCAGTACTGCTATTGTTTACCTTCAGAGCAATGTGAATTGGGGCTTGGGATTTGGTGTGTGTACTATTCTGATGGTCTTTGCTATAATTGGCTTCCTTGTCGGAGCACCCATTTTCCACCATGAAAAACCAGAGGGCAGCCCTTTCACAGGTATTGCACAAGTCATCGTAGCATCCATCAAGAAGAGGAAGTTATCTCTGCCCTCGGATCCGGCTATGCTTTATTACGACCAAACTAGACTCAAGATCTCTGTTACACCCAGATACAGGTATCTATTATTCATCGCATTTTTATTAACAAAACATTTATTTTTATTTGTTTTTTAAAATGTGACAAAGGTTAGTTTATTAAGATAAAGAAAAATCTATACAATCAAACATTGAAAAGGCATTTAATTCTTGAAAATGCCTTCTATTAATCAATTGAAAATCATTTAATTCTTTAAAGATATCAAGTTTCCACAATTCATCTTATTGTTTGAATATGACTTCTACATTCGATTGTGTCACTGGTTTTTATCATCAACTTTTCGAATCACATTACATGATCCCTTATCAAGATGAAAAAGAGCTAAAGGAAAAAATAATTCTTATTCTATTAAAATTATTTTTATGCCAACTCAAATTATATGCTATCTCTTGTTGCTAAAAATGCAATGAATAAGTTTTGTTTCATAGTGGGATAGCTGAAATAATATTTTCCATCACCATGTAAAAGTTACAACAATGGCTACATTTTGGATTAAGGGATCATGTCATCCAAATATTTCAAGTTTTTTTTCATAATAGTTGATTGTAAAAGTTACATCAATGGTTACATTTTAGATTAAGGGATATCATCTAAAAATTTCATTGTTTTTCTTATAATAGTTAATTGATTACAAATGAGTATGTATGGGAGGACTAAAGTTGTTCAATGGGTGGAGGGTTATGGTTAGAGATCGATTCTTGAACTACCATTCATACCTAACCTACTCTATAGGTGGGTGGGGAGGAATAATAGGGTTCCCAAGGAGTTGTGTTCAGAGATCAATTCTCTAGACACCAAGATTGATCTTCCTACTTTAGAGATTGATCCCATACATGCGGAAACTATTATTGGGTGGCAAGAAAGCATAGGGTTCCCAGGGAGCTAAAGTTCAAGGAATCAATCTCTAATTTAGGGCCTCCCACCCACCCCAAGAATCAATTCAAGTTGAGACATGTTACATATAGAATGCACAAAAATGTAGATTAGTTGGCTGCCCCTATGATCACTAAGTTCTAAGGATGAGGTTCAAATCCCCTATGATCCTATAAATGACAAATTTGAGAATAAATTTAGGTGGACATTTTACATATAGATTCTTCCACCTTACCATGATGGTGAGATCAATTCTCCATTATCATTGAACCCTATTCCTTACTGCTAACCCAATTCTCCTTTCATATGATTAAATAATCAAAACAAATAAAAGTAATTAAATAAAAATATATATTTTTTAAATATAACAAAATATATTACTACTAATAATATATTATTTTTAATATGTTTAATTTTGTATAAATATGTATATATTACATCCATTTTTAAGTGTAACTTCTACTATTTCATTTTTTGCTAATTCATTATTGGGATGTGATTTTTTTTCTTGTTTCAACTAATTATGATGCTGTTTATTTTTATAAAAATAAACATTTTCATTTTATTAATGAAAATTTAATAATCTTAAAATTAATTAAGAATATATAATTTATGATATTGTTATCAAGATTCAACGGTGAATTTTTTCCAAGTCAAACTCATTAACTCATGTTTCTCATATTTCATTGATCTATGTGAGCATCATCTAAATGCAATGAGTGTTAAGTGGACCATTCTTTATCATTAAAGATGAGTTCTTGTGTACCACTACTCATGAAACATGGATCAATAAATTTAACTTGAATGTAGATAATACCTCCTACTCATCAACACTCAATTTTCAAGATGAACCAAAACAATTAAACATTGTGCTATATATTTGTTCCATTTTATTTGTCTGCAGAATAGAAGAGAGATTTCAATCACTTCACTGACCACCCCACTTTTAAACTTGAAAACCAGGTTCCTGGACAAGGCCGCCATACCGACAGAAGGAGACATGCAAGCAGACGGTTCCGTTGCTCAGCCCTGGCGCCTCTGTCCCATGCACAGAATAGAGGACTTGAAAATCCTCATCGCAATCCTACCTATGTTCTCCTGTAAAATCGGAAATGGACTTGGAGCAGGACAGCAATCGACATTTGTGGTTCTCCACGCCCTCACTATGAACCGACGTCTGGGCTCCACCAGCTTCAAAGTACCGGCAGGTTCAATCGATATTTTCTCATACTTGGTAGTGATCACATGGATTCCACTCTACGACAGAGTATTAGTACCACTTACCAGGCAGGTCACAAAACAAGTAAGAGGTATTTCTCCGCTTCAGAGAATGGGCATCGGCTACGCTATTTCATCGCTCTCAAACGTCTGATGTGTCTATCGGTCAAGAGGTGCTAGATCTGTAACAGATCTCGACAAATCTTTCATTTTTTAAGAAAAATATATTAATTTTTATTGACGAATTTTTTCTTAGTTTAGAAAAAATATAAAAATTATTGACGAATTTTAACATCATTAAAATTTCATATAAATTCTTGACGAATATTGGAAAATAATAGAAAAATGCATTAATTCTGATGACAAATCCTCTCATCTCTTCTTGTATTTTGCGAGGTAAAATGTATCTGTGATCTGTAATGTTCATGGAGCACAAAATTTTTTTGGATCATTGATTTCAATGGAGATCAACAATCCAAAAGAGATTTTGGGCCCATAAGCATTATCAATCGTAGGTATATTTTACCTCACAAAATACGAGGGTGATTAGATTATATTTTAAACAATGGTCACGAATAAAGATTAGAAATAGGACCTTAAATAAACTAATAAATATGATATACTATTGGAAAATTAATTTAGATTTCTAATATAACTTATAAAATTAAAGTGAATTTGATCTAGTTATGTATCAAATACTATGGTGACTTTTTGAGTTAAAATGTTAAAAAAAAATTCATTGGCAATTTAAATATGACTAAAATTAGATTTTTAAAAAATGAGGTAATTTATGTCATGTTACAACTTGAACTAAATTAACCAAATTTGAAATCCCATATTTCAACTATTAACCAATTGACGAATACTAGCCACTAAAAAAATCACTGGTAAGCTTAATTGTAATCTACCTCTACTTCTGTGTTATAATAAATGTCTAATGGTTTGAATAGTAAACATCAAAGATCACATCAAAGGGATTCTATCTTAATAGGTCACAATGAGGTGTAGTTAGATTTTTTTTTTAAGTAAATCTAAATATATGTATGCTTTGTTAATTTTTTTGTTGTCAATCTTAGGGTAGAGATATTGGTATCTATAATAAAATAAAACATAGAATTTTATAATTTATTAATAAAAATATATTATAAATTTTTAAAGGGTATTAGATTTTTATTTATTTTTAAATAGAATATTAAAATTCTTAGACGTATCAATTTTTTTTTGGAGATCTAAATTGTGATATAAACTATCAAAATTAAAATACATCATTTCTTTAAATTGTTCTTATTAAAACATTTTTTAATTATCACTTGGTAATATTTTAATTTCTTAAATATTTATTCATTCATATATCCAAGTCATTAGTTTTTCTAAAATATTATTTTGTATAACATATATTAAACATATTCTTAAATATGGTTCAATTCAACCAAGTTGCATAAATGACACAAATATTCACACAACTTGGCATCATACACTTCTTATGAATATACCCTTCAAGTTGGCTTCTATAAAATTCACTATGCAATTTAAAATGTCCTCATGCAATGGTTTAAACTCAAAGCTTATTTAAAGTTCTCTAAGTTTTTAACCTTTTTCCTATACACAATGAATAAGACTACATTTTAAAGAATGCCTTTTTTATTATTTTATAATAGTAAACAACAATGTTAGCTAGCCTTATCTAAAATTCTCTCTAATTTATCAAACAATGTTATAAATGCTAAAGCTAAGAGTTGTGAATTAAAATTAAAAAGAAATTAACTATTAAAAATAATAGAAATTGAAAACTAGTATAAAAATAAAATAAATAAAAGATAAAGAACCTAGAAAGTAAGTTGGGAAGATCTTGAGTTAGAATGCCAACATAGTGCATTATCATCCAACCTATTCATTATATCTAAATATAGTTTAGAACAAAAATTTCTCTCAAGAATTTGATTTAATCTGCACATAAGAAGGTGAAGACATAAAGAGTAGATTTTTGGGCGTAATAGGAAATGTATTGTAACACGTAAGTCAAATAAATTTAAATACTTTAAGTGAAAATTTGAATGTAGAATAAGGAATATAAGAAAATCAAAACTTTGTGTATTTTCAAAACTCCAAATGTATGCTTTGAAATGGAAGGAGAGGTTGAGATTGTTTTGGATCCTACCTTTAAATCAAGCCCATGTTTTGATCTTTTAACCTCTATACATAGTTAGTAAGAAATAGAAAGATCGGAGATAGTGTTTTCTCTTAATCTTAAGTGTGTCTAAGAATAAAGGAGAAAATATAAAATAAAGAAATACCTGAGTGTGCATAGAATTGAGCAATATGTAGTGATGAACAACAAAGATTTTTCTGATAACAAGAGGGAAGTGGATAAAAAATAGAAAGAATAGTAGAAACAACAAGAACTAATGGAATCATTCACTAATGTGAAAAAGTGGTGAACATTAACTTATTGATTAGAAGAATTGATGGGAAAGAAATTGTATACAAATTTGTTAACTAAATGATAGAAAAAATGTTTTGCAAGAGATATTGTAGATGATCAATCATTCAAAATGTCCACAATGATTCCTTAACATAACATGAAAATTCAGCAATAAATAACTAGTAGAGTGCACTTAAGAGAGAGAAGAGAAGAAGAGATGTATGCAAACAATATTTTTCAAAATATAGTCTTTGTGAGGGAAAGAGAGGAAGATGAAGGGTTAGGTTCAAGCATAAATAGTTTTTTCTCAATCTATAAGCACTATAGTATGTAAAAATAGGTAGTTAGGTAGGAAGTTGATACCTTAATTTTTTTTTAAATATGGGATGCTAGTACACCACATGGGCATTTATGCATCATGTTTGCATTCTAGAGAAAATGCTTAAAATCAATATAGATGACTCAATATCAACAAAAAGTAGTAGAATGTAATATAAAAATGAGAAAATCAGAGAAGGAGAAGATTGGGGCTAGCAAATTAGTGCACTATAGAACATGCTAGTTGATTGGACACCAAAGTTGGTATAAAACATAGTTTAAAATTTATAAGGTGTAATCCTTTTTACATTAGGGTATGTGCAGGATCATGATGGGCCAAAAAGTGGCAATATGATGGGCATGTGGCTGACGACTATTTTTTTACCCAAAATTTATGAAACGAAAAGGGTTTTTAAAGGAGATTCTCAGCTTTCCACTGATATAAATTATGATTTAATTTGAATTTAATAAGTAATTATTATTCATTTTCTATTCAAATTATGACTAAAGTCCTAATTGATAGGTTGATTGAAAAAAATCTATAGCTTTCAAACGGTATCACAATTTTTGAATCCAAAACATGTGTTACATTACATGCTTCGTATACTATAGGATTAAAAAAAGAAAATTTGAATTTCATGAAGTTCTAACCAAGTTAAAGTGGTCAGACATACAAGTTTTTATATATTTTAAAAAGTTGTAATAAAAAATTCATAATTAATTATTTACTTGGAAAAAAATTACAAAAAATATGCATCACATTGGGGCATGAGTCATCTACTTATATCTAAAATCTTATAAAAAAATATTGTCATTTTATTGTGGTTAGGGTGGTCAGACAGACACCTACTTCTTATTTTTTCCCTGAAATTTAAATACCACTGCATTGAAATTTCAAATTTTCACCAAATAGATTTTTTTCTTTTTTAAACAAACCTAGTAGTTTAGGAACTACATTCAATTTGATACAAACTCTATTCTTACATATTTTTTAAATAATATAGATAACTTATTCAAATTTTTATGTCAAGTTTCCTAACTCTCATTTTTTTGAATTTTTTGCCACTTAAGGGCCTATTTTTTCAATGATGATCCTGCACATACCCATTACACTTTATCCCAAATTTTGTAGGCTTATGGCACCAAGTGATAAAGATTCACTAAATTATTGAAAATAAAGTTTAGTGTCAAAAGTTACACCCTAGCTCAATTTCACACTTACACGTGGCGCTTGGTGCATTTATGAAAAAGTACATAATTGAAATTTCATGATTCTAACTTCATGAATTATCAATGACAAAGCATTCATAACTTGTGGTTTGGATTTCAAAGGAAATTGGTCAGACTATAATGTGGCACAAAGACATCTTTGTGGCATGCAAATGTCTCACTAAAATTCAAACAAGAATATTTCATACAAATTGTTTGTGATGTGTGTCCCAACACCCAAACCTGATTGTAGTAGCCATTCCCACCTAGTCTATGGATATAACTCTCTTCTCTCTCTCACTTATACAAGTATTGGACAACTTCTTGCAACATTTTTTGACTTGGAGCTCTCTACTTCTCATTCTTATCAAAACTCTATCAAAATTCTCTCACATCAACAAAGACTCCTCTTTCAAATGATCATGTCACGTCTATTGTCTCAAGGGAGGAGCCACAATTGATAGTGATGCTCTCTTTCTTTTATTTAATTGATATTGTCTAATAATTTACTTAATTTTATCTCATCTAGGGTATGTTAAATTGTGATAAGGGTTCTCCTCCATAGTGGAGTTTGTTTCTATCACACATCTATTTCATTTTATGCATTCTAATCTTGTCTAGTTGTTTGTGGATGTGGAAACACCAAAGTGGGGGTTTGACTAAGGAAAACCCTTATACATATCCAACATTTTCCCCATCTCCATATGTATAGGTGTTGGACATGTTAAATAAATAATGGAGCTCACTCTGATAGTTTTTGGGCCTGATCCATACAAATGACAACATAGGTGCATAAATGTCCTAGTGGTGCACTAGAATCCAAGGCCAAGACTTTTCCTGGTTGGTACCACACTCTACACATTCTATACTTTCTATTTATATAGGTTAAACATTTTTACCAATCTATATGCATAAGTTATTTAAGATTTTTAGTTATACTCATTTTTAAACTTTGCTTAAATTTTAGTTTTAAAGCATTTCTATTTCCAATTCACTTGAGTTGGGTCAATTGAGGTAGTTGAGAGATAAATTTTCTCCTTGAGATCCCATCATATTAATGGTGGAAATTTCCCTTCTCTACATTTTGGTGAACTTGATGTGAAGTTATCATATCTTGTATTCATCCTTGTAGAATGTGAAGCTAATAAATTCCATGATGAGGTGGAATTATTACAATAGCATCATTTTTATTTCAGCCTCAATTTCATGCCAATGGATAATAAATCCAATAATATTTCCATTGATGATAGTAAAGACAGAGTTCTTAGGGTCTAGATTCACTTTGTGCAAATACAAGTTCATTTCAAAATTAGATTCACTTATGATCAAATTAGGACACCAATAACTTATTTGAAAGTTCTCCTTATAATAGTTATTTCATATCTTTAGATTGTAATTATTTTCCTATTTGTCTTGTGATCCCCTATACTTGCTTTTTTTTTGTTTTTTAATCTCTCCTAGAGAACCCATCATACCCTCGTAGGTACATGAATACAAGGTAGATGAAATATTGTCAATTATTTTATTTATATCATCATTCTTTACTAGTTCATTACAACAAAAAATGATATTGTAAGCTTGTAATCTTCTATTTGGTTACAAATTTTATTTATGTAAAAAGGATAATTAAATATTTTGAATAGTTTAAGAATTATTGATTCATCCTAGTTTATGATGTAAGATTTACTTTAAGGAAGAGATATTTAATTTTCTATACCACAACAATGCCACAAAATATATGAAACATTTGATTTTTTCTAAATTTTATTTGTGTTCATACTAATAAGGTACCACCTAACATTATATTTTATTTTTCAAATTTGGTGTTTAAGAGAAAAAAATCCACTGCAAATTCCTCCTCACTAATTCACTTGAATCACCATGAAGTTTGACACTTCTCTCACTATTGTCAAAGTTTCAAAGAGAACCACCACATTAAGACAAAAAGCATCATGAATGGACTCCCACACTTGATAACGAGTGTTCAAATGTTGTTAAAGATAAATATGATATAAGGAATGAAAGGAAGGCTTCAAAAATTACTATTGTGGGTCATGTCAAAGATGTTTAGGGGTCAACCCTTAAGGAGAAGAGAAATATTGAAGCTATAAGTATGTTTTAGGTTATTGTGCCTAGGCCATCTTCAAATAAATGTAAGATGGACTATTCTGATCAAGATTTGACTTCACTTTAGAGTTCTTTGGAGAGGTTTGATTTTAAACCTCCGTGATTATTGTCATGAATATGTTGTTTTTGTGGCATTGTTGTTTATTTCTCAATGGCCTCTCTAGTTTTAAAGCTCATTTTTTTGTTGTTTATTGTCTCATGTTGTTGTTCATTCATGTAATTATGTTTCAGTGTCATGAGGTTGTTGCTTATTCTTATTGTACAATATATTTGGAACCTTTTAAAAACCTCTTTCAATTCATAGCTCCAATTAAAAATGTTAATCTAATAAAAAAAATTATTTCTATCACAAATTATTGTTATGGGAAAATGTTAGTAATAAAAAATATTATAAAGTGTAAAAATAATTTATTAATAATAATTGAAGACATGAGATAATTTATTTCTAAAAATAGAAATAGAATCTATATAAAAATATATTACAAATCACGAGTTTATGTTATCTTCAAATTCTTTACAATTTGATTTTTATAATTGAACAAAAAAAATTAAAATTAAAATAAATTTTTTGAAGCCAAAGGCAGTAAGCCTATAATTATATCAATAGTAATAGGTAATTAGAATAAGTAGAGCATAGTCTAAATGGATATAGAACTCAAAATATCCATTAATTCTACTACCTATAAACCAAACCCTATACAACTACTGGTAAGCTTTACATAATGTGGACATCGATTTTGGCACGCACGATTCTCTAACACTTCCAGAGTTTTTCACCTAAAAGCAGAGAGGTAGGCCAAAATCTGCAATGTCGCCACTAAAAACTAATGCGAGTATGAATGAAATATACCTAAATTCAATGTTATAAATTATGCAATAAATTGATAAAATATGTTGATTGTTAATGCAAAATCTAAGAAATGCAAGATGTTTGAAAACACATTGTGATATGCAAACATAAACTAAATGACCTAGAAATGCAAATGAAATAAAATAGAAAATTATAAAACTAAATGTGTGCACCTGGAAATGTGTGGCAGCCTAGAATGGAGATTGAAAAATGCTACTGTTTCTAAAATTTTAGCCTACTAGGACACTTACGCCATTCTCGGTAACTTAGTCCCAGATCTGGAAAACTACACTAGAGACCATTTTAGCCAAATGGGTATCCAAATCTACAAAAAACTCTGAAAAAATTGTGCAGTGGGACTAAGTCACCATTGATGGCAACTTAGTCTGCTTTGAATTTTCTAAAAATTTGAAAGTAGAAATGGAAGCCCTCAATTTGCACTTTTTGTTCCTCCCGGTGTTTAGTTCTAAAACTCTTATTTTTTGAATTATAAATGATTTTTTGTGAATATCTTGACCTAGCCAATAAGGAGATGTGTTCAACAAATTTTCCAATTATCCTTCAATGATTTCCAAACATTCAAAGTGCCTAAATATGCAAACACATAAAGAAAGAGAGAAATGTTGAATGTTAGGGAATAGGGGTTTTCCTTGGTCAAACCCCTTTTAGGTAATTAAACAAAATTATGAAGAAATAAGATGAAGCATGAACATGAAATGAATGGATTAGAAACTTTCCATAATGATAGATCTTGATTTTCTACAACAACATGGATGAAGAATTTTCCCTTGAATGTCTAAAAAGTAATCTTGAATGCTCTTTAAATAACCTAACCTTAGCTTGCTTGACTTGAGATGGAGAATGAATGATGAATGAATGATTAGTTTAATGAATTAGGTTTTAGAAGCTTGTTTATATAGGAAATTCATCTAAAATGCTCGTTAATTTGATCTCTAAGGCTGACATGAAGGAAAAAAAAAAACTTAAAATCCATTCTTTCTCAGTTGAACCTCGAAAATAGCCCAAATGTGACTAAGTCACCAAGCTGGGTGACTTAGTCCCACCCATATGGGACTAATTTGAATAGATGAGTGACTTGGTCCTGTAGGGGCTCTTTTTCCAGCTTGATTGTTGGAGAGTGAGGAATTTTGGTTTTTATATTGATTTAGTCAGGTCTTTGATCAAATTAAGCCTCAGAATGCATAGTATGGGGCCATGGGGGCCTACTAATGATGATGTAAATGGTAATTGGGTTAGGGGCAAATTTCAATGTGAAAGTGTGATAAAGTATAATTTACAACATTAAAATGAGGTCCGCATAGCCTAGAAAGGTACAACATCCAATGTGAATGTGTAAAAATCATTACAACACTAGATTAGAATTAGTTTTAATTTACAAGCCTTCTAGGTTAATGTGAGAATGCAATTAAATACATTTTATAACATTGAATTAGGAGGAAAATAGGTCTATTAGACTTAGATTCTTAATAAGAGTCTAGAAAAGTGTGAAAGTCATTTACAAGACATCGTTAGATGCATTTTATTCAATTTGCAAGGGGCCAAGACCTAATGTAGATGTGTAAAACACCTCACAACACTAAATCAAGGCCTCATTAAGTCCAATTTCTTTTCAATTATTCACATATCGAGTAAGAGATACATTTTTGGTGACACATTTAGCCCCCACTTTAGTGAGAGGATGAACTTGCTTGAAACTCACACTAAAGTAGACATTCAAGAGGGGTCCAATTGTACCAATGCAGATGGTTTAGGATAGAAAAGATGAAGGAGGTAACCAAGCCCTAGAATCCAAGATCCTAAGTCAAACCAATCATAATCATGAAAGGACATGTACAAGGTGAATGCTTTGTAGGAAAACAAGATACACGATCATGCAATGGAAAGAACTAGAAGGAAGAGAAGTAAAAAGGTGGATCAAGCTTCGACCATTTTTTCAACACATTGTGTATCAGATCTAGGCTATTTTTCCAAAAAGGCATACTCACTCTGAGGCAACAGAACTCTTGGCTCTCTGTCAGGTGAGAAACATACACTCATGGCTGGTATGCACTCACACACATGCAAGTGTCTATTGGGAAAGTTATACCTCAGAATGGGATTCCCACTCAACCATACCAAAGTTATACCTCCAAACAAATTTAATAAGGTACCACACAAAAATGGTTCTCGAGCTCTATGAGGTAAGCAAAAATTTGTATGCTTGACACTCATAGACATTGTCAATGCAAATTAGTCCAAGGAGTGTTCAAAGGGATTTTTCTTAGTTCGTGCAAGATCTCATCTTAGGAAACACTGTTCTTAATGTTTCCAAGAGAGGATATGTCAAAGAAGTATCATGCTCTTGGAGGGAATCAAGCCCAATGATACCATCAAGAAAGGACACATCATAAGAAGAAAGAAATCATGCAATGAAATATGAGTGCCAATGTATGCCCCCACTTTAAAGTGGTTGCTAACACCATTTTTGTAAGAATTTTCTTTAGAGTAGAAGAAGATATGAGAGCTTATTCAGAAATCCCTATGCCAAGTCATATGTTTCCTATAAGCTACATCATGAAAAAGGTAGTATGTCACATGCAAGCCAACTTAAGGCATGTCATCCACATCCCAAGATTTCTCTTATATGTTCATGAAAGATTATTGGCTAGCCAAAAGAGACAATGGAAAGTGAAATACAAGGATAAGGCTACCTAACCCCTTGCCCCCACTTAGTGAAAGACAAGGGTGAGTTGAAATGATTGATAAGATGCATGGTAGAATGAAAATCAGTATCAATTAGAGGAATTAGGTTCCCCCACATAGGGGAAAGTACCAAACTCCTTAAGATGTTGGATTTTACTACTCAAATCTTTACATTCATTAGTAGAATGATAGTGGACTCTATAATAGGCAGAAAATAAAGTCTTGTAATAGAGTTTCTTTCAAGTTCTTGGAGGAAGGGATATTAAGTGATCTTGGAGGATTCTTGACAAGATACCCTCCAGATCAATGGTAGAAGGTGCTCCTATAGTCTGTGACAATGATATCTCTTACTCAGTAGAAGGTGTCATACCTACACAAGACTCTTTAGATGTCAATATTTTGTTCTCTCCTTTATAAGAGGTTGTAAAATCTAACATTTAAATCTTTAGTGTTTTGCGAGATGAAATTGAAATTAAGTGAATATTTCTTTGTTTGTTTCATTTTAGGCCAAGGAGAACATGCAAGACCACTAGTCTTTGTCCATTTAGGATGCTTTATAGTTAAAGTTGGCTTAGAAGAATATTGTCTAAGAGTGTTGATGTTGAGTGAAGGCTTGGCAATTTCTATCAAAGGGCAATAACCAAGACCATGATTTGTTTCTTCCATGTTAGGTTTGATGCAGAAATAGATACCTTGTTCTCTAGCACCACACCCTTTTCCATTATATCCAAGTTTTTTCATAAGCTCATAACCTTTTCCATAAATATTTTTCATTACTTTTGAATTGTGTGGTTGTTCATGGTTAAGATAATCAAAGGTTGTTGTGTAATTTTCTTTTTTGTCTTAAGTGGTTGAGGTGGATGCTTTCGAAGGGTTTTCCATGTTTTGTGTTGACATTACTTATTTTTCTTGTCCCTTGTTAGAGTCTTTTTGTATGATCTTGTATTCTCCCATGAATGTTGGTGTGAAATATTTAAAGAACCCCAATCGTCTTCTAATAGCTTTGTGAACTCTGCAATTTGTTTTTCTTTTTTTTTTTTTGCACAGGTTCGACTTGTGTAGTTGGTGTTAGGGATTTCAAGGAATTCTCTTTGTTTTTCTCAAGTTGTAAGACACTATAAGGCTAAGGTTTAGTATCAATTGTGTATACTTTGTTGTTGTAGATGTATTTCATTTTATGATGAAGATTAGAAAGCACCCCATTCATTGCATGAATCCATGGACTGTCTAAAATAAGATTACATGAAATTTCATGAGGCATAACATGAATTTGTTTATTCAATGCGGCCTTTCCAACTGTAAGAGGCAAAATAATCACCCCAAGTGGATTATTTTCGACATTGTCAAATCCCTTAAGAGATAAAGAATCAGGTTGAATGTTGGATTTATTAATGCCAAGCCTATCCAAAAGGCTCACACTACACACATTAAGGGAAGATCTAATATCTACAAGATTTATCTTTGTCCCTTTTTGTTTGTATTGAGCTATGATCATGAATGCATTCTTTTTTTTTTACACTTCCACAGAGGGGACTTCACTTTGGTGGAAAAAAATATTAGCATTTATTCCTTGAATTGTGGCTGCTATGTCATTTGGTTGCACATTAGAAGGGACAACAACTTATTGCAAGGATGCTTGAATCATGTTATGATAATGAGGGGAGGCTTGAATAAGTTCCTATAATGATATCTTAGTAGGAGTATTCTTAAGTTGTTCAACAAGATCATATAACCTAATGTGTGAATTTAATCGAGGAACATGAGGAAATATGGGATTGGGTAAAGGTAAGGGTGTTGGGGTGGGTTGTGGTGGTCACATATTTTTTCTAGTGGGATATGTATGAGAAATGGTATTATGACTCAGTTGCTGCGAAACCTTTTTTTTTAGGTGGGTAAAGGACAAGTTTGGGTTTGTTTTGAGTTTGTTTCATATGTGAAGGGGGGTAAAGGATGAGTTGATATTGAATAATATTAACATCCCTTGGTGAATGAGATTCTAACATGGGCTCTTCATCTTCTTCTAAGGGAATAATATCATTCTTGTCAATGTTATACTTGTCTTGCACCATGATATCTACCCTAGGAGTCTAAGAGTTTTTAGGAGAACTGCAAACCACATGTTCTTGATGTGTGAGGGTTGGTTCTTTTAAAATGACTTCATCACAAGTAGGGGAATGATTAGAGGTTGCATTGTCTTGTTTAGCAAGAGTGGGGATGATAGGAGAAGGATCTATTTGAGTTTCCATTTTCTCTAAGGTCTTATTCTCTTATTCCATATTATCTACCCTAGTAGGAGAGATTGTAGTGTGTTCATTCAAGGTTGAATTTTGTATAGTAGCTTCATGACAAGTGGGGGAGGCATCAAGAGAAGGACCACTATGATTTTCAAATAGAGTGTCCCAAATGGTAGGAGCATTAGGGAAGGGAGGGTCAATATTCTCATCACTTTTAATAGGTATATCTTCTAACACCAACCTATCCTCTTTGCATCGAGGATGGATATTAGGAGATAGAAAATTTTGATTATCATGGTTATGGAGACTAGATAAGGTGATGTTTAGAAATGTTTTGATAATCAGGTATGTGTAGGATCATGATGGGCCAAAAAGTGGCAATATGAAGGGTATGTGGCTAATGACTACTTTTTTACCCAAAATTGATGAAATGAAAAGGGTTTTTAAAGGAGATTCTCATATTTCCACCAATATAAATTATGCTTAAACTTTGAATTTAATAAGTAATTATTATTCATTTTCTATTCAAATTACGACTAAAGTCCTAATTGATAGGTTGATTGAAAAACATCTATAGCTTTCAAACTGTATCCCTTTTTTTGAATCCAAAACATGCATCACATTCTATGCTTTGCATACTATAGGATTAAAAAAAAGAAAAATTGCATTTCATGAAGTTTTGACCAAGTTAAGGTTGTCATACATATGAGTTTTTATATTTTTTAAAAATTTGTAATAAAAATTCATAATTAATTATTTACTTGGAAAAAAATTACAAAAAGATATACATCATATCAAGGCATGAGTCCTCTACTTATATCTAAAATATTATAAAAAAATATTATCATTTTATTGTAGTTAGGGTGGTCAGAGAGACACCTACTTCTTATTTTTTCCCTAAAATTTAAGTACCATTGCATTGAAATTTCAAATTTTCACCAAATAGATTTATTTTTTTAAAACAAACCTAGTGGTTTAGAAACTACGTGCAATTTGTTATAGATTCTATTCTTACATATTTTTGAAATAATATAAATAACTTATACAATTTTTTTATGTCAACTTTCCTAACTCTAATTTTTCTGAATTATTTGCCACTTAAGGGCCTATTTTTTCCATGATGATCCTGCACATACCCAATCTCATGTTGTTTTTTTCTAATATCCTCCAAAGGGGAATGAGGAGATGGGAAATAAAAACCCTCAATGCTTGTATCTTCTTTCACCAAGATACCTTTGTCATTAATAAGAGAGGTATCAGAAGAAGAACAAGTATAATTGTTATGATTGTCAACACTACCATTCTCACCAATGGGAAATGTAATATTAAGGATTGTGTCAATGGTTTGAACATGTTTCTTAATGAAATCATTCTTGTAATCAAAATTGAACTCATAAGAGGGTATGTTGTATTTATGCAATCCATTTTTAACCAAATCAAAGCCACATCTTTTGAAAAAAAATATACTATCATGGAAAATTAAAGAAAATGAAATATATGTAAATGCAATTTTCAAATATGAAATAAGGTAATTTTCCAATTATATTATGCAACAACCTGAAAGATGAAATTTTGTAATTGAAAAATTGAAATTAAGCAATGCATGAAATGAGATAATTTAAGCTAGATCTAATGAAATGCATGTTATAGAAACTTAGCCAACTGATATAAATAGGTAAGGGCAACAAACAAAAGCTTAAAACCCTATTAGTCACCCAAGGTGACGAATTAGTCCCAATAGAGATTTTTTAAAGAATTTTCATATTATTTTGGTTGATTTTGATGTTTTTTGTGTTGTATGATGTAGACCTCAGATGTCAATACAAAATTTCACAAATTTTCAATGATTTAAGATGCAAAAATGCAAGCTAAATGCACTTTCACTAATGCAAAATTTTAGAAACCCTAAATTTCAATTAACTAATGCAAACCATAATGCAAATTCAATGCAAGCTAGATCTAAGGTGAGCATGGAATCTGAATTAGAAAAGAAGGTATTCAAAAAGTCGGGCTCACCAAAATGTGGACACTGATTTTGGAACCCACAATTCTCTAACACGTCTAGGGTTTTCCACCTAAAAGGAGAGAGGTAGGCCAAAATGCACAATGTCCCCACTCAAAACTAATGTGAGTATGAATGAAATATACCTAAATGCAATGTTCTAAATGTAATAAATTGATAAAATATGTTGATTATTAATGCAAAATCTAAGAAATGCAAGATGATTGAAAACACATTGTCATATATGCAAACATAAACTAAATGACCTAGACATGCAAATGAAACAAAATATAAAACTATAAAAAATAAATGTGTGTAGTTGGAAATGTATTTCAGACTAGAATGGAGATTAAAAATGCTACTGATTCTAAAATTTTAGCCTACTAGGGCACTTACACCATTCTGGGTGACCTAGTCCCAGATCTGGAAAACTGTACCAGACCCCATTTCAACCAAATGGGTATCCAAATCTATAGAAAACTATAAAAAGCATGTGCAGTGGGACTAAGTTTCCATTTATGGTGATTTAGTCCACTTTGGCTTTTTTTGAAAATCCAAAAGTGCAAACAGAAGCCCTTAGTCTGCACTTTCTATTCCTCCAGGTGTTTGGTTCTAAAACTCTTATTTTGAGCATTGTTACCAGTGAATTTTTGTGAATATATTAACCTATCCAACAAGGAGATGTTTTCAAAAAGTTTTCCACTTATCCTTCAATGATTTCCAAACCTTCAAAGTGCCTAAATCTACAAACACACAAAGAAAGAGAGAGAAATGTTGAATGTTAGGGAATAGAGGTTTGCCTTGCTCAAACCCATTTTAGGTAATTAAACCAAATGAGGAAATAAGATGAAGCATGAAAATGAAACGAGGGGATTAGAAACTCTCCATAATGGTAGATCTTGATTTTTGCAACAATAGATGAAGAATCTTCCCTTGAATGTTTGAAAAGTGATCTTGAATGCTCTCTAAATGACCTAACGCTAGCTTGCTTGACTTGAGATGGAGAATGAATGATGAATGAATGATTAGGTTATTGAATTGTGATTTAGAATCTTTTTTATATAGGTGATCCATCTAATGATCCCTAAGGCTGACATGAAGCAAATGATCCCCAAGGCCGACATGAAGCAAAAATAAACTTAAAATCCAATTTTTCCTACTCGAACCTTGAAAATAGCCCAAATGGGACTAAGTCGCCAAGCAGGGCAACTTAGTCCCACCTAGATGGGACTAATTTTCCCATATGGGTAAATTGGTACCACAGGGGCACTTTTGCCAGCTAGATTGTCAGGGAGTGAGGAATTTTAGTTTTCATATCAACTTAGTCATGTCTTTGATCAAATTAAGCCTCGGGATGAACAATATGGGACCATAGGGGTCTATTAATGATGATGTAAAGGGTAATTATGGTTAGGGATGGAAATTTCAATCTGAAAGTGTGATTAAGTACACTTTACAATATTAAAATGAGGTCCACATAGCCTAGAAAGGAACAACATCTAATGTGAATGTGTAAAACACATTACAACACTAGATTAGAATTAGGTTTAATTTACAAGCCTTCTAGATTAATGTGATAATGTAATTAAATACATTTAATAATATTGAATTAGGGGGAAAATAGATCCATTATACTTAAATGCTTAATAAGAGTCTAGAAAAGTGTGAAAGTCATTTACAACACTTTACAAAACCTTTACAAGACATCATTAGATGCATTTTATTTAGTTTGGAAGGGCCCAAGACCTAATGTAGATGTGTAAAACACCTCACAACACTAAATCAAGGCCTTATGAAGTCAAATTTATCATCAATTATTCTCATATCAAGCAAGAGATACATTTATTTGTGACAAACACAATGTAAGCCTGTTTCAAAATTTCAAGCTTACATCACAAGACTTCAACTTCTTAGAACTAAGAGTGAAAATAAAAATTGTACACCCCTACACAGACCCTGAACTAAATTCTCCCCTTAGTCTTCCTAAATTGCCACATTGATGTCTGGAACTAGTCCATGCACCCTTTGTGCTCTTTGACTTGCTAATAGGTCCCTAGGATCCAACCTTTGATGACATACATGTGATCTCAGGTATAAAATTGCATGATTCTTCTTAAATTTGTTCACTGTCTCCTCTATTATTTCAAACTGATAGTCATAGAGAGACCCATAGAGGTAGCTCGATGAATCATTCATGACACATTTCTTAAATTTTTCATACATGTCTGCATAATGTTGCTTATAGAGGCATTATTTCAGGAACATGTAACGCTCGTCGTGCAAACCCCAGAGAACACACACATAACGCGAAACATTTTTTTTTTAAATAATAAAAGTAACATGTAACAACATTAAACCAAAATCACAAAGCATAACACATAACATTAATACACTTGGTTCTCTGGGGCACGCGAGGTTACATTGCAACCACAAAACAAAATAAAGATAACAAAAACAACATAACCATTTAATTTATGAAAACCATATACAATGATACAATTGATAGCCATGATTCGAGTATGATAACATCGCATAATTACATCCATGATAAATATTTTAACAAGATCCAAATCAACCTAACTATTACATCATTGAAATAATATTACATTACATTTTTCTTTGATACATGAATTACATTGAATTTCCCAACATGGGGATTGATACAAGAATAATGAACATGAAGTACAACTGATCACTGGAACATCTGCACTGCGGAAAGCTAAGAAGACAAGACGTTGAAGGGGAACCCAATAGGTGCGGAGCACGTTCCACCCAACCATGTGAATTACGAAGTAACTCACCCCTCATGCTCAGAGGTGACAAGGAAGTGAACCCGACCATGAATGTCAACCGACTCAACCACAATATGATATAAAACAAGTACAACTCAAAGCTTACAAAGAACAACCATCAAATTTACAAATCACATGACAAAATTAAGCCAAGAACTCATCACGATAACATGAAGTACTATCACTTAACAATCAAGAATCAATTCACAAGAGTCTATAGAAACATCATAAAGCGATAACATCCAGAGGCAATAACAACGAAACAACAAGGGTGTCAAGTGGAGAGTGTCATCGCATAGCTCTCATGAGATTTCCTGGCCCTTCCTCCAACTGAGGCGTCGGCACCCATCTACGGATATCCTGGCCCTTCCTCCTAACTGAGGCGCCAACACCATAGGGTAGCTAATGCAGAGCCAATAGTCTCTCGTGAAGACGAGACTATGACTATGCCGACCACGGCCTTCTCAGTCTATCACTAGTCTAAGGTAGCCCTAATGCATAGCCGAGGAATCCAATGTTTTATTATCTTGTGTTTTTAAACTACCCAACCCCCTAAATCTATTGTTTAGGTTATCACTTGTTTAGCTTACTCATTCGTGGGTTATCCTGAGCCCTTCCTCATCCTGAGGCGCTGGCGCCCACGAAGAGCCACTCTCCCTCCTATGACCCCTAACATATCACAAAACAGGCAAGGGTTGGACCAAATCATAAAACAAAATACTCGAATCCACACATGCGAGGTATTATTCCTCTCGTGACAATCCATAACAAAACTATCATAAGAACCGCCCAACCCTTCCAAGCACAAATTTCAAAGCTTCGAAACCAAAGGTATAATCAAGACGAAGACAACTCCAACAATAAACATGCCTCTGGACTAGGGTTACAAGACAAGAGGGTTCCCACATCTCGAGTAAATTTTTCAACCATAAAAAGAGGAAAACAAAGTCAAGACCTCACGATTCCATAGTTAAAAGAAAACGATTCACTCGGATGTATATAGAAAATCAGATTAGAAAACACCACCAAAAAAAAAAGAATATAATTCCTACAACCAATATTTAACTCACAACAAAACCCATCAGATAATTATCTAAATAATACATTAAATTTTATTATACCAAAATCAATAATATTTCATTTATAAAAGAAAACCCATTTCATTATTCTTATAAGTATATATATATGTAAATACAGAATTAATTAAATGAATATAATAAAATACATAAAATAAATATACATATATATAAATATATATATAAATATATATTTATTTATATATATATAACTTTATAATAATAATAATAAAAAAATGAAGTTTTAAAAGAAAACTTTAAATAGCCAAGTGGGGACTGCGCAGCAGTCCCCACGGGCTGCTGTGGCAGTCCACCACGCAGAGGGGCGTGGGGTGGGTACGGGTGCCGTGCCCTCCCCAAACCCCCATATCTCATATGAAAACAAGAAAAAAAAACCCTCGCTTTAATAAAAACCATTCGATATTTAATATTTTTATTTTTATTTTTTTATTTTCTTTTGATCACGGAAAACGAGTCCGTCTTCCTGTGCACGGACGATATCAAAAATTTCAAAGTACAGAAATCCCTTTTATTTTCTTTGTTTTAATATAAACAAATATTTCTGGCAATCAAAATCTTAAGATACCCAAACATAAAATATATATAAAAAAAGAATTTCGATTTCTGGGAAACAATAAAATTCATGGGACGACGGTACGGCCGACGGACCAATACTTTTGTTTAATAAAAACAACCAATATGAACCAGTATATATATATATTCTGGGTCAATATAAATCAGACAATAAAATATATATTCTGGTTTAACATAACAATATAAAAACTGTATATATATATATATATATATATATATATATATATATATATATATATATATATATATATATATATATATATTTTTCTGGTAAAAGTACAGAGGTATAACAAAACAAAAAGAAGAACAAAACAATAATTATATCCATTCATGTTTTCAATATACTGATTAAACCCCAAATTTATTATCTTCAACAGAGAATCATCTTTTCTACAATCCTATCGTTTATAGGTTGAAATGTTTCAGAGGATCAGGGTTCTTGTTTTGACAAACAAATTGGACAGAATAATTACTATGAATTTTCTTTGTTTTCTAGTCTAATGATTTGCTCTAGTTTCAGTTTTCTACAGAAGTTCTCTATGCTCACCAAAATTTATTTTAATAAGATCTATTTTTCTTTTCAGAAACAAACAGAGAATAGAAAAGGTACGAGAAGAAAAACTACGAGAGGAACCTGGAGTCCAATGCAAATTTGAAGATGCCCTCGAACCGATTCCAATCCGTAGTCCAGAACGAACTCAACAATCCCTGGAGCACCTCAGCTTTCTGTTCTTCTGTGTGTGTGTGCCCTCAAAAATTCATGATTAAATAAAATATATTCCTCATCTCTTCAAAGCTCTCCAAAAATCTCAGATTAAAAGAAAAATCAATTCTTTAAAACAAGCTTTTTTCCCAACTCTCAAACCCTATTGGCTCACACTGTCTTTTTAATTCTTTTATTTATTTTATTGCTTTAATTCCTGTTTTTCAACTTTTCTTGCACCTCACATTACATATTTATTTTAAATAAATTATTCACATAATTATCCAACACCAATTTAATTAATTAAAATAATTAAGCATATTTAATATTTAATTAATAATTAAATTGCAATATCAGATTTTCAAAAATAATTAAAATAATTAAATATTTAATTACAACATAATCCAACATTGAAAATAAATAATCTATTTCAATCATTAAAATAAATCATAATTATCAATGCCCACATAAAATAAGACAAAACACAAACACAACAGACAAAGACGACAATTACACAAAATCAACAACCATACCAAACAATGAGACGACCTGACATCATGGAACGGAAGGACTTCATCGTCACCTCTGTATCAACATTTATCCATTGGGTTATTTGGTGCTCACCCTGTCCTGCCGAAGCAGGTGGAATCGAGACTTATACCTGCAAATCGTGCATACAACAAAGTTGTGTACATGTGCATACATATATATAAAATCAAGGATTAAATCGAAGTACTGCATTGTGAGAAGGAATCGCAACATAACAGGGCACTCTTGAATGAGTGATGCCATATTGTCCTTCATCACACCTATTCTAACAATTATAATTTAACTGATAAAAATAACATTTCTAAACTAACAATTCATCTCATAATCCTATCTAATTAAATCACTACATCATAATACAATTCTGAAAATCAACTAACATAACCAACCATAATATCATATGAAATAAACATGTCCATAACAAAATAATAGCATCATCTAACTAACCCAATCAAACAATACCATCATAGTCATAAGTAGCAAACAACGCATTGAAAAATACTAAATCCAAACAATAAGGGAAGGGGTATTACATCCTCCCCCTCTTAAAATCGGCTTACTCCTAGAAGCCGGTAAACAAAAGGAAATATACAAGTATTAGTAACATGGGGGTATTACATCCTCCCCCCCAAGGATATGGCTTACTCCAGGAAGCCATTAAATAGATAAGAGTAAGCACACAACAACCATGCAGAGATCATGCCAAAAACCACACACATAACTCACATCACTGGAAACCACATCACACAATGACACAAGGGTTCATAGTGCATCCTTGATAGGAAGGATATTGGTGCATTGCGCACTACACCGAGGGTCCTATCCTTTCCCATCAGTTTCCTGCACCATTGACCCGACACTGGTTAACAGAAGAGACTCAGGTTCACAACGATGACAATAGAAAAGTAAAACTCAAGATGCACGGGTCTAAGCACAAGGTTACATAGTGAGCACACATAGTGCCCAGTGTATGAACATATGCTCTGATACCAAGTTGTAACGCCCGTCGTGCAAACCCCAGAGAACACACACATAACGCGAACAATTTTTTTTTAAAATAATAAAAGTAACATGTAACAACATTAAACCAAAATCACAAAGCATAACACATAACATTAATACACTTGGTTCTCTGGGGCACGCGAGGTTACATTGCAACCACAAAACAAAATAAAGATAACAAAAACAACATAACCATTTAATTTATGAAAACCATATACAATGATACAACTGATAGCCATGATGCGAGTATGATAACATCGCATAATTACATCCATGATAAATCTTTTAACAAGATCCAAATCAACCTAACTATTACATCATTGAAATAATATTACATTACATTTTTCTTTGATACATGAATTACATTGAATTTCCCAACATGGGGATTGATACAAGAATAATGAACATGAAGTACAACTGATCACTGGAACATCTGCACTGCGAAAAGCTGAGAAGACAAGACGTTGAAGGGGAACCCAATGGGTGCGGAGCACGTTCCACCCAACCATGTGAATTACGAAGTAACTCACCCCCCGTGCTCAGAGGTGACGAGGAAATGAACCCGACCATAAATGTCAACCGACTCAACCACAATATGATATAAAACAAGTACAACTCAAAGCTTACAAAGAACAACCATCAAATTTACAAATCACATGACAAAATTAAGCTAAGAACTCATCACGATAACATGAAGTACTATCACTTAACAATCAAGAATCAATTCACAAGAGTTTATAGAAACATCATAAAGCGATAACATCCAGAGGCAATAACAATGAAACAACAAGGGTGTCAAGTGGAGAGTGTCATCGCATAGCTCTTATGGGATTTCCTGGCCCTTCCTCCAACTGAGGCGCCGGCACCCATCTACGAATATCCTGGCCATTCCTCCTAACTGAGGCGTCGGAACCATAGGGTAGCTAATGCGGAGCCAATAGTCTCTCGTGAAGACGAGACTATGACTATGCCAACCACGGCCTTCTCAGTCTATCACTAGTCTAAGGTAGCCCTAATGCATAGCCGAGGAATCCAATGTTTTATTATCTTGTGTTTTTAAACTACCCAACCCCCTAAATCTATTGTTTAGGTTATCACTTGTTTAGCTTACTCATTCATGGGTTATCTTGAGCCCTTCCTCATCCTGAGGCGCCGGCACCCACGAAGAGCCATTCTCCCTCCTATGACCCCTAACATATCACAAAATAGGCAAGGGTTGGACCAAATCATAAAACAAAATACTCAAATCCACACATGCGAGGTATTATTCCTCTCGTGACAATCCATAACAAAACTATCATAAGAACCGCCCAACCCTTCCAAGCACAAATTTCAAAGCTTCAAAACCAAAGGTATAATCAAGACGAAGACAACTCCAACAATAAACATGCCTCTGGACTAGGGTTACAAGACAAGAGGGTTCCCACATCACGAGTAAATTTTTCAACCATAAAAAGAGGAAAACAAAGTCAAGACCTCACGATTCCATAGTTAAAAGAAAACGATTCACTCAGATGTATATAGAAAATCAGATTAGAAAACACCACCAAAAAAAAAGAATATAATTCCTACAACCAATATTTAACTCACAACAAAACCCATCAGATAATTATCTAAATAATACATTAAATTTTATTATACCAAACTCAATAATATTTCATTTATAAAAGAAAACCCATTTCATTATTCTTGTAAGTATATATATATATGTAAATACAGAATTAATTAAATGAATATAATAAAATACATAAAATAAATATACATATATATAAATATATATATATAAATATATATATATATATATATATATATATATATATATATATATATATATATATATATATATATATATAAATATATATTTATTTATATATATATAAAACTTTATAATAATAATAAAAAAAATGAAGTTTTAAAAGAAAAACTTTAAATAAGTGGGGGTGCCATCCCATGACTCCCCACTATTAAGCCACGTGACGCAGCTAGTCAGAGGGATTTGTGTGTGTATCCTCCCACGCCAGTAGGGCTGGAGTGGTGCGTCTCGGGCTCCTCCCTAGTACCCTCATATCTCATATGAAAACAAGAAAAAAACCCCTCATTTAATAAAAACCATTCGATATTTAATATTTTTTATTTTATTTTTATTTTCTTTTTGATCACCTTAAAACGTCCCTAGCTCTTCCTCGGGCATCTGATGATATCAAAATTTCAAAGTATCGAAATCCCTTTTTATTTTCTTTGTTTTAATATAAACAAATATTTCGGCAATCAAAATCTTAAGATACCCAAACATAAAATATATATCTCAAAAAAAGAATTTCGATTTCTCTGAAGAACAATAAAATTCATAGGGCCTATGACCCGGCCGAATTTTTGACTAATAACTTTTGTTTAATAAAACAACCAATATGAACCAAGATATATATATATTACTCAATAATTGAGAATCAGAGACAATAAAATATATATTCTAGTTTAAGAGAACAATATAAAACCGTATATATATATATTTTTTTTTCTCGTAAAAGTACAGTATAACAAAACAAACAAGAAGAACAAAACAATCATTATATCCATTCATGTTTTGAATATAATGATTAAACCCCAAATTTATTATCTTCAACAAGAGAATCATCTTTTCTACAATCCTATCAAAGTTTATAGGTTGAAATGTTTGGAGGGATCGTGGTTCTTGTTTTGACAAACAAATTGGAGAATAATTACTATGAATTTTCTTTGTTTTCTAGTCTAATGATTTGCTCTAGTTTCTCTGAAAGTTCTCTATGCTCACCAAAATTTATTTTAATAAGATTTATTTTCTTTTCAAACAAGCGCAGAATAAGATGCAGGAAGAAAAAACGAGAGGAACACGAGTCCCATGCAAATTGAAGATGCTCTCGAACCTAGATTCCAATCCTGAGTCCACCTCAAATCAATCCACCGGAGCACCTGGCTACATTCTTACTTGTGTGTGCCCTCAAAAAATCATGACATTAAATGGAAATATATTCCTCATCTCTTCAAAGCTCTCCAAAAATCTCATTAAAGAAAAATCAATTCTTTAAAACAAGCTTTTTTCTCCAACTCTCTCAAACCTCTATTGGCTCACAACGTCTTTTTTAATTCTTTTTATTTATTTTATTGCTTAATTCTGCTTTTTCAACTTTTCTTGCACCTCACATTATATATTTATTTTAAATAAATTATTCACATAATTATCCAACACCAATTTAATTAATTAAAATAATTAAGCATATTTAATATTTAATTAATAATTAAAATTGCAATATCAGATTTTCAAAAATAATTAAAATAATTAAATATTTAATTACAACATAATCCAAAGATTGAAAATAAATAATCTATTTCAATCATTAAAATAAATCATAATTATCAATGCCCACATAAAATAAGACAAAACACAAACACAAAGACAAAGGCGACAATTACACAAAATCAACAACCATTCCAAACAATGAGACTTAATTTGACGTATGGAGCGGAAGACTTAATCATCACCTCGTATCAACATTTATCTGGGTTATTTGGTGCCTCACTCGCCCCGGCCGAAGCGTGTGGAATCGAGACTTATACACCGCAAATCCCTCGCGATACAACAAAGTTGTAAAAGATGTGCATACATATATATAAAATCAAGCGTTAAATCGGCTTGCATTGTGAGAAGAATGCAACATAGCAGGGCACTTCCGAATGAGTGATGCCATATTGTCCTTCATCACACCTATTCTAACAATTATGATTTAATCGATTAAAAATAACATTTCTAAACTAACAATTCATCTCATAATCCTATCTAATTAAATCAATGCATCATAATACAATTCTCAAAATCATATAAATAACCAACCATATATCATATGAAATAAACATGTCCATAAATCTAAATAATAGCATCATCTAAACTAACCCAATCCCAAACAATACCATCATAGTCATAAGTAGCAAACAACACATTGAAAAAAATACTAAATCCAAACAATAAGGGAAGGGGTATTATTTCAGGAACAACTCACCTATGTAACCCTCACCCTAGAAAAATTTATATTGCTGCAAATTATAGAGTAGAAAATTATTCTCCAAATATATTTTTTCATCACCTTCACTGTAATATCTTGCACTACTTGCATATTTTGTGCAAGGTCCACAGCATGAAATGAAAATGGATAGAATATTGGATGGAAAAATTAATCTCTAAAATTTCGTATGCAACTCTTCCTCCCCTATAAAAGTCTTGACACAACTTAGGATCTAGTGGAACAATTTACCTTGAAGACTTGTTGTAGTTCTTCTTCTTCTATACATCCTAAAAATGACCTCTCCCATGGATGGATTGCAAAATTGACCCTATAGTTTCTTATATAGATCTCCATTTTGTTGCACCCACCTTCACACCCTCCTTCCAAAACTAGTTGAAACACTATATGAAACCACCCTAAGTTCACAAAACCTCTTTTATAGAAGGCCTTATCATTGGAAAAGAAGTGACAAGAAAAATTAGGATACATAATTAAATGCCACTATTCACACATTTGAAACTAGGAGACCTTAATGTATAATAATTACCAAGTACTACATACACATCATACCAAATTTGATCTAGTGATATATAATTAAAGGGTTACAAATAATTTTCACTTTACTCATAATTAAAAATTTATCCCTGATCACAAATAGAATTGCGTGGTTATGTATTTTAACCTTTGAAAATATAGAAATTGTTCACTTGATTCTTAACACAATTTAATGACTCTAACTAATAAATTAAAGAGGGAAATTGAAACTAAAAGAATAAGAGAGAATAATGAGACGAAAAAAAGTTTGATAATGGAGTTCACCCATATGTTTGGGCTACATCTTTGGATCGGCTTCTCAAAGAGGAACCACTTTATTAATGACGCCAGTCTTATTCTCCTTATTACATCATCCAAGCTTCAATTCTGCATTACAAAGTCTTACAATCTCCTACCAACACCTTCAAAATTCCTTCCCAATATGCCTAACTTCTCCACCATGAAAATTTCCTTTGCCAAAAGAAAATTGCTTGTTCAAAAGAGAAAAATCTCCCCCTTAAAAACACCAATTTTTCCTAATATGGTTCATAACCATATGATCTTACAATTTCCCATTACATGCAAAAATCTCCAATAATTCCCCCTATTACAAAGGTAAATCTTTAAAAATATTTCTAACCTATTCAAAATAATCCAAATCCCTTTAAATTAATGGCTCTTATAATTTTGAGCCTTACAAAATATTCCTTCAAATCTTATATAATCCTTAAAAAGCCTTTAAAAATCCATTTTTTAAAAGATTTTGGGCTTAATATAATCGAGCCCCTTTTAAAATATTTATGAATTTTATTTTAAATGGTTTGGCTCATATATTTTGGGCTTAACTTCTAATTCAAATAAGATAAATTCCCTCAAAAATTTCCAACAATATATAGCCCAACAGTTGTTGGGCGGATTTGTAGGAGGGAGGTTAATGGTTTGAATCTTTTGACTCCCAAAATAGTTTTCTTTAAGTATTTTAAATAAAACTACTCCCATTATATTTAGTGAAGAGACTATGTGGTCTAGTGGTGGAGCTTGGAAATAGGAAAGGGGAGGTTGAGAGTTTGACCCTCCACATGACCACTTTTGGAAAATAAGCAAACCTGCGAAGGTGGGCCACATGGCACCATTCCATTGGTCCACGTGGTATTATTTCATTTGTTGATAAGTGCCACGTGTCCAAGTACGAGTGGTCCAACTCAACTACTTGTGCCACTTCATCATTTGCCATGCCATCATCTACCAAATCATCAACTTCCATGTCATCATTGGTTGCCGACTATGCCTCCATGTCATGGTCAGCCCATTTTGATTGAAACTTTGTCTTGGCATAACTTTCTCCTAAGAGCTCCATTTTCAATGAAAAAAAATATGTTGGAATCATGGCTATGAGCTCTTCATCATGATGTTAATTTTGACCAATTTGAAGATGATGATTATTTTTCCTTTATGACTGGCCTTTGTATCCAGTTTGATCCCAACTTTGACCACACTTAACTCTCACATACAATCTCCTTTTGACACGATTCAAATTGTGCCAGGATCATGTTGATGAGCCCTATGTGATGATTCCAGCTTAGTTAGATTTTGAGACAGTGAAATTTTTGTTCTTTTGGATCCTCTTGGATCATTCCTCCCAATTGAGAAGCTTTTGGACCACCAAAATTTTGTTTACATAGAATTTAAGTGAGAGCAGTGTTGCCTCACTTGTCTGGTATCATCTGTTTATCCTTCTATAATTCTTATCATCTGAACCATTACAAACAAGATGTAGAATGAGATATCATAACTAATACAATCAATTAGATACCCATTAGTGTTCATTGACGCATCTACTAGCCACATATAACTAACTAGTAGAATGACAAACCACAACACTGAATAAACTAATGTGAAAGAAAAAGCATCAAATTTTTGAGTCTCCTAAACAAGAACATCATTCAAACCCTCTTTTACCACCTTAGGTTGAAGGCTTAAATGTGCTTGTGCACAACTAATCCTCACATTGTGTTGTTTGTGACACCTTATCAGAATTAGAAATTGTTTCATTTTCATGCTTAATATCACTAGTTGTTATAGACATGAGGGTTAATGTATTGCTTGCATTCACAATCATTTTCAAATTCCCTATGTTTACAAAAAATCTATCATTCTTCATGCAATGAGCTTTCACAATGAATTCAATTCCATCTTTAAACAAATGATACCTATTATGTTCCTTGTAGAAAATGGCCTTTCTGTCATACAAGGACTTCCCAAAACCATCCCATAGATGTCAAGCAGAATTACATCTAAATCTACGTCATCTACAAACTTGGATGTGATTGCAAATTGGAGTTTACATTTCCTTGACACAAGTAACCAAGCATTAGGGTAAAAGCACAAAGCTGTGTCACACTTTATAAAGGAAATGGCCAACGCTGATCTAGTTTTTAAGCTTGAATCACTTAAAAGTGGCATATATATTTTGAATTTTGAAATGATGTAAATTAGTAAAATATATATTTTTTAGTATATTTTATGTTTGTATTTTTTAAAAAAAATTAAAAAATTATTTTAAACTAGTTTTTAATAAATTAAAACTATAATTTAGTTGCTGATAAAATGTTGAAAAATGAAGTTGCATGGGACGTCAAACTTTTTATATTGAATTTTATTTTTTTCTTTCAATTTTTTTTGTGTGTATTTATAACTTGAAATTTTAGTGCATGGATATATTTTTTCCAATTTTGATAAATATATATTTTTATATAAATATTAAAATGTTGAATAAAAAACCGATTGTTTTCATCGAACGTCAACTTTCATATTAAATATTTTTCTAAAATGGAAACAAAATTATACCATCTTAAAATAGATTCTTTTATCTAGTGCATCATATTTTTTTCATTTTCTTTAAATAAGTTTTAGTATTTTTCCTTGGTATAGTAATCAACCTAATATTTTGTGCTGATAACCTAATTTTAGTAAAAATAAAAAATAAAATATAAAAAATAATTAAACTATTAAAATAAATATATTTTTGAAAACTACACTTATGGATCTACAAAAGGGTATTTTTATATTTTTTAAAAAATGTTATTTACATTAGCAAGAGTTATTAAAACTTCAAGTTTTGAATTTTTTTTTTTGGTAAATTGGACTCAAAGTGGTGCTCCATATATTTTTAGCCAACAATTTTAGTTTAAAAAGTTGTGGAAGTATCTAACTTAGCTAGAATGAATCTTACTAGATCATATGTTTGACCAAAATTGATTTTCAGTTAGAAATACTTAAATTCAGTTGTGCTGATAAGTTGGCTGAAAGTGTGACACAACTTTGTGCTTTTAGCCATTATCATGCACCCAACCCAATGGATATGGTTTGGGATGAGGTATTTTTTTTAATCCCAATTTCTTAACAACTTTTCCAAAGATTAAGTTTACTTGTGATCCACTATGTATGATTGTATCAATTTTACTCTATTTTGCAATAGTCCTTATATGAAAAAATTCATTCCTTTTACTTTCAATAGGGATCTCATTGTTCTTTATAGAAGAATCATGGGAACTAGTACTAGCAATAAGAACAATACCTTTTATACCCACAACTATTATATTGGTTTCATCATCATAATTTGATTTGAGATTTTGCATGATGGTTGCAATATTTTTCTTACCATTTTGATCCTTGAACCTCTGATCAGGATGAAATTTCTAGCATTTTGCATCTCCATGTCGTTTCTTTTTGCAGTGTGAGTAATAAGGCTTTTCCTCCTCTTTATTCACGAAAGTTTCTCACTGTATTTCCTTCTTCCCTCTCTTGTTTCCTTTCTGCTTACTAGATTCCACTATGAAACTATCATGGCTACTCTTTGTGCCTATTTCAAGATGAATGGTTTGCACACTAACTTCATCAAGGTTAGTTGGATTGAACATAAGTATTGTATGCCTCAATTTTTCATGTAATCCACCTATATGGGTATGTACAAGATCATGATTGGCCAAAAAGTGGCAATATGATGGGTATGTGTAAGGTATGTGGATAATGACTTTTTTTTTACCCAAAATTGATGAAATAAAAAGAGATTCTCAACTTTCACTAATATAGATTATGCTTTACTTTGAATTTAATCAATAATTATTATTAATTTTCTATTTGAATTATGACTAAAGTTCTAATCGATAGGCTGATTGAAAAACATCCATAGCTTTCAAACAACATCACATTTTTTTAATCTGAAAGATGTGTCACATTCTATGATTTGTATACTATAGGATTGAAAAAACAAAAATTGAATTTCATAAAGTTTTGACCAAGTTAAGGTGGTCAAACATACGAGTTTTTATATTTTTTAAAAAATTTAATAAAAAGTTCATAATTAATTATTTACTTGGAAAAAAATTACAAAAAAATATTCATCACATAGGGACATGAGTCCTCTATTTATATATAAAATATTATAAAAAAATGTTATCATTTTATTGTGGTTAGGGTGGTCAGACAGACACCTACTTCTTATTTTTCCCCTAAAATTTAAGTACTACTGCATTGTAATTTTAAATTTTTACCAAATAGATGTTTTTTTCTTTTTAAATAAGCCTAGTAGTTTAGAAACTACATTCAATTTTCTATAGATTCTATTTTGACATATTTTTGAAATAATATAGATAACTTATTCAAATTTTTACATTAGGTTTCATAACTCTGATTTTTCTCAATTTTTCGCCACTTAAGGGCTTGTTTTTTCAATGATGATCCTGCACATACCCATATACTTCAACAAAGTTTCTTGCGTGTATAAAGGGATGCCCAAAATTAAAGTTTTTTTCCTAAACTCCTATGTATATCCCTGTACACTTTGTCCTTTCTCTTGCCTTAATGATTGCCAATTCATTACTGCTTTTTGCATGTGACCTAATGGATAAAACTATTTCTTAAGTGCAATAATAAACTCAAACCAAGAAGAAATAATTTTACCATATCGGCTTAGATCTTCCTGAGTTTTACTCTCCCACTAGATTAAGGCTATGCCTCCTAGGTGAAGAGTGGCTAATTGGATCTTTGAAGTATCATTAGTAAACTTTTGAATATTGCAATAAACTTCAATTTGTTTTATCCAATTATCAAGTTTCTCTACATCTAGTTCTCCATTATAAGTTGAAAATTCAAATTTAACATCAAGCTTTAACAAAGGAGCATTAGATTTAGGTTGCATAGGTTGTTTCTTCTTTGAAGATGAAGTAGACTTAGTAGACAAAGAATATGAAGAAGATGAAGTAGGTGAAGAAGGTGAAGAAGGTGAAGACAGAGGTTTAGGTGGGTCACGGCCACCTCCTACTCCTTTACCTTTGTCATTTTTTCAAGAGGATTCACCTTTCTCCTTATTTTTCCTATACAGCTCTTCCACCACCATCTTCATGTCTAGGAATGCTTTATGAAATTGTTCTTCATTCTCAAAGATTTCAGGATTGAGAGATTTTCATTCTTTTGGTTGTTCCATGGTTTGTCTTTGAGTAACTTGCCTTGATCTGATCTCTGGATTAAACTCTTCAAGTGCACCTTTTCCTCACTTTAATTTCAACTTGGTTAATATCTACTACTTACAAATTTTCCTATTAAACTACTTTGATACCAAACTTGATCTATAATTAAAGGGTTACAAATAATTTTCACTTTACTCCTAATTATATATTTATCCCTGATCACAAATAGAATTGCATGGTTATGTATATTAACCTTTGAAATTGTAGAAATTGTTCACTTGATTCTTAATGTACAATATTAATGACTCTAACTAATAACTTAAAGAGGAAAATTAAAATTGAAAGAATAAGAGAGAAAAATGAGAAGACAACAAGTTTGATCATGAAGTTCACCCATATGTTTGGGCCATGTCTCCAGGTCCACTTCTCAATGAGGAACTACTTTATTAATGATGTCAAGCTTATTTGCCTTATTACATCATCCAAGCTTCAAAATCTGCATTACAAAGTCTCTTACAATCCCCTGCCAACACCTTCAAAATTCCTTCCCAATATTCCTAACTTCTCCACCATAAAAAATTGCCTTTACCAAAAGCAAATTGCTCATTCACAAGAGCAAGATTTCGCCCTTAAATACACCATTTTTTCCTTATATGGTTCATAACCATATGATTTTACAATCTCCCATTACAAGTAAAAATCTCCAATAATTCCCCCTATTACAAAGGTAAATCTTTAAAAATATTTCTAACCCATTCAAAATAATCCAAACCCGTTTAAATTAATGGCTCTTATAATTTTGAGCCTTACGAAATAATCCTTCAAATCTTATATAATCCTTAAAAAGCCTTTAAAAATCATTTTTTTTTAAGATTTTGGGCTTGATATAATTAAACCCCTTTTAAAATATTTATGCATTTTATTTTAAAGGGTTGGGCTCATATATTTTGGGCTTAACTTCTAATTCAAATTAGATAAATGCCCTCAAAATCTACCAACAATAGGTGGCGCAACTGTTGTTGGGACAATTTGTAGGAGGGAGGTTAATGGTTCAAATCTTTTGACTCCCAAAATAGTTTTCTTTAAGTATTTTAAATAAAATTGCTCCCATTATAATTAGTGAAGAGACTATGTGGCCTAGTGGTGGAGCTTGGAAATAAGAAAGCAAAGGTTGAGAGTTTGAACCTCCACATGACCAATTTTGGAAAATAAAGAAACATGTCAAGGTGCCACGTGGCACCATTTCATTTGTTGATAAGTGCCACTTGTTAGAGTATGAGTGGTCCACCTCAACTACTTGTGCCACTTCATCATCTGCCACATCATCATCTACCACATCATTTTTGGCTGCTAACTGTGCGTCCATGTCATGGTCAACCCATTTTGATTGAAACTTTGACTTGGCATGACTTTGTCCTATAGGCTCTATTTTTGATGAAATGAATGGTGTTGGGCTCGTGGCTACAATCTCTTCATCATGATGCCAATTTTGACCAATTTGAAGATGATGATTTTTTTCCTTTCTAACTGGCCTATATACCCAATTTGACCCCAACTTTGACTATGCATAACTCTCGCATATGATCACCTTTTGACATGATTCAAATTGCATTAGGATCACGTTATTGAGCCCTATGTGATGATGCCAGCTTCGTTAGATTCTAAGATTGTGAAATTTTTGGTCTTCTAGGTCCACTTGGATCATCTAGTTTGACACACTGCAAGGATATCGACACTTCCCAATTAATTTTGGCATGATAATATCCCACTACCCAATGTACTCTTTTCTAAATTAGTAGTATTCTAATTTTCATTCCCATTCACTACTAACTCATGGAATGCATGCTCCAAAAATAGGACTTCATCTCTTAGAAGAAATGATAAGGCGCACATTAAATTTCCCATATGAGAGGAGAATAGAATTCATGTGAATCCCTATGTAGTAATGATGAGAAATTTGGCTTTGTACTTGCAAAATAAAATACAATATGTTGGAATAAATCTAACACTCTACTGATGATGGCTCCACTGCTTGACTATTGAGCCTATCCTGAGCTTTGTACCATTAACGCTAGGTTTGCCATCAAGCACCAACTAATTGCTTAGCTTTACATATTATTCAACCATTATAAACACATTTTAACTTCTCCTTCCACGAACACTTTAATCCTTTTCCTCACTCATTTCCAATTTTTTTGCTTCGAGATTAGCTATTTCAATTTTTTTTGGGTGTGCTCACATTTGAATATCATTGACTAAGGTAACTACCTTTCCCTCACATCCCATTTTTTCCAATTTATTTGCCATTGAATTCCCCTCATGATAGGCATGCAAAATGATGAATGAATGAAATTTATCCAACAAGTCCCAAACTCTATAAAATATATTTTAAGCTCCAATACTGAACCTTCTTTTCCTTGCAAGTGTTTACAATTATCAAGGAATCCCCTTCCACATGTATTTTTGAAATTCCCAATTTTAGAGAAATTTCCAACCGTAGCAATATAGCCCGAGCTTCAGCTATATTATTAGTGCCTACTAAAACTTGACATGAACTTGTTGCAATTATAGTTCCTAATGAGTCACAAATGCAAATACCTTCTCTTGAGGCTCCCAGATTTCCTCGTGATGTATCATCAAAATTGAGTTTGAAAAATCAAAATGTGGAGATTTCCATTTGATTTCTTTTCTATTCACTTTCATTTTGATATTTTGATGCAAACTCCCTACAAAAGGAAATACTATGTTTTTCCATATTTTCAAAACGAAGTCATCCCAACTTGTGTAAAGAGAAGAAGTATTCTTATACTTTATAATATGTGTGTTAACAACTTCTAGGATTACTTTTTCAATTTAACTTTGATGACCTCAATTGAAGATGTTTTCCTGAAAATACACAAGTTGTGTTTCCACCATATATTCCATATTGTAAGGGATGGAATAACCTACCAAATAGAAGCAAAGAGAGGATTTAAAAAAAAGTGGCCAACTCTGAAACATGTCCCAAATTGTATTTGGCAAAGGATTATATAGATTTAATTTTCCGTTTATAAACATCCAACACTCTTATGCAAAGTTGCATTGTACAAGAAAATAATCATGTTCTCCAAATCTTCATCACACAATAGACACTTAAAATGATCAACTATCTTCAGTTTTGCTAAACAATCACTTGTTGAAATCCTCTTTCTCAACGCTAACCATGCAAAACCCCTAGCTTTTGGAAGGATTCTATTTTTCCAACAAAATGAGTAAGCCCTTTGTCCTACCATCTGACTCCTTCATTGACTTGAAGATTTATATCCTTCCTTCACTGAATAAGAACCCACTTTTGATGGAGCACACAAAATTCTATCCTACTTCCCGGAAAGGAACACAACTCTACTATTTAGTATTCCTTGAAGTAATGAAAAATGATTAGCAGAAAGCAATGAATTTGAATACTTCTTCCAAATTACTTTACCCGTTGGGCCTTCTGTTGCATGTACATAGTCCAAAATTTTTTCACCCCATTCTAATGACAAGACATCCATTATTGGTTGTAATTTTTGAATATTTCGCAAGGGTGACTTACCATTCCATGAGTCTTGCAAAAATTTCACACTTTTTCCATTATGAATTTCCCATGTAATATATGAAGTAATGATAGACCTGCATAATACCAAGAAATTACACATATAGTTGAAACTTTTGGCGGATTTGAGATGGTGAGAATTCTCGAGGGGCTTGTATTGTCAAGGTATTTAGCCTGCATTAACTTACACCACTTTGCTTTTGGCTTTGTATACATTTTCCAAGCTAACTTGACCTCAAATGCCTTGTTCCTAATTGAAATATTATGTATACCTGCTCCTCCTTGGGTTTTTTCCAAAGCCATACTATCCATTGATATTAAAGGCACTTTCTTTTTATCACTTGTATTACCCCTCCATAGAAAATTTCTAATAATTCTCTCAATTTCTAAGATAACAAACTTTGGAGCCCTGAGTACCACCAAAAAGTAGTTTGGAATTGCAGATAAAATAGTTTTTATTAACAAAATTCTACCTGATAAGGATAACCACCATGTCTTTCACATTAGAATCCTTTCCTTTAACTTTTTTATCACTTTGACCCAATAATCAGGCTTATTTGGACCCTTGAAAAAGGGAATGCCTAAATACACACATGGAAATTTCGCTTGCTAAAACCCCAATACTTTAACTATCTTTTCCTTTACAGCCTCATTTCTGTTGAAAACATATTATTTGGATTTAGAGGCATTGACTTTTTGGCCCAAAGTTGAGCAATACTTATCTAACACTTGTTTGATTTGTATGGATTCATCCATAGTTGAGTTACCAATACAGATGGTATCATCTACAAAAAGAGAATGAGTCATTGAAATGTGCATGTTTAAAATATTAATACCTCTCCAAAGCCCTATATTTTGCTTATGAAGATAAACCTACTAAGCGTCTTAGCCATGATGATAAATAGAAAGGGGGAGAGGGGGTCCCCTTGCCTCACTCCCTGTGTTGCCACAAAAAAGCTTGTAGGAGAACCATTAATAACAACAAAAAACTTTGCTCCAGACAAACAAGAGTGAATCCATATGTACCATTTCCCTTTGACACCAAACTTTTCGAATATTTTATCAAGAAATTCCCAATCTACTCGATCATATGCCTTCATCATATCTAGCTTGACAATGAAAGAAAGCAAGCTATTAAAATTTGCATGATCTACTTAAGATCAAATAATAAGACATACCTTTATGTTATCACCTTATTCCAAGCTATAAATTTATCTTACCTAAATTTCTTGCTTAAAAAATAATGTAATGAATAGACAAAATCTGGAAATTTCACAAGGATGCATTTCATCAAGATAGACTTTTTAAGTCATTTCCATGACAGATAGGATCGAACCTTATATCACTCAAGTTAACATGTAAAATAAAAAATCTTATTATCTTCCTCGACCAACTAAAATATTATAAGGAAGAGCCAATAAAATAAAAATGAATACTCCAAAAAGCCAACATCTAGATGATGAAATCCGTCTCACGCCGAATAGAATTGGAATCAACATCGATTAAGTAGGACATGAACATACTATTTTCTAGTTATGGTCGGCCAAACAGTTGAGTTAATCTCTAGTTCTTTTAGCAGTGGCAGGAAAAAAGAGAATCATATTATTATTAAGCCTGTCTAATATGTTTTTGTTGGCCGAAGAAAGTGAAGTTAAATTGTATCTTAATTTCGAGAACATAGCCATCTTATCGTGACATTTCTGGAATGTTATGGTTTTGAATTACGATGACGACGATAAGGAGGATATTTACAGTATCATTAATAGTGAGCTTCTTGATGAGCTCTCTCGTGCCTATTACAAACATTTCCGACTAATTGCGAGTTTGGTGTTGAGCAATTTGAAGAATGGAAGAGAAGAAAGCTTGGCGTAATATTCCAATTCTTAACCACTTTAATTGCTTTGCTCTGTCATGCACAACAACGAATGCTGTGGAAAGTGCTGGTGGTGAAGATATAGACTCCCGTAAAAAGAGAACAAAAGGAGGATGGAAAACCATGCCCTATATAATAGGTAAGCTTATTATTTTCCTCCTAAAATATTTATAGCCACTGATATTAGCATTTCTGAGGAGGCTGCAACTAAGCATATTGGTGTGCATTTTGAAAACTGTGCTTTTGGGTTTCAATTTTCTTTAAATTGCATATTTTAAACTTTGACTTGTTTAGGTTGTTTATTCAGATCATTCATTTTTTTTAATAAGATCTATTTATTAATGTGATTTAAGATGAATCATCTAAACAAATCAAAGCTTAAAATATATTGTTTGAATCAAAATTATAAATGTTGCTTCATATTTTGAAGAGAGATTTTGTTTGCAGGATTCGAGAGCTTGGAAAAGCTGGCACTTGTTGGGTTGCTTGCAAATACGGTGGTCTATCTAAGAACGAAATACAACATGGAGATAGTTGCAATTCTAAAACTGCTCAATATCGTTTCTGGTACAACACACTTGGCAGCCTTGGGCGGAGCCTTTCTTGCAGATTCCTACATCGGTCGATTTCCAGCAATACTCATCGGTTCTTTTTCATATTTAATTGTAAGTATGGTTCTGAGTTTAAAACAAGGTCCAAACTTTGAATTAAAATTTGGTCTCTTGGCTTTGGTTTGCCACAATAAATAGTTTGATTAATGTGCAGGGAACTAGTCTATGGACTATCACGGCTTTAGTCCCAACACTGCGACCGCCACATTGTAGTGGCATGCAAGCAAAGTTGGGAGAATGCAAAGGTCCTTTGAAAGTACAGATGTTTGTTCTTGTGATGGCAATGGTTTTCATCACCATTGGGTCAGCTGGAATAGGCCCATGTGCCACGCCGTTCGGGGCAGATCAGTTTGAACAAGGAGGAGCAAAAGCACTCCAACAAAAGAAAAGTCTACAGAGTTTCTTTAATTGGTATTACTTTTCAAACTGTGCGATCATTCTAGTGGCCAGTACTCTTATTGTTTACCTTCAGAGCAATGTGAATTGGGGCTTGGGATTTGGTGTGTGTACTATTCTGATGGTCTTTGCTATAATTGGCTTCCTTGTTGGAGCACCCATTTTCCACCGTGTAAAACCAGAGGGCAGCCCTTTCACAGGTATCGCACAAGTCATCGTGGCATCCATCAAGAAGAGGAAGTTATCATTGCCCTCGGATCCGGCACTGCTTTATTATGACCAAACCAGTCGCAAGATCTCTGTTACACCTAGATTCAGGTATCTACTATTCATTGCATTTTTATTAACAAAAAAATTAATTTATTTGTCTTTTAAAAAGTGGCTAAGGTTAATTTATTAGACTATAAAAAAATCTATACAATCAAACATAGAAAATGCATTTAATTCTTCATTACTTCGCTTATTTTTATTAACAAAAAAATTAATTTATTTGTCTTTTAAAAAGTGGCTAAAGTTAATTTATTAGACTATAAAACAATCTATACAATCAAACATTGAAAATGCATTTAATTCTTCATTACTTCGCTTCATCACTAACACTTTTTATTCTATTAATTGTTTTTTTTTATGCCAACTCAAAATATATGTTACCTCTTATTACTAAAAATGCAATGAATAAGTTTTGTTTCATATATTTCCCTCACAATATAAAAGTTACAACAATGGGTCCATCTAAAAATTCTAAAGTTTTTGTTATAATAGTTGATTGTAAAATTTATAAAAATGGAATCATTTTAGATGAAGGGATGCAATCTAAAAATTTCAAGGTTTTTGTTATAATACTTGATTATTAGAAATGAGTATGTACGGGAGGATTAAACTTGTTAGATGGATGGGGGATTATGTTCAAAGATAGGTTCTCTAGATTCTGAGCTCGATTCTTTATATTAGATATTTATTCTCAAACTACAATTCTCACCCAACCCACTCTATATCTAGGTGTTGGGGAGGGGGTGGAGGAGAGGGGGGCATGGGTGGCAATTATAGGGTTCCTAGGAGGTTATGTTCAAAGATCAATTCCTTAGCTATCAAGATTGATTCTCCTAATTTAAAGATTGATCTTGTGTGTATGGAAACTATTGTCATGTCATGGGGAATCATAAGGTTCTTGAGGGACTAAATTTCAAAGAGTTGATCTCTACTTTAGGCCTCCTACCCATCCTCAACAATCAATTTGATTTGAGACATGTTACATATAGAATGCACAAAAATGTAGATTAGCTAGTTGCCCCTACAAATGCTAAGTTGTAGGGTTGGGTTTCAAATCCCCCATGATCTTATAATAAGCATGTTTGATAATCAATTTGGATGGACATGTTACATATAGAATCTTTCATCTTGCCATGATGTTGAAATCTTAATTCTCCATTATCATTAAAACCTACTCCTTACTGCTGTGTTTATATATATTTTAATTGTAATTAAATATATTGCTACTAACAATAAAAAAGGGTACATATTGCATCCATTTTTATGTACAATTTCTTACTATTTCAATTTCTACTAAATCATTATTGTGATGTGCTTTTGTTTCTTGTTTCCACTAATTATGATGTTTTATATATATATATATATAACTTATTAATTTTATAAAATAAATAAATATATTTTTATTTTATTAATGAAAATTTAATAATTTTAGTCAATAATGGCATGGTGTGATGGTTAAGTTGTTGGGTTGTTATTCTTGTCATCAAGATCCAAACTTCATTAAAGTGTAATTTTTAAGAATTTATATTGAGAATGAGGTCCTGTTTATGACCTCACCATTCATAACTTTGGATCAATATTTGAATTGAGAGAAATGAAAACAATTAAACATTCTGCTATATATTTCTTTCATCTTGTTTGTTTTCAGAATATAAAAGAGATTTCAATCACTTTACTGAGCTTCCCATGCTTCAATTTGAAAAACAGTTTCCTGAACAAGGCCGCCATACCGACAGAAGGAGACATGCAAGCAGACGGTTCCGTTGCTCGGCCCTGGCGCCTCTGTCCCATGCACAGAATAGAGGACATGAAAATCCTCATCGCAATCCTACCCATGTTCTTCTGTAGAATCGGCAATGGACTTGGAGCAGGACAGCAAGGGACATTTGTGGTTCTCCAGGCCCTCACAATGAACCGACGTTTGGGTTCCACAAGCATCAAAGTGCCCGCCGGTTCCATCGATAGTGTCGTATTGTTGACAACGCTCATATGGCTTCCACTCTACGACAGAGTATTGGTACCACTTACCAGGCGGGTCACAAAACAAGTAAGGGGAATTACGCCTCTTCAGAGAATGGGCATCGGCTACGCTATTTCATCGCTCCCTGTTGGTAGCCGGTTTGGTTGAAGAAGAGACGGAATTTGGCAAACAGCCTCGGGCTCACTGACGATCCCTCTGCCATAGTTCCGATTTCCGTGTTTTTTTGTCCCTCCTTTTGTATACAGGGTCTGTCCAATGCTTTTACGCGGTGGGCGCTTTGGATTTTTTCTATACCGAGTTTCCACCCAACCTGCGTAGCACGGCTATAGCGCTCTCCTCTATTATGTATGCAGTGGCGGACTATTTAAGCGTCGTTATGATCACGCTCATTCACGGAATGACGGGTGGTAATGGGAAGCCTAATTGGCTTGACAATAACGTCAACCGTGGCCGACTCGATTATTTCTACTGGCTCTTGATGGTGATTGAGAGCGTCAACTTGTTGTATTTCATGTTGCTTGCATACTTTTATAGGTATCGAGAAAATCCTGTGTCAGATGGCGGTCAAACGTCTGAAATTTCTGACGGTCAAGAGGTGCCTTCTAAGCAAACAGACGTATAACAGAAGCTTAACTGTAATCTACCTCGATTTCTGTATTATAATAAATGTCTAATGGTTTGAATATTGCCATCATACACTTCTTATCAATATATCCTTCAAGCTAGCTTCTATTAAATTTTGTATGTAATTTTAAACTATCCTCATGTAATGGTTTACACTTAAAGAGTTTATTTAGAAGTTTTTAAGTTAAAGAATGTCTTTTCATGTTATTTTATAGTAATAAATAACAACGTTAGCTATCTTTATTCAAAATATGTTTTAATTTATCAAGCAATGTTAATAATGCTAAAGCTAAGAGTGAATTAAAACTAGAAAGAAATTAACTATTTAAAATATAGAAATTGAAAAATGGTATAAAAAATATAATCAACAAATGATAAAGAACCTAGAAAGTAAGCTTGGAAAATCTTGAGTTAGAACACCAACATATTGCATTATCATCCGATCTATACACTATATCTAAATGTAGTTCAAAACACAAACTTCTCTCAAGAATTTGATTTAATTTGCACACAAGAAGACAAAGAAATAAAGTGTTGATTCTTGGGTGTAATAGGAAATGTATTGCAGCAGGTCAACTAAAATTAAATACTTTAAGTGAAAATTTGAATGTAGAATAAGGAATATATAAAAATCAAAAGTTTATGTCTTTGTGAAACTCAAAATGTATGCTTTGAGATGGAAGGAAAGGTTGGGATTGCTTGGGATCCTACCTTTAAATCAAGCCCCTATTTTGGTCTTTTGACCTCTATGCATAATTAATAAGAAAGAGAAAGTTTGGAGATAGTGTGTTTTGTTAATCTTAACTGTGTCTAAGAATAAAGAAAAAATACAAAATAGATAAATATCTGAGTGCACATAGGATTGAACAATATCTAGTGATGAACAATAAAGATTTTGCTAATAACAAGAGGGAAGTGAATCACAAATAGAAAGAATAATAGAAACAAGGGTTGTGATACAACTGGAGTCCCTACCAAAAGGGAAAAGAAGGGTTGAACATAATTTAAACTCTTATGTATAGAGTGATATAAATTTAACTATTGTTGGCATGCATTGAACAAGAGCATTAAAGTAGATATCAGGTATGTGTAGGATCATCATGGAAAAAATAGGCCCTTAAATGGCAAAAAATTCAGAAAAATTAGAATTAGGCAACTTAACGTAAAAATTTGAATAAGTTATCTATATTATTTCAAAAATATGTCAAAATAGAATTTGTAGAAAATTGAATGTAGTTTTTAAAATACTAGGTTTATTCAAACAAAAAAAAACTATTTAGTGAAAATTTAAAATTTCAATGCAGTAGTAGTTAAATTTCAGGGAAAAAATAAGAAGTAAGTGTCTATCTGACCACCCTAACCACAATAAAATGATAATATTTTTTTATAATATTTTAGATATAAGTAGAGGACTCATGTCTGGATGTGATGCAAACTTTTTTGTAATTTTTTTCCAAGTAAATAATTAATTATGAATTTTTTATTACAACTTTTAAAAAATATAAAAACTTGTATGTCTGACCACCTTAACTTGGTCAAAACTTCATGAAATTCTTTTTTTTTTTAATCCTATAGTATGTGAAGCATAGAATGTGACACATGTTTCGAATTCAAAAAATGTGATACTGTTTGAAAGCTATAGATGTTTTTCAATCAGCCTACCAATCAAGACTTTAGTCATAATTCAAATAGAAAATGAATAACAATTATTTATTAAATTCAAAGTAAAACATAATTTATCTTGGTGGAAAGCTAAGAATATCCTTTAAAAACCATTTTTGTTTCATCAATTTTGGGTAAAGAAAAAGTCGTCAGCCACATGGGCCATCATATCACTAACATATTGCCACTTTTTGGCCCATCATGATCCTGCACATGCCCTATCACAACTTGATTTTAAAATATAAATAAATATATATAAACTTAAAATAACATTGCAAACCAAATGAAGCTGAAATTTAAACAATATAAGTATAATAACAATTCATTGATTCCCTAAACATTTGATTATGATAATCATAGAAATAATGTAAAACATGATTTATATTGAGAGATGCCAAAAAAATTAATGTGGCACCATGCATAATACATAGATACAATTACAAAAAAGATCAAAAATCAATGTTATCATTTGATTGAATTCAAAAACTAAGGGTTCCAAAACATGCGCAGTTCCATTTGACAATCCAAGGGAAAATTGGTTTGGATCTATAAGGTGAGCTACTCCAAAACATATAAATATCAGACATGAGATCTACATATTTGAAATGAACAAATAATTACTTCCTATAGAAAATGAAATTATCCATGGGCATTACACAAGTTATCTTTAAAACCTTGATTTCCTACACAAACAATATGCCTAGAAATTAGTTTACAGTGTACATGGATTGTAATTCTCATCTACAATTATAAATTTGGATGAGCTCAATATTAAAAAATGCACCCAATCCTAGCTATGGAGATTCCACAACAAGTCACCTAATATTTGAAAGAATACATGCAGATGGAGCAATGCGACATCCAAGTTTCAATATTTGAGTATGGAATATGTCAAAAACACCATCAAACAAACTAGAAAATATTAGTTGACTATCACAAGAGTTGGTAACATTAGATATTTAAGTAGGAATTGAGAGAGATGGTACCCATTGCAAACAATCATCAAAATGCAAACTGTCAGTTAGGAAAGTACACAAACAAGAACAATTAATACAAACCTAGATAGAGGAAGTGCATATAGAAGATTCAAAATTCCATACAATATAGTAAGATAATTTATGCATATCTATTTAAGGGGAAAAACAATAAAAACATTAGGTTAATCTTCCCAACCGACCAACACAAAATTATTCTAGACAATTATGCATACTTTTTTTGTCATTTTGGCCTATTGTGCATAATTTTTAAACCTTTTATCAAGATATATTAGACAATTCAACACATTTAGAGTCACGACTCCATTTTTTGAGGTGTCATCTAGTTCATGGGTGAAAATTTGTAGAGATTTGGCCAATTTTCTCAAATTGAGCCCCATCAATGAGGCTTAGCATTTATATATTCTTTGCATGAAATTGTCTATGGGAATTACATAGGTTATCTTTAAAACCTTGATTTCCTACACAAACAATATGCCTAGAAATTATTTTACAGTGTACATGGATTTTAATTCTCAACTACAATTATAAATTTGGATGAGCTCAACATTAAAAAATCCACCCAATCCTAGCTATGGAGATTCCACAACAACTCACCTAATATTTGAAAGAATATAAGCAGATGGAGCAATGTGTTATCTAGGTTTCAATTTTTGAGCATGGTATATGTTAACAACACCATAAAAAAAATGGAAACTATTAGTTGACTATCACAAGAGTAGGAAGTGAGAGATATAGTACCCATTGCAAATAATCATCAAAATGCAAACTATTAGTTAGGAAAGTACACAAATAGGATTAGTTAATACAAACCCATATAGAGGAAGTGCATACACAAGATTGTAAATTCCATACAATACAGTAAGATAATTTATGCATACTTGGATAAGGGAAAAAACAATAAAAATATTAGGTTAAACTTCCCAGCCGACCAACATAAAAATATTTGAGATAATTAAATAGAATTTTTTTGCCATTTTGTCCTATTGTGCATAATTTTTCAACCTGTTTTGCAGGATATATTCACCAATTCAGCCCATTTAGAGTCACAACTCCATTTTTTTTAGGTATCATCTAGTTCATGGTTGAAAATCTCCAAAGATTTGTGATACAAGAGCATCACTCAAACATGTGTTTTTGATGCTTTTCTTTGATGCTAAGTGTCATGTGAGTTGGTTCAGGTTTGGGAGGTCCATTGGGATCATAAATCCAATGGGTTAGATAGTTTGAATGGGCTAGGCATTCAAATTGTGATTTTCCTGCCAAAAGTGCAATTTGAATTCTAGATGATGTTTTGGCTTGGTACAAGGTTGGGAGTTTGTTATCAACTCTTGGTTTTGGTTTTACTTACTCTAATAAGGTCTAGAAGGCCATGTTTTTCCTTGTAAAGCTCCTTTTTTATATTTTTTGTTATAATGTCCAGGTTGAAAGTTACAAAAAGGGTAGGTATAATTGTCAAATTTAGTGATATAGAAATTTTCTTTTTGAAAAAAAAAGGACTTATGCTTGTGTTGGTAACTATTTTTTAGTTCTTTGATGTTGAATCAATGAAAATATATGCTCCAAGAAGATGTGGAAGCAAGACAACATGAAATATGCCTTGTTTGACAATTTTATGATAATTTTATGAAAAAACAACAAAGAGCATATTGGTACAAACTTGTACACCATTTTTTCAAGTCTTTGATTGTGTGGTATGATAATGGCATGTCTTAAGGTTCAAATGTAGGTGGTTTGAAGTGATTTCATTGAGTTTTTATCAAGTTATGGAAAAAACAATGCTTTCTACCCTATTTAGACACTAGGATTTTTAGCAATAAAGATTTGCTCATATCTTTTAATTTAGCTATTGGAAAATTATGAAATTAGGTACATAATATCTAAAATTATTTTTGCAATTTTCCTCTAAAGGGAAAGTGGTAATTCCTTATTTTGTGTGATTTATTAAAGATAGTGTGTATTCTTGAGCAATGGGACTATTTAAACCCTAGTCTTTGTGAGGGTTTTGTTGAAAATATTGTTTTGAGTTAAACCCTATCAAGTAGAGTTGGAGGGAGGCCTGTGGAGTGTGAACAAGTGTATAGGATACAAAAAAATGTCAAAGCAAGTAAATTTTGATGCCTTTTGAGACCGTGAGCTTAGGAAAATATGTTTGAAGAGTAGTTTGTAGGATGTTATTTGCTGTCACCAAAGAAAGTTCATAGAATCTTGTGTTTTTTGTTGTGAAATCCATATTTTCATTATCCCTGAGAGTCTATTGTGTTTGAAATAGATTTCCCTCTGCATCATTATTCATATTAGAGCTAGTTAAGGAAGAAAATTTATATAAGGGTTAAGCAAGAAAAGAAATATGCCTCTAAGAAATGTTGAAAGGGTGGTAGAAAGGATATCAACACAATTGGGAGAAGCCCTTGCTAGAGAAATGAGAGAGATGCGATTCAATTTATATGTAAGACTCAATGTAGTTGAAGCTAACCAAATAAGATGAATGGTTATAGGGGATGTGAGTGACCAAGAAGAAGTGGTAGATGAAGCACCTAAAGAAAAACGTCAAGTAGAGAGGGATGCTAATGAGTTGAGGATGGAAAGACTTGTTGAAGGAAATCAAGAGTGAAGGAACCAAGGTGAAGGTGGAACTTCTAGTGCATGTAAGCAATTTAAATGGTGAAGAACTCCTTAATTAGATAGGGGGGTTGGATAAGTACTTTGAATTGGAGGAGGTACCTAAAGAACAACAAGTAAAGTTGGCTAGGACCAAGTTGAAAGGTCATGCATCCCTATGGAGGGATTATGTTTAGGAAGATAGGAAAATAAAAGGTAAATCCAAGATTACTTTTTGGGATAGGATGATTGCAAAGTTGAAGGGAAAATTTATGCCTAGTGACTACATGACTTAGTTGTATAGGAAGTTGCAAAAATTGAAACAAAAAGATATGGGAGTGAAAGAGTACACTAAAGAGTTTTATAAGTTGAGTATTAGATCAGGACATATGGAGGATGACACTAATAAGGTTGCAAGATACCTTAAAGGGTTGAAATATAGTTTGCAAGATGATTTGAGCCTTACAAGCCCCAAGACACTTGAATATTGTTATTAGTTGACCTTAAAGGTTGAAGAGAAGTTGAATAGGAAGCAAGAAAAGAAAAATAGAGGTAGAGGTTCATATGGGGGTAGAGGACACTACTCATAAGAAAATTAAGGTGAGTCAAGCACCTTTCAAGAACAAACACCAAGTTCAAGAGAAGATTTTAGAGGAAGAAGACCTAACTTTAGGGGTATATTTGGACAAAGAGGAGGATTCAATGGCTTCACAAGAAAATGTTACAAGTGCAACACATTTTTTGTTCATAAAGCTTGGGATTATCCAAAAGAGCAAACCACTACTACCTTTAAGAATGAAAGAAGGACTCAAGTTTCTCAAGGAGGAGATGAAGAAAGTGTTAACTCCTCACCACATCTAGAAGAACCAAAGATAGGGGTATGTGCAGGGTCATGATGGGCCAAAAAGTGGCAATATGATGGGTATGTGGCTGATGACTTTTTTTTAACCCAAATTTTATGAAACGAAATGAGTTTTTAAAAGAGATTCTCAACTTTCCATCAAAATAAATTATGCTTTACTTTGAATTTAATAAATAATTATTATTCATTTTCTATTTGAATTATGACTAAAGTCTTGATTGATAGGCTGATTGAAAAACATCTATAACTTTCAAATGGTATCACATTTTTTGAATTAATAATATGAGTCACATTCTATGATTCGCATACTATAAGATTAAAAAAAAGTTATGAATTTCATGAAGTTTTGACCAAAATAAGGTGGTCAGACATACGTGTTTTTTATATTTTTTGAAACTTGTAATAAAAAATTAATAATTAATTATTTTCTTGGATACAAATTATAAAAAAAAATGCATCACATCAGGACATGAGTCCTCTACTTATATATAAAATATTATAAAAAAATATTATCATTTTATTGTGGTTAGGGTGGTCATACAGACACCTACTTCTTATTTTTCCCTTTAAATTTAAGTATTACTCTATTGAAATTTCAATTTTTCACCAAATAGATTTTATTTATTTTTAAATAAACCTAGTATTTTGGAAACTACATTCAATTTTCTACAGATTCTATTTTTACATATTTTTCAAATAATATAGATAACTTATTCAAATTTTACATCAAGTTGCCTAACTCTGATTTTTTGAATTTTTTTGCCACTTAAGGGCTTGTTTTTTCCATGATGATCCTATACATACACATAGGAGAATCATTGTTTATGAGAAGGAAATTGGTCAAGCTTCCAATGGAGAAGGAGCCACCACAATAAAATTGATTATTCAGGACAATTTGCAAGTGCCAAGGTAAGTGTTGCAAAGTTTTTATAGATTTAGGTAGTACTGATAATTTAATTGTTGTTGAGATGATAGAGAAACCAAGTTTGAAGAGATTGCCTCATCCTACACCTTATAAAGTCCATGGTTGAATAAGAGGCAACAAATACTAGTTAATGAACAATGTTGGGTAGAGTTCCAAATAGGAAGGTATAAGGACAAGGTGTTATGTGATATCATTCCAATGGATGTATGCCATGTGCTATTTGGTAGGCCTTGGCAATATGACAGATAACAATGCATGATGGTAGGAAGAATGTCTATGTTTTGGAAAAGGATGGAGTTACCTACACCTTAGCACCTTTAAAGGAGGAAGATAAAGACCAAAAGGTTGGCTCAAATGTGATGATAGTGGGTGAAAATGAGTTTCTAAAGCCAATAGAAGAGGAAAATATAGGTTTTACAATGATGATCAAACCTAGGACTATCATAACAACAATAAGAATTGAAGAGTTTCCTTAGGAAATTCAAGACATGTTGAAGGGTTATGCAGATATAGTTGTTGATGAACTTCCTAATTCTTTGCCTCCAATGATAGATATTAGTCATCATATAGAGTTGTTAGAATGGAAAGCCAAAGCTTTTAATTTAGTTGAAGATGTTGAGCATATTCAATTGGAACTTGAGAATGCACACCAAGTTATCTCTGATTTGCAAAGGCAACTTGGTGAATTCCAGTTAATACAAGATGGCATTAGGGAGCTAAGTCCCAAGATAGAGGTCCATTTATTTGTTTTACAGTCTGATATTTACAAAGAATGGGAAGCTAGACATGCTTTGACTCTTTTAGAAGAGGAAAACAAAATTGATCAAGAGTCTATGCCTGATGCCATAATGGCTAGAGATAGAAAGAGGAGAAAAATTATCTCATTGATTCCATCAGAGTGCAAGAAGAGAGGTATAAGGAACTTGTTGACAGAATGAGAAAATTCAGTTGTCATTGCAAGAGGCATTCATTTCGCTGGAAGATACATATTCATCATTGACTGATCAAGGTAGTAATATAGGTGGATTGTAAAATCAGTTACAACATTGTGAAGTGCTTTTCCAAGAATTATCAGAAGCTGAAAAATACAATCCAATGTCTGGAGGGTTTGTTTGAGGAAGCTAAGTCATGTCTTCAAGATAAGGAAAACATGAAATCTGAGTTTGAGACTTTAGTTGCACAATTTAGTGATAAAGTCTTAGTTGTTGAAGCCATATTACTAGAGAACATCAAAGATGTAGATAATACAGACAAATTGAAGGAGGATCAACTTTAAGAAATGAATTCTAAGTTTGACAGGAAGGCTGAGATTGAAGATCTTTACAAAGAATTCAAGAGACCTAAGGTAAAAATGAGACAAAAATTAGAATTTTTGAAAGATGTGTAGGGAATTTTAGAGGATGTGAAGTAGGACTACATATCAGATTAGCAAGTTGCAAGGGTCCAAGATGGAACACATTTGCAAGGCCTTAAATGGTGCAAACAAGGAGCTAGATTTATGCAATGGACAACGTACTTCTTTGGAGAAAATTTTGAGTATCAAAGATGAAATTTTTTGGGAAAAAGATAGATATTTATCTTCTTTAAAAACATACATTTCACCACAAGATGAGGTAAATTGACAGTTGCAATTGAAGTTGCAGACCTCCTCTAACATGGAACTGAGTTTCTTTTCTTTCCCTTGGGAGTATGATGTAGGAGCGTCACTCAAACATGTGTTTTTGATGCTTTGTTTTGATGATAAGTGTCATGTGAGTTTGTTTAGGATTGGGAGTTCCATTTGGATCATAAATTCAATGGGTTACATAGTTTGAATAGGCTAGAAATTCAAATTGTGATTTTCTCACCAAAAGTGCAATTTGAATTTTAGGTAATGTTTTGGCTTGATACAAGGTTTGGAGTTTGTTATCAACTCTTGATTTTGGTTTTTATGAGTCTAATAAGGTCTAGAAGACCATGGTTATCCTTTTAAAGTTCCTTTTTGATGTTTTGTTACAATGTCTAGGTTGAAAGTTGCAAAAAGGGCATAATTGTCAAATTTAGTGATAAAGACTTTTTTTTTTTGAAAAAAAGGACTTATTCTCAAGATGCTAAGTATTTTTTATTTCTTTGATGATTGAATCAATGAAAATATATGCTCAAAGAAATTGTGGGAGCAAGATTACATGAAATATGCCATGTTTGACAATTTTATGATAGTTTTATAAAAAAGCAGCAAAAAATAGATTGGTACTAACTTGTACACCATATTTTTAGGCCTTTGATTATTTTGGGTGATAATAGAATGTCTTAAGGTTCAAATGTAGGTGGTTTGAAGGGATTTCATTAAGTTTTTCCCAAGTTATGGAAAAAAAATGCTCACTACCCTATTCAGAAACTAGGGTTTTCAACAATAAAGATTTGCTCATATTATTTAATTCAACTGTTGGAAAATTATGAAATTTGGTACATAATTTATGGAATTATTTGAGAAATTTTCCTCAAAAGGGAAAGTGGTAATTCCTTATTTTGTGTGATTTATTAAAGACTATAAACACATAAAATATGTTGATTGACAATGCACATTTGATCCTGACCACTAACACCGTTTCATCCTAAATCATCCCCCGGTCTAACCATTTAATCAAATACCTTTATTTTATTAAATTCATCAATTTTCCTCTCTTAATTAAATAAATCATTTATCTAATTAAGTCATTCTCTCTTCTTGTTAAATCAACTAGTTTGATCTAATTATCCCAATTTAATTAAATAATCAATTTTATTTGATTAAATCTTTAAAGTCCATCCATTAAATTAAATAAATTAAAACCTTATTTAGTTTAATCTAACTTCATCTCCTTGGTTAAATAAATCAAAAATATTTATTTAATTAATCTTGAAATCATATTCTTCTCATATTTGATTTAAATAAATCCATAAATCTAAGTCAAATTTGTCACATCAGCTAATCTCTCATTAAATTAATTAACCTTGATTAATTTAATCTCTTCTCATGTCCCATCCTCTAGCTTTTGCAACTTGCACATGAAAATAGATTTAATTCATTTATTAAATCTCTATTTTCTCTCAAAAGGCATAAAAAATGGAATATTCCTCAAATTTCAATTCAAAATCCAAGTGGACTTTGTCCTTCCAACAAGGCATTTACTGCACCTAATAAGTCCTTTTTCCTTGATCCAAGTGGCATTCAATGCATTTTCTTTCCCTCTTGCATGTCATTTCAACAATTTCAAAATCCACCTAATTGCATTTATTGACACATTCTTCAAAACTTGCACATCCTTTATCCATTCACATGTTGACAAGTGGCATCTTTCCATTTGTTGATTCTTAGTCCCAAATTGCTCCATCTTGGACATCTCTTCAACTTAATATTCTATAAATAAGAGGTTTTATTCCTCATTTGATCATCCACAATTTGAGAAAATTTATTATACTCAGATCCATAGCAATCTATCATCAATTTCATCCAGCATAGTTAGGCTTTTTGCAGATTTTCAACATAGAGCTCCATTGAAGTCATCATCACAAGCATGCATCTTTCATCAATCATCTTCATCACATCATAGGAGTTGGGAAAGGGCCAATTTTCACATCAAATTGGCACCAATTCCCCCATGGGATCAAAAGTTTACATTACTTTCAATAGGATTTAATCTACTTTCTTGTTCTTTCATTATATTCTTGTTTTCATCCCTATTTTGAGTTTTGTTAATGGATTTCATGGGGAATCCTTGTTATTACTTGCATATGATCTTCTAAAGTGTTTTTTTATGGTGTTTTGCAGGTATTAGGATTGGGGTTCTACATTTTGCGTGAGAAGAAGTGCACTCTTGAAAATATAATCATGTTTTTGCACTAAGTTTCATGTTTTCTTGTTGTTTTTATGCCTACAGGAAACTCCACCGCTAGAAGCTCAGCATCGCTATTTAGCACCATTAAGAACTTAGCATCACCATATCGCATTGCTGCAAATTTCAAACTGCGACGCTCCATACTTCCCACCTAGAATTCAAATTTTCATACAACACTGTTGAATCTTTCCAAGTCACTGGAATCTTTTCAAAATCCAAACTGCACTGCTAACTAGAATAGTGACCCCTTCATGCTCACTGGTTTGGCTACAGAGTGACGCTGACTAGTAAGCAGCGATATACAACACTACTGGTAATTTCAAATTGCAACACCTTCATGGATTGCACCATTGGAGGGAAGTAGAAAGTGAAATTTTATTTATAACACGTGCTTTTTCATCAAATTTTGGTTATTTGGTCTGTTGTCTACTTTCTTGACCTCTATTTTTGTAGAACCTAAATGATTTTCTTGTAGCTTGGATTGATCAAAGGTGAAGATGAAAAGAAGCATGGTGACCTCATTTCATGATACCAAGTGTTTTTAAACACTCTAGTGTTTGTTCAACACTCTTAGAGGATTCACTATTCCTCTTAAGGAAAAATTTGTTCTCTTTCATGCTTAGGACTTACTAGTTTCATTTTGGGCTCTATAAATAACTCTTTAAATTATTGTTACAAAAGGGGCTTAAAATGAACTTTAGGACACAAACTCACTAGATTTTGTTTGGGGCTAATAATTGAATGAGGCAAATTCTCACACTTCATTTGGTGCTATAAAAAGAAGTCGTTATTGCTCTATGGGATTAAAAAGAACATGTGCTACTTTCTTTTTTGATTGCTTACTCAAACTAACACAATTGAAAAGACGTATGCGCTTCTCTCGTGCCTCATGGCGATCTTGAGAATCAAAAGGGTTTTTTGTGGTCTTAGGTTGGGATAAAGTAATTACCTCCACACTTTATTTTGGGAACTAAAATTGAACAAAAAATCTTGCATGTGAGCCAAACCTATCGCATGTATTCTCTCTTTGTTTCTAAACAAAGATCGATCAAGTTATGGATATGTTTTCTTTCTATTGTTTATCTTAGAGGGCCTTCCTTGGGGAAAAAGTACTCACCCAAGGGAACAACTCAACCGGAAACACTCTAAAGCCAAGAGTATTTCCAGCCGAGATATAAAAGTGGGTATTGGAAAAAAGGCCAGTATCATGCAGTTGGCTCTGATGAGAAGGGCAACAATGGTCTCTCTCCACGTTGGTTCAACTCCTATAAACAAAAAATCTGAATTAAAACCCTTGTTGTAGAAAGGCCAAAATCCCTATCTATTTGTTGGTGCAAGAATGGTTATTCTAAAGCCGACCCACACTTTTGTGATTTTTAGTAGAAATAAAAAGTATTCCATGGGAGTTTCATTGGTACTGATGCTTGGCTTCCCCAAGAAGTGAGTTTCGTGGAGGGGAGCCAGTGGGGTCAAGCATCTAACCATTTGCTAAAAATAAGCATATCTGGACTTGTCCAAGTAGGGACTCAACAAATATAGTCTTTCATATCCATAGGATTGTGCTTTTTCTTGGTTACAAAACACTTTACTTGTTCAAAAAAATTTGGAAACAAAAATTTAACATTGTCATCAAAACTTCAAACCCCTTAGGAAGCAAATACAATTGACCAAATTCATGTGTTATTGCTTTCCCTTGGGATTTTATCCTTAGAGGTTTCTAAACACTTGGATTATATCTCAATTTGCTTACTAAAGTTTAAAATAGGTAACCATTGCCTCAATTTCATCAAAATTCCACATAACATACCTTGTGGAATGAGAAGAAGTTAAAACATTGGACATCTAGTTTGAAAACTAAAGAGTGTGTTTTTGATAAAACAAAATCACTAAGAAAAGATAACAAATTATCTCTCACACGTGTTAATTCCTCATGATTTCCAAGAAAGTCAAAATCCCAAAGCAAAAGTCCTTGAGTAAAAGTTCAAAATTTAGGAGTCACACTCAAAAGATCATCAAGAAATACATTAGGAAGTGCAATCAAAAGCAACATATCAAAATAGGAAAAAAATTCACAAGGTTCTATAGACTCATTCCTTTGAACAATCCAAAAATGTATGTTCAGTTTGAACCATTTCTTGGTTAAGAGGTCCTTAGAAGTATTGCATGTTCTTCAATACTGAGGTCTAGTAAACAATTGTCTTTTTAGGTACATCCTAGGATCAAAATTAAACCTTTTCATCCATCCTTGAACGTCAAACCAAAATCACCTCACCATCATGTTTTGAAAAAATCTTGAAATTATCCTCCATGCTAAACTTTTTGGAAAAAATAAAAATAATCAAATCCTTGAAATATTTGAATCAAAACATCGAATCATCTTTGGCTAGGTATGTGTAGATGCATCCTTTTGCATATGCTTAGTCAAATTATCGAACCATCTTGTTTAGCTAGGTATATGTGGATGCATCCTTCTTCATATGCTTGGTTAAATTATCATCTTGTTTGAATAGGTGTGGGTAGATGCATCCTTCTCCCTACACATATTCAAATTATCATCCTTTGAGAAAATCTACCCCCTACATAATCATCCAACATCTTAGGGTCCATTTGTTCATAAATCCAAAAACAAAGCAAACCAAAAATCAAATCAAGGTCAATTCAAAATCCAAAAACAAATTCAAAAGGTCTTAAAAATTATAGCATCCCCTTAGGATTTCTTAAAATTTCAAACATCCACATTATCCATCTTTTACATCATCCCCATCATATCACCTTTGATCATTAAAAACATCCTAAATTTTCTCTTTTTTATCTAAAAGTTAGATCAATCCAAAGAATTAGAGATTCATCTCCCACGTTCTTGAAAATTGATCCCTATTTTATGCTGCAAACTAGATATCAACACAAGAGGAACATGGAATCCAACAAAGAAACATCCACTTCAAGTGACCTAAGTAAAAAAAAATCAGAAATAAATCTCGTTGAATCAAGTAATCCTCTAATCAACTTTCCTTCATCATCACAAAACCCTCAAGAGGAAGGCCAGGTAGAGGATCTTACCAATAATCCCTTTGGAATGTCACACGAGGAAATCACTGAAATGATTCAAAATCTGAAGAACCATAAGATTATCAATATCATAATGAGACTCAAACCTTCACTATACATGCTCGAATTAACAAAGCAAGGGGCTAAACTCCCTTCTCATATCAATGTGATCTCTATAGTGGAACCATCCTTAGAGGTCATCCCTCCAATTTCATCTACACCCCTATTCCAAAGTATCACTCAAAACATCCTGCTAATCACATCATCGATTTCTCCAACTCAACCCATTGTTAACAAGGGAAGTGCATTTCTCAATGCCTTACAAACACACACCCTTGTCAATAATCAAGAATCAGATGCAAACACCAAGTTGGGGCAAACCATACCCCAAAATCCATTACATACATATGTCCCTCTCACTTTTCATGATCCCAATGATCCATCATCATCATCCTTTCACACAACACCCCAAACTTCTCTCCCCACAACCTCACAAGGAGAGGGTGACATGTTCGGACCAAGGGGCATTTTCAACACTACACCATTTCCTCAAGAGATCACATCCCTCACATTTTCACCACTTCCACCATTTCCATCATCATCGACACCACTTCTTGGCTTAGGGCTTCCCCCTTTACCAAGTATAAATCAAAATCAAACCAACATCCCGAACATCAATCAAAGCATCATGCCAAAATCTCAAAACTTGTCATCGACATTGCAACAACAAATGGAGACCACACAATCAATAACCACATCATCAACCATCCCTCAAAACATGGTCTCACAAGGACCAAGCATATCCATCGCACCTTCTACCGTGGTCACTCAAAATCCAATCATCAACACGATGGTGCCTCTCATCACTACAAAAAGCACCATTCTGAATCCACCACTGCTACCACCACCACCAAGCTCCAATACATCAAGCTAATACAATATTGTGTTGCAAGCCACTCAACAAGCTACCTATCAAAAGGAACTCTTGGAAGTACAAAACCAGCAAGCTACGAAACTAGCTGCTTAGCAGAGCCGCTCAAGCTGTGCAAGTTGCTCAATCTGCCCAAGCTGCATTACAAGCATAATAGGATGCTCAAGCCCAAATCTTATTGCAACAACAACAACAACAACAAAAACCCACACAAGCTCAAGCTCAAGCTCAGGCACAAGCTCAAGCCACATAAGCTCAAGCTCAAGCTCAAGCTCAAGCTCAAGCTCAGGTTCAAGCTCAAGCACAAGCTCAAGTGCATGCTCAAGCCCAAGCCCAATATCAAGCACAACAAGCACAAGCACAAGCACAGTATCTCGTACAACAAAAAGTGGCCCAATACCAAGCATATCAGCATGCACTAAAACAATACCAAAAATAACAAGAAGCAACCCAAATAGCATCACAACAACAAGCATTGTTGGTGCAGCAACAATAGCAGGCTTAGCAATAGGCAATTCTAGCATAGCAGCAACAAGACCAACAACAAGTGTTGTTAATACAATAGTAAGTACAAGCATACACGGCTCAACAGAATGTGCAAATACCACCAATCAACACATCAACCAATCCACCCATCCCATCAACAAATGAACCACCTCAAAACACTTTCATCCCACCCCCTGATCTACAAAATGATGTTGCAGCACAAATCAAATTACTCTCACAACAAGTACTCGATATTCAATCAGGGCGAACCACAAAAACATCCATCAACTTGTGTCCTTATTCATTCGACAGGAGCCATGTGATGAAACCATTCCCAAAGGGATTTGAGATCCCCAAATTTGATAAATACTGTGGGATAGGAAACCCTGAAGATCACATCAGGGAATTCCATGTTCATTGCATGGAAGTCATGTATGACGATACCTATCTGATGTGGCTATTTCCTAGGAGTTTGGTTGGCCACGCCATGGAATGGTTCTCTTTCCTACCTACATGAATCAAGACATTCCAAGAAATCATAGACTCATTCATAAAAAACTATGCATGCAATATCACTATGGATGTCAGTCTAGAGGATCTATCAGCTTTGAAACAAGGTAAGAATGAATCATTTGCTTCATTCCTACAATGATGGTGATCCAAGGCCAATCAGAGCAAATGGGTTATGCCTGAGGAACAACAAGTGTGCACTATCATATCCAACCTTGATGGCCTCTTGGAATTCCATCTCAAAATCCAAGGGATCACCACATATGACCAATTGATTTCCAAGGTGCTCAGCATCGAACGAGCCCTTATGACACAACCTAGAGGATCAACTTCATATCTTGAATAGCAGAATAATCACCCATCCACCAGTTACAATGACAAACCTCACACATGGGCAAGAAACAAAAATGTTACAAATGATGGTGTCATCGATGCCAAAGTTGTCATTAGTGCCCCTCGACAAAACACACCCACATCACAACAACAAATCCAAAACCATCATCAAAAAAACCATCAAGCTAATGCAACAACATAGTAGCCGAACAATCAGCTGATCAATAACGTCAACGATTAAAGGGGACCATCCCAGGGAAACAAGAACTTCACCAAACGGAAGTACACCACCCTTGGGGAACCACTCAAAGTCATCATGAAGAAACTAATAAACGAAAAACTCATCAAGGCTCCCACCTTTGAGAACTACCAAGAACTAGATGTAAAGCATCCTTGGAACAATGAAAATTAGATCTGTGACTTCCACAAAATCAAAGGGCAAACCACTAACAGTTGCATTAGGTTGAAGAACCTAGTCCAAGACCTCATTGATCAAAGAATCATAAATGTGGAATAGCCAATAGGAAATTAGAACCTCAAAATATACACGAATCCAATTCCTAACCACAATAAAGGGAACAATAACATTGATAAAGGGAAAGATACCTTCAAAAATGTCAATCATGTATACGATCATTTCGTCACTTCCCTAGATGATTACTATGCTACCATCACCATCAAAGGAGCCCATGTCGATTGTGGAGTCACCACAAGAGGTGGAAAAATTATCATTGTAGGATCATCTTAGCAAAACAAAGCACCTGCACCCAACCCCAGACCTGTTTCCAGCAGTTATAATGTCCTTGATCAACTGAAACGAACCCCAACACAAATCTCCATCATGGAGTTGCTAAAAATTTCATCCGCCCACAAGAAAATCCTTGAGGAGGCATTGGCTTCATCAACCATCCCCGCAGATCTTGATGTGGAACAATTCCAAGCTATGGTTAGAAACATGATCACCTCGAATCTCCTTAAATTTTTTGATCAATATTTTCCTACTCAACCATCTCACAACCGTGCACTCCATCTAGAGGTCCTAGTGTAGAAAAATAAATTCAAGAGAGTCTTGGTGGATGGGGTTGTAGGCTTGAACATTTTTTCCCTCAGGCTCATTAAGAACTTGAAAATATCAAAGGATTCCATTGACAAAGGCATAGGTATTACAATTAGAGCATATGATGATAAAGAAAGAGCATCCCAGGGGGTGCTGTCATAATAGTGGTTCACAATTCCTGAGAGGAACGAATTTTAGCTGAAATCACATATTTTTAGAAAATATAATGATTTAAGCCTTTAAAAGTTCCATTTTAAGGATTCCAATTGAAGAGGGTTTGATCAAATCACCTTAGATCAAAACCCCTTGGATAGAACCTCGCTAGTTTTAAACCATACCTATAAATGCGTCTCCTTTACACCTATCAAAATGCTGATAAAAAATCACTTTTGATTTAGCTTTTGGGGATCAAATGAATTCATTTAAAATTTATTTCAAATGATTATGGTATTCCCAGAACAAGCTATCCAATGAATATAATTTTAATATGTTTTGGTTTGTTATGTATTTGTTTTTAAGTTTTATTAAACATAGGTTTTTCATCAAAATGAATTTATTTGTTCTTCACATGTGGAAAAATAGAAGATTATCAAAAAAAATTGAAAAATATGAGTGCAGGATATTGAAGTCCTTGATCCAACAAAAAATAAAATAAAATTTTGACATATACAAAAAAAGTTACACATTATACGGTCACTGTCTAAATTGTAATTCATTTCATTTTGAAACTTGATTAAGGAAAAAATATTCAATAAAAAACTATCTAACCAAGTGGAAGCACTAGATATCAGAGTTACAAATCTAAATTTGAAAGAATTAGAATTTTATCCTTCATGGAAAAAAAGTTATGCGTTATACGGTGTGCGTCTTTTTAAAAATGTTGTTTTCTGAAAAAAATCAATTTTTCATGGGAGATGGAAAAAGAAGTGAAATTTGATTCCAAAAAATTTTAAATTTTCTTTTTAGAATCTACAGACAAAATTTGATGAGACTCTAGTTTGCACCATCTTCAAATTCCTCACAGTTTAGCCGCTATAGGTGCCCGAATGTGAAGATTTAGTTAAAATTAATAATTTCAGTGTCTAGTTTGGCCAAAAATTGTAAACCACTATTATGGGATCACCCCAGGGCATAATCCAAATCCATATTCAAGTAGGGCCAGCTATCATGGAAACAAATTGTCAAGTTTTGGACCTCGACTTGCCTTATAACATTCTCTTGGGACGTCTGTGGATCCATACAATGCAAGCAGTAGCATCAACCTTCCATCAATGTGTCAAATTCGCATATGAAGGACAAGAAGTCACCATACATGGAGATCCCAAACCATTCTCCTATTGCAAGAACCTAGAGGAAAAATACTACAAGACCCCTCAAGTGCCTAAAAATGATGAAGGACCATCAACATCATACATTGATCTAGCCACTCTCACTTCCACTTCTGCGATAGAGACACCTACCACCCATACCATCCCCACCATCTTTGATGTCAAGGTCATCATCCAAGACCATGGTTGCGGAAATCATACAATTCCCAAGAATTATTTTATGGTAGGAGAGTTACCACAATCTCCTAGATCATGAAGACGTTCGCAGTCAAATGAAGCCTCCACTTCTCGAACATCCCCCAAAAAATATCCCAACTTAAGAAGTTGGGGAGATCTCGATCGAGAATTCATAGAGGAGGAAAAATATCATCTCCTATACCAAGATAATAGACCAACAACTAATCTACCAATGGATGACAGATGCAAAGGTTTGCAAATGATGCTTGCAATGGGCTATGATAGAAACTAGAAACTGGGACAAAACAAAAATGGGCTTATAATACCCCTCATTCTGGAGAAACGAATGAGAAATCTTGACCTTGGATGTACCCCTCTGAGTATAACCATACATGGACGAGGTCCCCTAGTTAAAGTAGTCAAGACTCCCTGTGAACCAAAACTAGCTGAACTTCACTTACTTGTGTCTACTGGTCGAGCTATAGACAATTTCACATTTGACATAATTGATGTCTATAATAGTAGTGATGATGAAGACCCTGTTAGCTCTCAAAAATGTAAGTTTGAACCATGAAAGGTTTCCAAGCTTTCATGACGTTTTAGGGTAACAGACAAGGTCAAATGAATTGAGCCTTCTACTCTTCAGGTGCTACTAGACCTAGGTGGGTGTACCTTTATGAATTGAGCAGACTTGACTTATGATCTTCTCTCTTGCAGTGATTAGTCCACAATGGCAAATGGGAGTGAACAAATGAAATCAAATTTGATATGAATTGTATACCGATGCTTAAAACTCAATCCTAATATGCTCAGTTAACAAATGTAAAGAAAGTAAATGAATATGAATGGTGAAATGTAGAGAATAGTGCCTTATTGGGTAAGCAGAGTCAAATGAAATCTAGATGAGCAACTTTCTTCCTAACAGAAACTCAAATTGTTTAGCATATGTTTTGTTTATAACTTGTATAAACATGCAAGATTGTGACTACTAAGTTCTACTTTAATAATCCATATGAATTTCCCTTATTACTATGATCAACAAAAAGGATTTAATCTCTTCTTGAAAGAATCAATCAGTTAACCACACAGAAACAAGAAATGTGCCCTGATAAATTGAATATAAACTTGTTATACCAAATTAAACAATCAGAAATCATCAATCTCTCAGACAACTTAGTAATACTTTTAATAAATTTAATAGACAATTAACACCAAAAATGAGCTGCAACATCAACTGATTCTCATTAAAATCTCCATTTTGAAATCATACATCATAGTCCCTGTTTGTTGGAAAAAATCTATCCAACTATATATTCTCTACCTTATCTACTCCAAAAATCTAAAAAAATCATCTTCAATTTACAATCGGGAATGAACATTTATACACCAGCATCTAAATAGGCACATTGTTTCATATTCCAATGTCAGCAAATAGTTGCAATCAGGCCAATTAATCATCACTCAAATAGTCGCTGAAACAACCCAATAAGTATGTCGAAGGCAATTAAATCGTTGTTTTCCCATGTTCTTATTCACTTTCGTTGTGACTTTATAGTATCAGGAAAACTTCATATAGATTTCATTACATTTCCCCAAAAGCCTTTTTTCCTCTTATATGTCACTATAACCTTCAACTGTCGAGGAAAAATCATGTAGACAAGTCTTTGTTTTGCTGAAAGTCACCCACCATCTTGTGTCACCGAGACAAATCTATTCTCCCACCGAAATGTAATCTTTTATCTCATGTGGGTCACCATGACTTACTGTTATCGGGGAGACCTTATACAGAATATCTTTTGTTTTACGAAAAGCACCGAGTTCACCATAGATTGCCAAGAGAAAGCAATTCTCACACCGACATAATCCCCATGCACATTATCGGCGAGACATATCAATGTTGGAGATACCTCTTGTAGAATGCTTTGAGTCATACCGAAAGTATTCATCCAAACTGAGTCGCTGAGACAAGTCAATTCTCATGCTGACAAAGACCCTTTTGTTTTCCATCAGCGAGACCAAAGGTCACTCGCCGAGACCTCATATCGATATCACTAACTCCTACCGATATGCTCCTTTCATCCTTAGGTCACCAAGACAATGCCAACCTCTCACCAAAAACCATTCATTAGACTTCGTTGGCAAGACCCAACGGGCTCGCCAAGACTTTACATCGAAGCTCATAATTCTTACTGAAGTGAATCCTCCCACCACTGGTCAGTGTGACATTGTAAAATCGCCAAGACCTTTCACTAAAAGCAACACGTCTGGCTGAAATGAATCTTTAGTGTGATTTTCGGTGAGACCAAAAGGGTTCGTTATGACTTTACACTGAAAACCCCTTGTTTGGCCAAAATGAAACCACATGTATTGTTCGGTGAAACTCCTCCCGATATGTATTCCTTTATCGGCAGTCGGCAAGACAAGGTGAGTTCACCAAGATGTTGCCTCGAAGAAAATCTCTCACCTATGAGCACCCCTTTGTCGCCGGTCGGTGAGACAATAAGGTCCCGCCAAGACCCTATCCTGAATACCATGACTCAGGCCGAAGTAAGTCCACATGAGCTAATCGGTAAGACACATTGAGTTCGCTGTGACATTACGTCGATGCTAAAATCTTTTGCCGATATGTTCCTCCTACCATAGGTTGGTAAGAAATGAAGTACTCGGTGAAATATTACCCTGATGACCCTTGGCTCTTGCCGATACATCTCTCACTACCTCCACTCGGTAAGACAACAATTTCGCTATGACCCTATTCCAATGGTAGCACCCTTTGCTGATAGACGAATTTTATCCTATTGTTGAGACAATGACAAAGTCCCGCTGAATGATGAATGCACATGACTTCTAATCACCGTGACATCAAATGAGTCTTGTCAACAGACCTGAAGCATACAAATGTTAGGGCTATAAAGGAAAATTTATCTTTAATCCCTAGAAAAATGGTTGATAAAGCTACTTGGTCTCCCTTTGATATTGCTATTGCTGAAAAGTGGAATTCGAAATTAGTGGCTTTAAATGTCCCCACGCCAGCCTTTTGTGGGAGGGAGAATGCTAGTTGGACTTTGCCACCTTTGGGTTGGGTGAAAGCCAATTTTGATGTTGCTGCTAAAGGCAACCCTGGGAAAGCTGGCAGTGGATGTGTTTTAAGGGACAATATTTTGCTGTGGACATTGGCACCCAAACTAATCATGTTGCGGAAGCCGTTGGGGCTTATCACGTAGTTAACCTGGCTTTCAATATGAATATGAAATGCCTTTGGTTGGAGGGTGATTCTAAGAATATAATAGACTATATTCTTGGGCTTTCCCCTGCTTCGTGGACCATCAAAAAGTGGATCAAAGATATAATTTCCTTATTAAGAAAATTTGACAAAGTGAAAGTTTCCCACACCTATAGAGAAGCCAATAAGGTGGCATATTACTTTGCCAATGAAGAGGTCAAGAAGGGCAAGGAAAACAAGTGGAGGAAGAATGATTTCCTTCATTTTGAGGTGAAAGCTCTAATTTATTATGATAATGCATGGAAGAGAAGGTTGTCTTCATCATGATGAAGCGAATAGAGATTAAGTACGTCGATCTCACCATATTTGATGGGACCGACATCATTTTACTTTTCAAGAAGAATCTTTGGCACGCTTTCTGGGTGTTTGAGAAAATATGCTCAAATGGGACCCAGAGTAACTTTAGGGTATGTTATTGCAGAGCTTTGAAGATGGGAGGAGAGAGAAAATGTGTTGAGCTGAGCTGCTTTCAAGAGCATAGAAAGAATGTTAAAGCTTGGGAAAAGATTGAGAAAGGAGGATTAGTTCTGTTTTTGGAAAAGCTCCATGGTACTGATGAGAAGATGCTGGACTATTTCACCAAAAACTGGAAAAATGATGAGATTGTGTTGTTTGGATGGAGTGTTAAGTTGAATGAGCAACTCATTGGTGAGATTACTGGTCTTTCAACTAAGGGTGTGAAATTTTATCAGGACCGCTAGTTTTCTAATGAAGCGGTTATCAAATTCCCAAAAAAAGATAAGGAGAAGGCTAAGCTGGTTAAGGTTGCTAATAGCTACTTTGATGTGGAGTCCATTAAATCAATCTAGAGGAAAGTTTTGAGTTATTATGGAGTACATCACGGTTGATGGGCGCTTCACTAGGGCGTATGGTTATCACTTTGCCATTTTGAACCACTTTCGTCACAAGGTTTGTATCTCTTTGCCTTTTTATTTGTTCTCTTCTCTGAAGAATTGCCTGTTGAAAGAAACCCTAGGTGGATTTCTATTATTCACCTTGGTCTTGTCAGGCTCATCTTTGAACATTTCCAAAATTTACCCGCTTTGCCTAAAAATGTTGATATTGGGGATTTGGACGATGAGGATACAGAAATTAGCAAGGAGAACAATCCTCTGGCCCATCTTGCTTTTGTTGTTGTTGATTCTAAAACCACTGCTCCCCAGTCCCTTTCTTATCAGAATATCCTTGTGGATTCTGCTCTGCCGTCTTGTCTTAATCCCCAGCCTCTGCCTGGTTGCCCTATCTCGGGTTCCTCTCCGCTGTCTTGTCTTAATCCCTAGCCTTCACCTGGTTGCCCTACCCCAGGGTTGGTCTCTGGGTTTAAAGGAACCTCGGTTGTGAAATTGGTTTCGTACTCTAGGAATTCTCTAGAAATTCATTATGAAAAACCTATGGACAGTAAAGAGTCGACCCCTAGTGCCCCTGCATCTAGATGATTTATTAATACCCCTAAAAGATCTCTGAAGCTGGATGAAATTAATTCTGCCCCAGGTAACTTTAGGCCTGAGGACATTATGAGTGTGGCAGAAAAAAGTACTGATGGCCTTTTCACTGTTCTTAAGTGGGCCCTGAAGGAAGTTTGTGATTTGAATGGTTGTAATAGAGATCTTAGCAACAGAGTCATGGAGTTGGAGTAGAAGGTCAGCTGGGGCCATAATGAGATTGATGGGTAGGACACCCCCTTAACGGAGAAAAGGCAACAGTTGTAGGAGGAAAGATTAACTAAGCTGGAGAGCAATATGTCCAAGATAGGACAAAATATCAGGGCCACTGTGGTGCATAATCATAAAATTTCCAGGCACAACGCCATTATCATTAATGATATGGTGGAAAAGTTGGAAAAAAACCAAAAGGGCTCACTGGTCGTGGACTTGGATGCGGACAGAGGTTGCAGCAGTGTTGTTGTTGAAGGGATTTCAACTCGTACCAGGGCTAACACGAAGAGGAAGGCCCCTGCTTCTCCACATATGGTTCAAATCCTCAAGCAGGGATTACAAGATATGAGTGAAGTTGAAAAGGAAGCTGAGGAGCTAATGAACATCTTGGATTAGTGCTATTGTGGCTATTTCTTGCTTTTTGGTGGTCCTTTTTTCTACCCTGTTGTCTCTTTTTTTGCTGTTGTTTCCTTTTTGGGACAGTTGTCTGTTTGTTCAGACTTTTTTTGCTCTATCTTTGTTTGTTTAAACTTTGTGGTTTCAGGTCCCTGTAAAACCTAGTTTTTCCTTTTCAAAAACTTTATTATTTTTAAATAGTTTCAATTTTTATGTTGAACATAATTTTGAACATGTAGTTGAAAACATCCACAATAAATTCTTTACTGTATCAGCATATTCATTCACATAAGCATAGTATTGAGGCTCAATAACTAATATTTATCCAAATACAAGAAGAAACAAGTATCAAAAACATAAGAAAAATACAAAATGATAACACAGTCATGGAGAATCTCTAATAATAAGATGTAGAGTTTTGGTAAACCCTTCCACTCATACCTTTATAATTTTTTATCAAAGTTTATATAGACATTACATAATATCAACCATAATCCCTAAGCCATTAACCATTAAACTACCTAACCCTTAAGCCCCAAATCCCTTATCTTTTGACCCTTAATCCCTTAAACCCTAACCCCTAATCCCTTAACCCTTAATCCCTACTAAATTAGAATAATTAGGCGCTAAATTAGGCGCTAAACTAGGCACTAAATTAGGCACTAAATTGGCCACTAAATCAGGTGCTAATTTGGGAACTAATTTGGGCACTAATTTAGGCACTAATTTGTGCCTAATTTAGTGCCTACTTGTTCTAATCGACACAAAAAATGCCAAAAATAGTGCCATCTCGATAAATAGTGCTGAATTTTTCAAAAAATTGGAAAAAAATACATTAAAACAATGGGTGGAAGCAAAAAAGGAGCTAATCATAGGTATTTTTTGTAGTGAAACATCATGTCAAAGTCTTCATGCATCATGTTTGTTTTTGAGCTAACAATTGTGTTGTAGGGTTTCATGATTCAAGCTAGCATTTCATTCAAGATTTATCCTATCCAAGCAAGATTCAAGATCTACATCCATTAGAGCCATTTCATGCATGTTTGCAACACTTCATTGCCAAGGTTTGGTGAATTGTAACATCTTATTTTATTCATCCATCATTCTCCTTTCCTATTTCATTACATTTCAATATTTGATTACCAAAAATGTGGTTTGACCTAGGAAAACCCCTTTCCACTAAAAAACACATTTTTCCCTCTCTTTAGTGTGTGATTTGTAGGTTTAGGTTGAAGACACATTGAAGAGAAAGTTTGGAGAAAGTTGTCAAAGTGTTTAAAGTGTTTAAAATTGTCACCTTGCATTGGAAATACTTGGAAGACTTCTACAAGCTACAAATCAGGGTTTCAGATCTGGAAATCAATCAAGAAGTGCAAAGCAGACCTTGAAGACCAGATTTAGACTTTGAAGCTTTAGAAAAACCTAACTAGAATGGTTCGCCAGTTCTAGCGTATGAGTCCCAGTTTAGGTCAAAATTTAGGGTTTTACAGATTCAGATACTCATTTTCCAGATTCTTGTTTCTACATAGAAACCTAGATCTGAGACTGATTCACGCAGCATGGAGTATGATTTTCTGTCAACATTAAAGTTAGAATTTCCATCATTTTAGAGCCCCATTCAATCTCCTTCCAGTTTCTAGGTGCACACATTCCATCTTGTAGCTTTCTATTTTATTTTACATACTTTTCTAGGTCATTTAGTGAAACATTGCATCATATTAGGGTTAATCCTTACATCTTGCATTGCATTTTTCTTTTCAAGTCATAACATGGTGGTGAACCCCTCATTAGTTTATATTCAGCTCCTATGATAGCCCTATTGCAAGATCTATTTCTCCTTTGCATTGAGTTCTCTAAGGTTTTCCTTGAATGAGATAGAGTTTGAAGAATGTTGTTCTATCTCCCAAGCATAGAAAGCAACAATTTTCTACCTTTCATATGTTATTTATCTTGTTTTTTAATTTACTTATTATATTTCATTATACAACTATTTCAAAATTATTTTATTTAATTAAATTTATATTATTGTTTTTATTTTTATTTGAAGAACTAATTGTATTTATATAACAATAATTCAATTTAATTTAATCAATTTTTGGTTTAAGAAGAACTATTTTACTAGTGGAAGTATTTTTTAGCAAATTTTATAAGTATTCCTTCAATCAATTTAGATCTTTTAAAGTCAGATTTTGTTTCCTTGACAAATAGGATCAAACCCAGGGAAGGTAACATTAAACCACAAGATATTATATGCCAATTATGATTTTGAGATAGTCATTAGGGGGAAGCCCCAAGTTACGATCCATGTTCCAATAGCTGTTAATTGATACATGTTAATCAAAATCCTCTCAAAATTTTCAAATGTACCAATAGTTATCCACTTTATACCTAGTAGTTATAAAAAATGTACTTAATTGGAGGAGTTGTACAACTTTATTGGTACCAATAGTGCATGATTACTGGGACATTTGTGCATTTCTGCACATATATTGGATCAATTGTACAAATTTTGTGGTGGTCAAAGTGAATGGTTTTGTAGTGGTCAAAGCAAATGTTTATCAGAGCACTAGAGAATATGTATCACATGTCAACTTGAAATGACCACTTTTTGACCTTTATATACATAATGAATCCTCTTGTGTTCATTGTAACTATCCAAAAGCTAAATCATTAACTATAAACTCCTAAATTGCTTACAAAGAAACCCAAAAAATTGTTAAAATTCAACATACCATTAAAAAGCTTAAGATACACAAAATTAGCTATAATAATTGCTGATACCTTTCCCCTATATCACTTAAAATTAACTTCTATAAAAAAAAAAAAAATTAAAATCTTTTCATCTTCCTCAACCAACTAAAATACTATAAGGAAGAGCCAACGAAATAAAAATGAATACTCAAAAAATCCAACATCTAGATGATGAAATCCGTCTCACGCCGAATAGAATTGGAACCAACATCGATTAAGTAGGACATGAATATTCGATTTTCTAGTTATGTTGGGCCAAACAGTTGAATTATTCTCTAGTTATTTTTTTCCAGTGGCATGAAAAAAGAGAATCATATTATTATTAAGCCGGTCTAATATGTTTTTGTTGGCCGAAGAAAGCGAAGTTTATTTGTATATTAATTTCGAAAACATAACCATCTTATCGTGACATTTCTGGGATGTTATGGTTTTGCATTACGATGATGACGATACGAAGGATATTTACAGTAATACAAATAGTGATCTTCTTGATGAGCTCTCTCATGCCTCTTACAAACATTTCCCACTATTTGCGAGTTTGGTGTTGAGTAATTTGAAGAATGGAAGAGAATAAAGCTTGGTGTAATATTCGCATTCTTAACCACTTTAATTGCTTTGCTCTATCATGCACAACAACGAATGCAGGGGAGAGTGTTGATGATGAAGATAAAGAGGTCAGTAAAAAGAGAACAAAAGGAGGATGGAAAACCATGCCCCATATAATAGGTAAGCTTACTATTTTCCTCCTAAAATATTTATAGCCACCGGTATTAGCTTTTCTGAGGAGGTGCTGCAACTAACCATATTGGTGTGCATTTTGGAAACTGTGTTTTTAGGTTTCAATTTTCAATCACATAATAGCCTGACACAGTTTAAATGATATAGTTTAAGTTTTGCATATTTAGGTAGTTCATTTGAAGTCACACTCATTTCTTGAGTAGGATTCATATATTAGCGTGATAGAAACTACTCCACTTAAACAAGTTGAAACTTAGAATATGTTGTTTATTCTGAAATTAAAAATTCTATATTCGCAGGAAATGAGAGCTTGGAGAAGCTAGCACTTGTTGGGTTGTCCGCAAATACGGTTGTCTATCTAAGAACCAAATACAACATGAAGATTGTTGCAATTGTAAATATTCTCAATATCTTTAGTGGTACAACAAATTTGGCAACCCTGGGTGGAGCCTTTCTTGCAGATTCCTACGTCGGTCGATTTCTAGCAATTCTCATTGGTTCTTTTTCATATTTGCTTGTAAGTATGGTTGTGAGAACCCATGTTTTCAAAGAATTGAAAACAAAATCAAAACTTTCAATTATAATTGGGTTTCTTGGCTTTGGGTTGCCACAATTTGTATTTTGATTAATGTGCAGGCAACGAGTGTTTAGACTAGCACGGCTCTAGTCCCCGCACTACGACCACCACACTGTAGTGACGCGCAAGCAAAGATGAGAGAATGCAAAAGTCCTTCGAAAGTACAGATGTTTGTTCTTGTGATGGCGATGGTTTTCATGTGCATTGGGTCAGCTGCAATAAGACCATGTGCTGCACCATTCGGGGCAGATCAGTTTGAACAAGGGGGGACAAAAGCACTCCAACAAAAGAAAAGCCTACAGAGTTTCTTTAATTGGTATTTCTTTTCAAACAACGTGATCCTTCTAGTGGGCAGTACTCTTATTGTTTACCTTTAGACCAATGCGAGTTGGGGCTTGGGATTTGGTGTGTGTACTATTCTGATGGTGTTTGATGTAATTGGCTTCCTTGCCGGAGCACCCATTTTCTACCGTGCAAAACGAGAGGGCAGCCCTTTCACAGGTATTGCACAAGTCATTATGGCATCCATCAAGAGGAGGGAACTTATCTCTGCCCTCGGATTCGACACTGCTTTATTATGACCAAACTAAACCCAAGGTCTTTATTACACCCAGATTCAGGTATCTGCTATTCATTGCCATTTTATTAACAAATGATTTATTTCTATATGTCTTTTAAAAAGTGGCAGAAAATATTTTATTAAAATTAAGAAAAATATATCAAAAACCCATTTTTTCTTGATTACTTCGCTTCATCACTAACACTTCTTATTCTATTAAAATTATTTTTATCCCAACTCAAATTATATGCTATCTCTTGTTACTAAAAATGCAATGAATAAGTTTTGTTTCATAGTTTAATACATAAAAATGATATTTCTCATCATTATTTAAAAGTTATAACAATGGCCTTACATTTTGGATTAAGGGATATCATTTAAAAATTCTAAGGTTTTTGTTATAATAGTTGATTGTATTTAAAGTTACAACAATGGCTATGTTTTAGATAAAGAAACATCATCTAAAATTTTCAAAACTTTCTATTATAATAGTTGATTGATTACAAATGAGTATGTTTGGAAGGACGAAAGTTTTCCGATGGGTGGGGTGTTATTTTCAAAGATTGATTCTCTATATTAGAGATCAATTCTTGATCTACCATTACCACCCACTCGGCTCTATAGGTGGGTGGGGGGGAATTATAGGTTTCCCTAAGGATTATGTTCAGAGATTGATTCTTTAGATGTTGAGATCAATTCTCCTACTTTAAAGATCGATATTGTTTGTGAGTAAACTATTTTCAGGTAGGAGGAACATAGGATTACCAAGGGGCTAAAGTTTGAAGAATCAATCTCTACTTTAGGGCCTCTCACCCACCCTCAAGAATCAATTCAAGTTGAGACATGTTACGTATAGAATGCGAGAAAAATCTAGATTAGTTGGTTGCCCCTACAATCACAAAGTTGTAGGGTTGAGGTTTTGATCCCCTATGATCTTATAATTGGCATACTCGAGAATCAATTTAGATGGGCATGTTACATATAAAATATTCCACTTACCATGATATTGAGATCGATTATTCATTATCATTAAACCCTGCCACTTACTATTACCCCGCTCTCCTTTTTATTAACTAAGTAATCCAAACAAGTGAATAAAAAAGAATTAAATAATAAACAATATAACTATAAAAATATATATTTTAAATGTAATTAAATATATTACTATTAATAAGTAAAATAATACTTTTGTATGTTTGATTTTATATATATACATATATATATATAACTCCTTACCATTTTAATTTTTACTAATTCATTACTGTGATGTGCTTGTGTTTCTTGTTTCGACTAATTATAATACTATTTATTACTTATTAATTTCATTAAAATAAATATTTTTAAACATATAATAGTAAACGTTTCTGAATTTAACTGCGTATACTATTTTGAATCCACTTTAATATTTTTAAAAAAATGCTAATAAACATTCAGTCTTTAAACGTATTTGACTTGCGAGAAACGAAAACAATTAAACATTGTGCTATATATTTCTTTCATCTTATTTATCCACAGAACAGAAGAGGGATTTCAATCACTTCACTCACCTTCCTGTCATATTTCTCAATTTGAAAACCAGGTTCCTGGACAAGGCCGCCATACCGACAGAAGGAGACATGCAAGCAGACGGTTCCGTTGCTCGAGGGTGGCGCCTCTGTCCCATGCACAGAATAGAGGACTTGAAAATCCTCATCGCAATCCTACCCATGTTCTCCTGTAAAATCGGAAATGGAATTGTCACAGGACAGACATTTGTGGTTCTCCAGGCCCTCACAATGAACCGACGTCTAGGTTCCACCAGCATCACAATACCCGCCGCTTCGATCGATATTGTCTCAACCTTGGTAGCGATAGCATGGACTCCACTCTACGACAGAGTATTGGTACCACTCACCAGGCGGGTCACAAAACAAGTAGGGGGAATTTACGCCGCTTCAAAGAATGAGCATCGGGTACGCTGTGTCATCGCTCTCCTTGTTGGTAGCCGGTTTTGTTGAAGTAAAGAGGCGGAATTCGGCCAAAAGCCACGGGCTCACTGACGACCCCTCCGCCATAGTTCCAATTTCCGTGTTTTGGCTTGTCCCTCAGTTTTGTTTACAGGGTCTGTGCAATTGCTTTTACTCGGTGGGCCAATTAGATTTTTTCTATACCGAGTTTCCACCGAACTTGCGTAGCACGGCTATAGGGCTCTCCGCCATTATGTTTGCAGTGGCGGACTATTTAAACGTCATTATGGTCACGCTCATTCACAGGATGACGGGTGGTAATGGCAAGCCGAATTGGCTTGACAATAACATCAACCGTGGCGGACTCGATTATTTCAACTGGCTCTTAATGGTGATTGACAGTGTCAACATGTTATATTTCATGTTGCTTGCATACTTTTATAAGTATCGAGAAAAGCCTGTGTCAGTTGGCAGTCAAACGTCTGACGTGTCTGACAGTCAAGAGATAGATTCTAATCAAATAGATGTATAATAAAGTAAAGGAAAGGAAAGGTTCTTTTATAGTCCATGATAGCATGGCGATTTATTTTTGGGTCTATAGATGGCTTTAAGTATATGGGACTATCTTGCACTCCACTACCCTGTACTCTCAAGATGTAGGAGACACATAATTTCGTACTCCTTGTATGTATGGGGCACTGAACTCATGGTGATCTATTTTTGGGTCTACATATGGCTTTAAGTATATGTGACTATCTTGCACTCCACTGCCCTATACTCTCAATATGTAGGAGGCACATAATTCTGTACTACTTGTATGTATAGGGCACCGTACTCATGGCAATCTATTTTTGGGTCCACAGATGGCTTAAAGTATATGGGACTATCTTGCACTCCACTACCCCATACTCTCAATATGTAGGAGGCACATAATTTCGTACTCCTTGTATGTAATAGGCACTGAACTCATCCTTCACAATACGAAGCATACATGCAATCTATATTTTGGTCTAGAGATGGTTTTAAGTATATGGGACTACCTCGTGCTCCCAATATGTAAGAGGCACATAACTCAATACTCCCTTATGTAGGAGGCACCTAACTCATTCTTCACAATACAAGGTGTACATACCCTACCCCTTACGAGATTTGAACTTGTGACCTCTCTTTCAAGAGTATAAGTTCTCCACCATTAGACCAACTTACTATAATCTACCTCTCTTTTTGTATTATAACAAATATCTAATGGTTTGAATAGTGAAGATAAGAGATCACATCTAAGGGGTTGTATCTTAGTCGGTGACAATGAGGTGTAGTTAGGTTTCATTTTTTTAAAGTAATTTTAATAAGATGTATGCTAAATTAATTTTGTTATAGGGAGTTTAAGGGTAGAGATATTGATATCTATATTAAAATATAAAATAGAATTTTATAATTTATTAATAAAAAAATCATAAAATTTTAAAAGTTATTAGATTATTATATTTTAGAAAATTAGAATATTCAAATTGTTAAGACATATTAGTTATTTATTTGGATATCTAAAATATGATCTACTCTATCAAAATTAAATATATTATTTCTTTAATTTAATCTTATTAAAATAATTATTTAACTATTACCTGGTAATATTTTAATTGCTTTGACATTTATTTATTTATATATTCAACTCATTAGTTTTTCTAAAATAGTATTTTATGTAGCATATATTAAAACTTTGATATTCTTATATATGCTTAAATTTAACCAAGTTGCTTAAATGATACAAATATTTACACAACTTGACATCATACACTTCTTATGAATATATCCTTAAAGCTAACTTCTATTAATTTTGTATGCAATTTTAAACTATCCTCATGTAATGGTCTGAACTTATAGGTTATTTCAAGGTCTCTAAGTTTTCAACCTTCTACCTATACACAATGAATAAGACTATTTAAAAAAAAAATTATGTTATTTTATAATAGTAAATAACAATGCTAACTAGCCTTATCCAAAATGCACTCTAACTTATATCGAACAATGTTATCAATACTAAACTAAGCATTGTGAATTAAAATTAGAAATTAATTAACTATTAAAAATGTAGAAATTGAAAACAAGTATCAAAAATAGAATCAAGAAATATGATAAATGACCTATGTAGACACTAAAAATTGTCTTAGGCATGTGAACTTTATTTTCTTTATAAATTCCCTTCCGTCCTTGATAATTAAATAATTTTAACTATTAATCGCACCTTGGTGTGCAATGGGTACCGAAGAGGTTTGAAAGGTCAATTAGGGGAAAATGGTCTATTTTTTCCATTTTTTTGTAGTACATGAGATCTATTGGTAGGCCATTTATCAAATGATGTTGTTTATATCACAAAGGTCTTAATGAAGATGTGATAGCTCCAAATCAACTATGCAGTGACATGCACCCTCTTATAGGGATCCAAGCACGACTAAAAAAACCTTTTGGATGAGGAAGATTATCATGCTCCATTATAGATAGGCTCATATTATGTTTGCAATAGAGAGAGGGAGAGGTAGGGATAGAAAGAGGGAGAGATAAGAGGGGGAAGAGTGAGAAAAAAATAGAGTGAGACATAAAGAACAAAGATAGAGGACTTGAGAAAGAGAATGATATACAAAGAGGGAAGAGTGAGTTCAAGAGACACATGCACATAAAGTGAGAGATAAAGAGATAAAGAGATATAGAGAGATGCAGAGAGGTGGAGAGAGCAAGAGGTAGAGGGAGAGAGAGATAAGAGAGATTAAAGGGAAATAGATATTGTGAGAAGAGAGATTAATAGTTAAAATCTCAAGAGAGAAATAGAGAGATAAAGATAAAGATTATGAGAGATGGAGTGAATAAGAGAGATATAGGTAGTGAGAAAACATGTAGAATTTGGAGGAAAAACAAATAGAGAAAACAACAAACAAAAAATGAATGGATATGCAATGTTCTATTCAATGCTTTCCTAACCATCTTCAAACTTGGGTAGATCATCAATATCAATTTATAAGTACCATCATACACAATTTTGTAATACCATGAATATGAAACTATAATGTAATAAAAAAAATTGTGATTTTATTTGTAAATATACAAATTTTATTCTTTTCTCTCGAACAACAATCAATAAACCTCATTATGTGAGTTTTTCAAATGCCATGTGTATGTGCCATTTACAATTCAAACACAATTGTAATTTGTTTTACTTCTTCATATATAAAATTATAATAGTTTAATTCTAATTAAAACCAGATAGATTACAATCAAATTAGATTAAAAAATATTTGTGAATTCACAAATCTATTAGCTAGCTTACAAGAAAAAAAGAAATGTGAAGCAACATTAGAAATATCTAATTAAAAATGAGACAAAATCTACATGTACTTCTATAAAATTATATACCTTGATTTTGTAATGTATTATTTGGAATATGTAATTAATCACAAATGGTTGACCGAACACTAGAAATAGATAATGCAACTAATTATCTAAACAAAAGTACTTTACAAAATGACAAGAATAATTCTAAACCCCCACTCTCATTTCTTGCTAGTCAAGCATTTTTAAATTTACTTTAAGTGTTCCTCACTTTTTATCTTTTTCCCATCATCCTTCACCTCCTCCACCTTTTCATTGCATACATATGCATTTTTGGTGAAAGAAATTTAATGAAACATGTATATTATCATAAAATAGATTTGTATATAGAGATCACTATTGCAATTTATGGGAACCAAACCATCTCAACAAGGCAATTTGATGATGGGTTCTCCACAATATTGGCAGCCATTTTTAGGATCTAAATAAAAAACATTGTTGCTATAAATACTCTTAAGCCTATATTAATATGTGTTCTACAACACCCAGAAAACACATCGACACAACCACCGCATGTTTAACTGGCATCTTAATGATAAAATGTAGTGTGTTTAAGATAGTCTACCTGGACAAGAAGTTCAACCATGCAAACATAGTGATCAACTATAGGTAAATGCAATAAGGGTTACTCATGTAATTAAAGTATGTACAACCCTCATCCTCTAAATTTGCATGGTTGCATGCATATAGAACACAATGTCAAGATATGTTCCAAAGTGTTTCATTAATTCAAATATTTTGAGAGTATCCTTGCAAAATCCATTTGTGTATCCTACAATCATTGCATTCCATGAGATTACATCTCTTTGGGGTATTTTGTCAAACAGTTCACATGCATTTTCTATGCTTTCACATTTTGCATACATGTCCACTAGGGTAGTTGCAACTACAATGTCTAACAAAATTCCTCTATTCGTTATGCTTTGATGGATGTCCATACCCTGTTCTAATTCTTCTATTTTGGCACAGGCAGGGAGAATGCTGGCAAAAGTTGTCTAGTCTAGCTTACACCTGCTAATTGCATTTGTTTGAAAGTTTCTAAAGCTTGTTAAAAAAATTCCATTTTGTGCATATCATGCAATCATTGCATTCCATGAGATAACCTCTCTTTGAGGCATTCTATCAAACAGTTCACGTGCCTTTTCTATGCTTCCACATTTTGCATACATGTCTACCAGAGCATTTTGCATACTTGTCTACCATAATATCTAAAAAAAATCCTCCTTCCATGATGCTTTGATGGATGTCCATATCCTATTCCAAAAGCTCCCATTTTGGCATAGGTAGGGAGAATACTGGCTAAGGTTTTGGCATAGGTAGGGAGAATTTTTGAACCCAAGACATACCTATGATTATGCTCAGTTTAGTGCGGATTCTATTACTATAGCTACTAGTCCCTCTATGCTTTGGATTGGTTTCTTCAATCAAGGATATAATTAAAATTTGATGAAACTTTAACTTTGATTTTTTAAACACAACATACCTAGGGTATAGTACTTGGCATTGAAAATAAAAAACTACCTTTTGACTGTTGCTTGGTTTTGGCACTTAAATACCCTGCATTTCTTAATAGTTTATGACATATCCTTTTAGATTCACCTATTAAGCTACTCTATGTACAAAACTTGTACCAGATATGATAGGGCCATCTAGAAGAATGCTTTCGCCAGCTTTCACAGGCAAAATGGTGTTAACTTCCACAACCTTAATATACATTTTTTCCCCTGTTTCCTTGATCACAGTAGTTTGAGGTACCAGATTGGTCACAACTGATATAGCCTTTCAACCCTAAAAAAAACCAAATATTTAACCCTAAATCTCTAAATTGAGAGAAGCTCACTAAAACAAATGCAAATTCAAACAAAATTATCGTAACCCTGTCGGTAGATCTAGATTCAATCCATTCTACCAATGTAAAGGGAAAGACAATGGTGGCTCCTTCTACATAGTCCCCCAATGCAATCACCCCAGCCATTGTTTGAAAAAACTAAGCTCATTAAACTTCAATCTGAAACCAAGCGATCTTATATACCAATAAGCGTGACCAAATATATTCACATAACACAGAAAATATTATTCCCATTAGGCATAATTTCAACTTATTTTAAAATTGCCAACACAAAACAATGATGAATCATTTCAAAATTTGTTAGTGTTTTATTTAATGAAAATAAAGTGGATGACAAGAAAACAAAAAAGCGGGCATTGTTCGAAATTTACTTCAAGGTAGAATGAAGGTGAATGAAAATCAACAAAATGTAACGATGCAGATGGTTTTCATCATCTTTCATCGCCTCTCCAAGAGCTTGCGTCGTGGATGACTGAAATTAACTTGGCTCTTCTCAAATAGGTAACGCCTTCGACATAAAGATCAATGGTTGATGAGCTTCAAAAGTTCATATAGGAACACGCCTTCGGCATAATAAAACTAACATTTATTTATTTTAAATGATTTTATAAAATTAAAAATGGATGAAAATACATTTCTAAAAAAAGTCAAAATAATAATTCACTTTCATTTTTTCATCTATAACATCTCAAATTTTTTAGACAATCATTTTAAAAAACAATTTTTAAAATTAAATATTTTACATTTTTACTTTAGAAAAAATATATTTTATTGGAAAAAATAAAAATAAAATTAACCTTTTTCTTTTTATTCAAGACAATTTCCATTAATAACTAATTAATACAAATTGGGGAGGCCACCTAAAATTCTTCCATCTCCTCCATCAAGACTAGGTATAAAAAAGATGTCAGTAAACTTCAAAGGCATACACGAGTTGCCCATTTCCACGCAAGCACAACACCCTCCTATCATGCATCCTCACCCCACCACCTACAATTCGTGAACTACATACTTTATATTATCATCAAAGTACTCCACCTCTATAACCGGACAAGTGACAGAGAGGGGCAATTTTCTTTACTAATTCTGTGTATGGACACAACTCTTTATGACTGAGTGGTAGCCGGTGAAAAAAGGGCACGGAAATAAATACATATGAAATGAAATGAAGATTTTAATAACGTCCACGAGGCCACAGCAGCCTATGGGACCCAGGAACAGCACAAGACCACCACCGAAAAGAGAAGACCCTAAACAGCCTGAGATCTTCGCTCGAGATTAGCTCTACGACAGTGAATTTTGATGATGTAATTTGCAGATTTGACCAACCTTTCCTCCTCAAACAAGGTATTTAAGTTGTCCACTTGTAAGATGTCCCCATAAGTGACCCGAATATCTTTGTATGCTGAGCACTCCATAACAAAGTGCCACTCTGTCTCCACTAATCCCATGTCGCAAAAACGACATATTCTTTCTTCCCACTCTTCTTTAGGAACCATCCATCTGCCCGTCTCACATCTAAGACGATGTGAGCTAGTTCGGAGTTGAGCTATCAACATCTTTGCTCTCCATTTAATATTTGCTCCTATATATGCCTTTTCATCATGGTCCCCCTTAGGATTGAATTCTTTGATATAATAGTCTTTTTTTCGCCCTGATTGTTTTGTCCATAAAGCTTTTTTGAATTTTTGTTTCACATATTTTTTTATTTCTTCATTTGAACTTGGACAATCTTGCATATTCACACCCCACTTTTCCATCCATTTTTTGTTTTGTTTCATCCATGTATTCCTTCTTCTATCCAACTTTTCTTTTACGATTAGCTTAGGCCACCGATGGTCGTCCATGTTTTGAACCTTTTGAAGGTAACATAGTAACCGAATCATCGCGAAAGCCTCCAAGGGAAAGGTGCCTGACTCCGCTAGTAAAATCTCATAAGGTATCGTGGTTTTGAGTTTAAGGCTGCTAACAATTAGATGCTTTTGAATTCTTTCCACTTGCCTCCATTTCTGATCTGACATGCTGCTGCCCCAAATTTCGCACCCATATAGAACCACCGGGGTCACAAGTAAGCCAAACAACGTTCTCTTGGTTTTCCAATCCCATAGCTCAGCATTTCTACCTCTGTTTTGTAGAGAGTAGAGCGCTTTCCAGCCTCCTTGGATCCTTTTTGCTCTACAAGTTTCCCAACTGAGCTTATAGTGAAAATCTAGCCCAAGGTATTTGTATTCATCTACAATTTCCAGCGGATTGCCCTCAAAGATAAAGCTAATTTTCTGTTTTTTCCTTCTCAGAGAGAATATCATAATTTTGGTTTTACTAGTATTCACTTGCATCCCAACTTCCTGACAAAATGATTCAAGAGCTTTCAAATGTTTTCTTAACTCATGTGCTGTTTTAGCAATCAAAATGAGATCATCGGCATACAAGAGCAATTTTATTACATAATTGGCCAACTGAATACCTTCCCCACCAACTTTGTCTATCCACTCTTCCAACTTGTCAATGTAAAGCCCGAATAGCGTTGGGGAAAGCGGGCAACCTTGCTTGACGCAGCTAATCTCTGGCAGAACGCACCTATGTACATACAAAAATGCATAAAAACATACATAATAACATACATAACAAGTGCCACATAGTGGCGAGTACTTGCCTTTGTAGTATTGTAATTAGAGTTTATAGAGTTGAAATAAAATATATATAAGTTAAATAAAGTGAATAAAATTAAATGTAATTTTTGTTAATTATATATTTTAGTTTTTTTTTGTTTACCAGTGAGTTGTTTTTATTTGTTTCGGTTGTTAATTATATAAATCTAAAGAATAGTTTTTAAAATTATTTTATATTAAATAAAATATAAATAAAATGAAATAATTAAATGATATAATTATAAGAAAGAATAAAACAGCAATTGTTTGAACATAAAAATTATATAATAGTTTTGTTAAATAATAATATGTATACTATTAATATAATTTTAATGTAATGTAATATAAATACAAATATAAAATAATTTGAATATAATATAATATTACATTGATAAAACTTAAAATAATATAACATCATATTAATAAATATAATAAAAATTTACAATACAAATACAATATAATATTTATATAATTTAATTTCATAATAAAAATATAATATTAATAAAAATGAATTATATTATATAAAAATAATTATATATTTAAATTATAAAAATTAAAAAGATATTATAAATATTATTATTATTATTTTATATTATTATATTTTTAACAATATTATTTTTTGAGACATGCACTTAAATGCCCATAAAAAGTGTTAACTACTCATTCATCTCAAAAAAATCTCAGCTACGATTTTCTATTACAATTGGACCAGCGTGTACTTGTTAACAATTCTTTGAATGGTGGGAAGCAATTCAATGAACGTAGGCAAGCAGAATTAACCGTATAACTTGTTTAGAAATTTAAAACGGTCAATATTTGATGGCAAGGATTGCGGGCATAACGGAACAGTGCTGGTGGCCGAAAATAATGTGGCGAGGAAACACGCTCAATGCATGCCATTCAATGCATAGACATTGTCTCTCTTAACACATAATTTGTGGTAGGTCCCACTTTCCATCATTTTGGCAAAAAAGTTAGGCAAAATAATAATGCAGTTTCTTTTTCTTTGAAATCGTCAATAACACAGAAGTTTTTAGTCAATCATATTGAGCAGAAATAATTTTTCTATTTTATAAAATTAAGTATTTTACAAGTTAACATTATAAAATTGAATTGAATTTTTTTTTTTTTATACATTGTTTTTGATTGGTTGAAAGCTAACTTATTAATAACTAGTTAATGAGTAAAAACAAAACTCATTGCAATAGTATTGCCTAACGACAAGTACTAATAACATACATGGAAACATATATAACATGATGAGACTGCGTAGTGCAGGGCCCGTAGTATGGGTCCTGCCAGATAGATGATAAAAGTGATGGAATCAGCAGACAAAAGGAAACGTCACGGCAAGGAAAGCGAGGAGGTGTCCTGTCGCCGAATTATGCCGATGTTTTTTTGCCTTGTGCAAGAAGCTATCTATTCACCGCAGGCGGGAAGGGCATTGATGTAATTAAGACATGCGTTTGAAATTGTAACAAGTATTGTTCTTGGAAAACATTTTGTGTCCTAGGTTTTCTCATTCTGCAGGTTGAAACCAAAATGTTGGAGAGGGTTTTCTCATTTTGTAGGTTAAAAGTGAAACGTTGGAGAGCAAGGGGGCGTTGCAAGTGGGGGAGACGACCAAACGACTTGAGGTGAGGGGTTTTTATTTATGGTTTCATGTGTTTTTGTATGTACATAGGCGCGTTGTTGTTGTGGGTTGCAGGTTTCTCAGTGTTTTGAGAGCCTATAATCTTAGAAAATAGTATGGATGTCTTCAAAAACTTTTGTTATTAAGACCGTAGGAATGTAATGAAATGCAGACCGTTTTATAAACACCCATTGACTTCCAACAACCTTTAGCATTGGGTTTTTTTCTCTTTCATTCTGTAGGTTGAAAGTGAAAGGTTGGATGGTGGAGTTGCAAGTGAAAGGTTGGAGAGCAAGGGGAAACTAAAAAAACATTTGAAGTGAGTTGAGAGGTTCTAATCATTTGGGTTGTTAGTTGTAAAGGGTTTTAAAACATTATGAGGGTTTTTGTTTATAAATTGTTTTCAAACTTTAAGTGGGTTGTAGGTTTTGTAAAACCCAGTGTTTTGCATCTTAGAATTTTACAAAAGAATATGAATGTCTTTAAAAGCTTTTGTTATTTAAACCTTAGGAATGTAATGAAAGGCACCATTTTATAAACACCCATTCTTTTCCAAAATCCATTAACACTTTGTGTTTCACCACTTTCAACAAGTTTACTCATTATTGGCGATAATGGCAAGAAATTGGTGTTCTTCATATTTGTAATGCACATGCACATATACATATACAAGTTTAAAAACCACGAGTGTTTGGGTATGTTGTGATGTGGGTTGCAGTTTTATAAACACCCAGTATTTTCCAATTCATTGCATTGCACATCTTTCAAACCAAAAGCATTACTTCACATTGCATAACTAATAAGTATATGCTGATAAATAGATGACAAAATTTAAATTACAATATAGTTTTTTTTACATAGTCAACCTAAAAGCAATTATGCAGTTACTTCACATTGCATAGGTAATAACTATATCCACAACTATAGGGATCTCCACCTGCGCAACCAAGTACTATTCTCAAATATATTAATTTCTTCATTCTAAAGTGATAATTGCACCTGCCAATTGTATTTTTTTGTCATGGCATTCCATGAGACCACATTTGTTTGAGGTATTTTTTCAAAGAGTTCACTGCATTGTCTATGAAAGCATAATAGTAAGCAACAACATAGACAAGGCAATGAACTGTTTGAAAAAATGGCTAAAAGAAATGTGGTCTCATGGTCAATGGAATGCCATGCCAAGCCATAGACAAGGAAATTAATTGTTTCTATGTATGATTTCTTATCTATGGCTTGCCACTATGTTTTGGCAGACATACTCATCTCCCACTGTTTTTTCCAAAATAATTGTAGATAGTTAGAATGATAATTGCAGATATATGATGATAATTAGAGTGGTATTTGCAGATGGAGACCCCCTAACCAAATTTGGTTAGAAAATGGGAAACACCTTATTTAACAAGCAATGTAATTTGGCTCGCAGATATATATTGTCATCTTTAGTGGATGTATCAACAATATATTCTGAAACTACACCCACAACTATAGGGAACTCCACCTATACAACCAAATACTATTCTCAAAGATATTAATTCATTCATACTAGAGTGATAATTGCAACTGCCAATTGCATTTGTTTGTCATGGCATTCCAAAAGACCACATTTGTTTGAGGCATTTTTTCAAACAATGCACTGCCTTGTCTATGAAAGCATATTAGTAAGCATAATACTAAGCAACAACATAGACAAGACAATGAACAGTTTGAAAAATGCCTCAAAGAAATGTGGTTTCATGGTGATTGGAATGCCATGACAAGCCATAGACAAGGCAATGAACTGTTTGTAAGTATGATTGCTTATCTATGGCTTTCCATTGTGTTTTGATAGACATATACTTACCTCACACTATGTTTTCCAACATGCAATCATACAATGCATGTATATTGCTGTTGGAAAACATTGTGTGTTAACTATCAAAGCATAATAATAAATCTAGATTGTCATGGCATTCCAACACAATGGTGATTGGAATGACATGACAATCCATAGACAAGACAATGAACTATTTCTATGTATGATTGTTTATCTATGACATGCCATTGTGTTTTGGAAGACATATACTCACTTCACACTGTGTTTTCCAACTTGCAATCACACTATCCATTAATATGGTTTTTGGAAAACATTGTGTGTTTACTATCAAAGCATAATAGTAAATCTGGATTGTCATGGCATTCCAACACAATGTGGGTTGGAATGCCATGACAAGCCATAGACAAGGAAATGAATTGTTTCTATGTATGATTGCTTATCTATGGGTTGCCGTTGTGTTTTGGCAGACATATACTCACCTCGCAGTGTGTTTTCCAACTTGCAATCATATTGTGCATGTATACGCTTGTGGAAAACATTGGGTGTTTACTATCAAAGCATAATAGTAAATATGGATTGTCATGGAATTGCAACACCATGGTGATTGGAATGCCATGAAAATCCATAGACTAGGCAATGTACTATTTCTATTGCTTGTTTATGGCTTGTCATGGCATTCCAAGACCATGGTGTTGGAATGCAATGACAATCCATATTTAGAATTATGCCTTGATAGGTTTTTTCAACAATCCATATTTACGATTTAGCCATGGTGTTGGAATACCATGACAATCCATATTTATGATTATGCTTTGATAGATTTTTTGCAAGCATGCGTAGCTTGTTCAAAAGAACCTGTTTTAATCTTTTAGCCATAACAACAAGGCAGTAAACTATTTGATAAAATTCTTTGGTAGACATGTATGAAAAATGTGGTAGCATAGTGAACTGTTTGATAAAATGCTAGAAAGAAATGGGGTCATGTGGTGATGAAATGCCATGATAATCCATATTGTTGCCTTGCTACTATATGGATTTTCATGACATTCCATCACCATGAGACCGCATTTCTTTGAGGCATTTTATGAAACAGTTCATTGCCTTGTCTATGCTACCATATTTTTCATACATCTCTACCAAAGCATTTAATCAAACAGTTCAGTGCGTTGTTGCTATGGCTAAAAGCCTAAAACAAGTGCTTTTGAACAAGCTATGGATTCTTGGAAAAAAATATTAAAGCATAATAGTAAAATATTGAACATAGTAAACCTATTAATAATAATCCAAAAATCCAATCAAGTACCCCTTAAAAGATAGTTTAATTATACTCAAGCTTAGAGTAGTCATCATGATAATGGGCAACTTCCAAAGCTTTGAAGGTTAAACGTGAATAAGGAGAAGCCTATATTACTGAGATTGAGACTTTTGGACAAGCATATGAAGATACACAAATTGAAAACCAATGATTGCTTCAATAGGTTATAGAGAGATGGTTATAACAACAATCTAGTATATGAGAAGGGGCATGAAGCAATCGTGGATAGTGATAAATTCATAAAGCAACCAAGAGTTGTAGTGAAGTATCTAAGGTAGAGCAGACCTATGACAATGGTATGTAATGAATAGTCATCATAAGAAAAGAAAAAAAGGAAAAGTTAGTAAAGGAAACCTTTGACAATCTATGACAGTCCCTTATGATGACAACAATGAAAAGAGGGCATGCCTTGCTTCCTAGGGTAATCCTATCAATGAAATTCATTTTGGAAATCAAAAGCACAGAATTTTATTAGATAATAAAGTCAAGTACAATATTATCCTAAAGGTGAACATAACAAAAAGAAATGCTTGATGGAGTAACAACCTTAAGGACAGTCATGAGAAGCACTCTTCATCATCAAAGGTGTATGGTCAATGAGATGAAAAGAGTAAATAACTATGCAATATAAAATTATGAAAATGGAAAGTTAGACCTATGATAATGGTGTCATATGGCTATTGAAAAGTTAGTTTTTCTATAATAACAACAATAGCAGTCAAATAATGATGTTGTCAATCCCTAAAAAGGAAACTAGGGTAGAATTTGAGAAGGCGTTAGGTGAGGTTTTCAAAGAATAGTTAAGAGACAACCAAATCATAATGGTTGGCTCTCAAAATCAACACGACATTCACTATCCTCAAGGACAAAAAAGGAGAAAATTAAATGTAAGCTATGGGACAGTCATTCCAAAAGGATTACCACCATGATAAAGGATAATCATTCAACTATCAAAGATAACATGTCATGGGTAGTGTTGAAAGCCAAATAGGAAGCAATGCAAAGGCGTAATATGATACAATGGTATGAATGAATAGGTATGCCAATGTTCAAGAGTGAAATGATAGAGTATAAAGAAGAAAGGAGATAGATGAATACAACAACACATAGATAAAACAATGGTTTTGAGAAGGATAGTGTCATAGAGAGGTTTGTTATATGACAAACAATCTTAGGGAAAATGAAATGGGGATGAGCAGTCATAAGATAATGAGACATATGACAGTAAAAGGGGCATGAACATCCATCAAAGCATAATATAAAACCAATTTTTTATCAAAGGTTGCATTTACAAGTGCCCTGGTAGACTATTGGAGTAACTAGTAGGGCCAACATTACATAAGTTATTGACTTGCTAAGCCAGGTAAGCCAAGGAGTAGGGTCGGTTGCTAATGAGTTTAAAACCCTCAAGACACAACTAAAGTGCCTTTCCACCAGTTACAGTAAGTCACCAACCAAATATAACAAAAAGTAAACCTGTTATAAACTTTGCATAATGAACCTCATTTAGGGTTTAAGCACAAACTTCCAAGCAATGAAAGAACCCATAACAACTTCAAACAAATTCAATGGGCTTGAAAACATGTAATTGATCTGTAACCTTTGATTCTGACCATATACCTTTGATGTAAAATATTATGCTTTTGACATTGGTTTATACCTTGTAGAAGCATGAAGATCTCATCAACAAACACCAATCATGTCTTTATGCCAAAAACCTATCCACTGAATACCTTTGAGTCACAACATCAAAATGTATTAGCCATCAACAATAAAATGTGAATGATGAATGTGCAATGAGTAATTGTTCAATACCTCTGACTTTGTCATGAAACAACTCTGTCAAACTTTTGCAACAACTATCAATACCTTTTGCACCAACACCATGTGAACAAGTAATGAATGAACAACAAGGACTTTGACATGAATATCAACAACCACTTTGGCTATAGATCACCAAATGAATGAATAATCACTTTGAAACCAATCCATGACAACACAATGAAGAAACTCACTCTGCATGTAGTTGGTATCAAACACCTTTGGCTTTACCAACTCTATTTACCTTTGACATCAATAACAAACAACATCAACATAGACATGTATGGAAAATGTTGAAGTATACATAAGACATGTGGTTTGTTTGATGGCATAAGGCCTCAGATTTGAAGACAGTTCAAGGAAATACCCAAATATGGTAGAATCTGAAAGTTAATGACCAATAAGTTGTGAAGGTGTTAATCATGTCAAGAATACAATTGCTAACCTTCTAATAGACAAGGTAGATAGTCACTATTGGTGGCAACTAAGGTGTCTTGACAGTGAGAAGAGATGACTTATATGTCATCCCTAAGACCTTGAATCAAGGATGAGAATTTTAAAAGTGTTCTATAGACCTAATCACAGTCAACAGATCTTCTATGAAGGTTAGGGTAGCAACCAATAGCTAATAAATGAAGAATGATCATAAATAGCAGGATTTATATATGCCATATGGAAGAGAAAGATAGGAAACATGCTCCATTATCATGCGCCAATAGCTTGAAAAAATAATGATTAGTTAAAAGCATTTAGAAAGCATGTAGGAGCATATTATGGAATAGTCAAGGAGTTTGGTAGTAGTTGGGACATCAATGAGTAGTTTGAGATTTCTAAGGGAAATGCAGAAGCATCTAGGGGCAATTCAACTTCTTCCACAATTCTAGAAGCCTCATCCCCAACTAAAGCACATTTCAATGAGCCGAAGAGACTAAGTCAAACAAGGAAGCTTCTTTGGCATGCGAAGGAGGTTGGCCTAATTTTCAGCCTTCTAACTTAGTAAAAAATACTTTGTATATGCTCTCCTATGGTTGGGATTACATATAGGACCCCCAAGCTAGAATTTTAACTTAGCCCTTT